>JANKYE010000013.1:24044686-24071601 GCA_032467995.1 Erythroxylum dillonii | reverse complement strand
AGGATCTTCGTACAACTGCGGTTGGAATCTTCCATTAACTGATTTAATCTTCAAGTTGCTTATTTATTTAATATTTAAATTATTATAAAATAAAAATATTTTATTAAAATATTAAATAATAAATTATTAAAAAATCAAATTAACAGTTTTTCTAATTTTGAAGGTTTTCTAATTTTGTATTAAAGATCTTTATATGAATACTTATTTAATTAAAATTTTAATTTCATTTATATGGAATTTTAAAAATTAATTATTAATTTTTAATGGGTTATCTCTTCTTTTTTTTCCTTTCCCGACAACTCCAAATTTCGATAGCGATGTTTAGAATAGTTATTCAAACACGTGGCAACAGCTTCACCAACAAAGCAATATATGACTTACCGAACCGGACAACTTAGTGCTGTCTTTCAAGTGTAGATTGTCGTGTGGGGAATGGCGGAGATAACGGAGATGGAGAAGGAGCAAGCGAACGTCGTCGGCGACGGTAAGGTAGTGGAAGTGAAGCCGAGTCCTAGTAAGGGTCTCACGTCCAAACTCGTCGACTTTTTGGAGAAGTTGATCGTCAAATGGATGTACGATTCCTCTCTGCCCCTCCACTATCTCTCCGGCAACTTCGCTCCGGTTCGAGAAGAGACTCCTCCTGTTAAAGACCTCCTCGTCAAAGGCTTCTTGCCTGTGAGTTACGGTTTTACATATCTGATAGGGTAGGATTGGTTGCTTATGATTCATGCAATTCGATGGTTTAGTGAAATTGAGTAGTGAGTTATGATTGGGAGTTGTTTGAGAATGCAAGATTCTTTCTTTGTGTTTGGTTTTTGTTTAAATTTAGCTCTCTCCTCTCTTTTTTTTTACCGGTTTCAGGAATGTTTGAATGGGGAATTTGTGAGAGTAGGTCCTAATCCAAAGTTTAGCCCTGTTGCTGGATATCACTGGTATTATAGCTGTTTCTGGAATTTTTACTTGATTCTTATCAGATACAGATGTTTAATTCTGCATTTCTTCTGACATTTCTTCTTGGGTTGGTTTTTGTTGCAGGTTTGATGGAGATGGGTGAGTGAGCTTATGAAAAGAAATCTCCGTTGATTTATATACTGTATTGTGTTAGTGAATGTTTGATGAGTACACAAGTGGGAAACCAGACTGTTGGATCACTCATCCACAGACATTTTCTTCTTCTTCTTCAAAGAAGTTGTTATCTGTTTTTGCTGCTTTAGTAGTTGAGTTGATTTAACTTCATTGGACCATTCCTTTTTTATTTGTTAAGATATCTACTTTTTTCTATGTACTTAAATCTTTTCCTGTCAAATTGGTTTTGCAGGATGATTCATGGCATGCGCATAAAAGACGGAAAAGCAACTTATGTTAGTCGCTACGTGAAGACGTCACGTCTTAAACAAGAGGAGTTCTTTGGAGGTGCCAAATTTATGAAGGTAAAGTACAAGTTCTGATGTATTCTGATATTAGCAGTTTGCAATATGGTGTTGATGTTTGGACTTGGAACTATATCTTAGTAATTGAAGTTAACTACAATAGTGATCATTTCACAAGCTCAGTGTTGATCTTGTTTAAGTTACGAGTCATTCCTTGTATAAGCAAAGATAGAAAACTTTTTCAGGTCAACTTCAACTAAGTGGTAGTTCTTAATTCATGCCTCTTGTACATCCCCAGCACAATCCAAGCAAACATATAAAGACCTCATAGTAAAGATGTATTCTTTGAGGTGTCATATTTCTATTTAAATGGTCATTTGCAGATTGGAGACGTCAAGGGTCTATTTGGACTACTCATGGTCAACATGCAAATCCTCAGAGAAAAATTGAAAATATTGGATATGTCATATGGGACTGGAACAGGTAAATTTTTCTTGTTTAGGCGATTATTCATGATGTCCCATCTCTCGTTTGTCTGAGAACTATTCATGAGAAATGAAAAGAGCCTTTTACTTGAAATGCTATTTTTCTATGTTAAAATTTGAAGTGCAGAAGTGAGGAATCTGTCAAATATTACTTGTTTTATCATCAATCAAAAGGAAAATTGTTAAAGTAACTCTCTTGCAGGCAATACAGCTCTCACTTATCACCGTGGCAAACTTTTAGCACTTCAAGAGGCAGATAAGCCTTGTAAGCTTTGCTCTCAGTCTCAATTATGTTCTAAGAATTCTTGGCATCAAATCTGTTCTGTTTGCATTATCTAGTAGGGGAACTAGTGATACAGCTATGATCTTGCAGATGTGATCAAAATTATGGAAGATGGAGATCTGCAAACTATTGGGATGTTGGATTATGACAAAAGATTAAAGCACTCTTTTACTGCTCATCCAAAGGTTGATCCATTCACTGGTAAGCTTTATCCTTATAGAACTAACCTAATTGACTATCAATCTATAGTGAAGATGCTGAAAAACAAAATCCCTGAATGCAGGAGAGATGTTCGCTTTTGGCTACGCGCACGAACCGCCATACATCACGTATAGAGTTATTTCAAAGGACGGTTTCATGCACGATCCAGTACCTATTACAATATCAGATCCCATAATGATGCATGACTTTGCAATTACAGAGAACTATGCAATTTTCATGGATCTTCCTATGTACTTCAGGCCAAAGGTACAGCAATTTCCCACTTTCTGTTTTACATCTTCGAAGGAGTGTGCAGATTACTTTCTTGATTTTTATGTGGTTGATGTGCCTAATCCTTTAATAGTCAAGAAATACAGTACCACCTGATGAACAAGATAAGCCTTACTGCTCTTATACTTTTCCAGGAGATGGTGAAAGAAAAGAAAATGATATTCACTTTTGATGCTACAAAAAAGGCTCGATTTGGTGTTTTACCAAGATATGCAAAGGATGACAGCCTAATTAGATGGTTTGACCTTCCAAATTGCTTCATTTTCCACAATGGTAGGCGGTTTTGGATTCTCTTGTCTATTTGATTGTCAAAAACTCTACCCTTTTTCTCTTGTCTTGATTACTTTAGGCATTTGTAAGAATAATTCTGCAAAATACATACTTCTGACGCAAGAAAACAAGCAATTAGACGATAACACAGAAACAAAAAGTTAGAAGGTTGTAATTCTTGAATTGATAAACCCTTTCATTACTTCCATAGCCGTACTACATACCATTATGGAATAGTTTTTACCTGTTTGCTTCATGGAGTCCTTAACATCTAGTTACTTTTGAACGTGACAATTTTCCTGCATTCATGAAATGTGATCCTTCTTTTTGATGATCTCTCTACTAGCCAATGCTTGGGAGGAAGAAGACGAAGTTGTTCTGATTACCTGCCGGCTTCAAGACCCGGATCTAGACATGGTCAATGGCTTCGTCAAAGAGAAGCTTGAGAACTTTTCAAATGAATTGTAGGGAAATGATGACAAAATTTCTCTGTTCTTAAATTAGTTTTCTACTTGCATATCTCACTATGATTGCTGAAAACAGATACGAAATGAGATTCAACATGAAAACTGGAATCGCTTTGCAGAAGAAACTCTCAGCGTCTGCTGTTGATTTTCCTAGAGTAAATGAGAACTACACTGGCAGGTATGCAGCACCGGAGTTGATAAACATAAAATGTTCACTAAGCAGCTCATTTGCATATTAAAACAGGAATTCTTTCTGATACTCTCTTATGGACGCAGGAAACAAAGATATGTGTACGGCACCACTCTAGACAGCATTGCAAAGGTTACTGGAATTATTAAATTTGATCTACATGCTGAACCAGAATCAGGAAAGACAAAGCTTGAAGTTGGAGGAAATGTTAAAGGTATCTATGACCTTGGCCCTGGTAGATTTGGTTCAGAGGCTATATTTGTCCCTCGAGATTCTGGTACCCACAGTGAGGAAGATGATGGATACTTGATATTCTTTGTGCATGATGAGAATACCGGGTAATTCTTATTCTTTACCAACTGCACGCTTTGCTTGTAGTTCATGATCATGTGACATTCCTAAGTTTCATGTGAGATTGTGAATTGAAACTCACCAAAATGCCATAACTTCATACTGCAGAAAATCTTCAGTTAATGTAATTGATGCGAAAACAATGTCGCCAGATCCGGTTGCGGTTGTTGAGTTACCCCACAGAGTTCCATATGGATTCCATGCCTTCTTTGTGACACAGGTTAGTGCAAGTTTGGTTTCATCGTCAGTTAGTTTCTAAAGTATGGATTGAGCTGAACATCATCAAATGTTGAACAGGAACAACTTCAAGAACAGTCGAAGCTGTAATTGCCCATCATGAAGAAAGCTATGACTCGCTGCTTAGGCTATAAGTACCAGGGAACAAATCAGAGTGCAGAGCAGATTCATTCAGTTTATAAATATGTATGTACTAGCTTGTCAATGCATATGACAGAAGCTTTAAAACTTAATCTGACACAATGTCTATGTGATTTCCCCCGGTGAATCAGAAAAACAAAACCAGTTTTCATTATGAAGCATTTGGTATTTCGGCCACCATCCTTGTCGAAACAGGAAACAGTTCCCAGTATGGAAGCGGTTGGTATTTCTTCAGTAGCTCATTCAATTTTCACATACATCCGAGGCAGACCAAGCCAAATTTAAATAAGACGGTGCAAAATCCTTACATCATCGGTTTAAGTTTTATGACTAGAAACCTATTGTCAACCAGTTCCTTGACAGTAAACGAACTGACCTTAAAACTACACCTTACCTTAGACCATGCAATCAAAACATTTTGGCAAGATCATAAGTTAACGATTACAGGACAAAAGAACCAAGTCTTTCTCATTGTTAAGCCGACAGGTTTAGAAAGGAGAAACGTTTCAGTAACAAGAAACCAACTCTTGAGAAAACAAAAAACTGTTCAGAACTAACAGTCAACAACTAAGAGTCTACTTGGTAGATACAGAAAGTTTGCTAACTTTTTACAGAGAAGTGAACGGAAGAAACGATGCTTTTATTTTAAAGACTTCACTCACAGTGAAGTCTGTCGCATCCTCCGACTTCACCCCCTTAAATGCACAAGAGTACTGAAAGCCAAGAATGAATTGCCTGGAGAGACACTCAAGCTGGATATAAGAAACCCCTCTAGCTTTGATTGCCTGCATAAACAGGGCCACCCATAAGACGAACAAAGGATTCGGTTAGATCAAAGTTAAAATAAATATACGTGACTCAGTAATCGAACCGGTGTAGGAATGCTGAAGGAGCCCTGCAACTTGAGGTGCAAACTTAATTAATGGGGAATGTCCCATTTGACACCCCATTCCCATACGCTCTCTGACTCTGCTGACCCAACACATTTGTACCATTGCCAGTCAACGAATAGATTGACAACAGTTCATGGCCACCACCATTACAATTGGAAGATGAATGTTCTTGAATCATGGATCTTTTACGTTCTTGCAGATACCGGGGGGAATCTGAATCTCCAGTACCATTCGAGGAGAAATTCTGTGAGCCTGACAAGCTGGTAGACTGTCTTGTAAGATTGGAACCTAAAGTCGCACTTTTATTTGACAATGGATCAGCAGCATTATCAAGCTTCTTTGTGTTAAGAAAACGGCCTCCAACACCTCTAGCCCGTCTCATAGCATGCTGATGTCTAGACTCGTGAAGATACGGCTGTCATGAATAATATGGGGCAAAATAGCATAAACAGACGATTAGAGGCTAACATAAACATGATAGACACTAAGATATTTCTCACCACATTGAAAATCAACTAAGAAACTAAATGGATTGTGCATCTTTATTGCACTCCTGTGAGTCAATCGTTATGTCATAATTTGTTGGACGCTTCACTTCATCTGAAGTTGTTTGCTTCATATAGATCCTTTAACTTCAGATCTCTGGTTTCAGCGTTCAATTATTGTATCATTCCACATTTTCATAAACTATGCATTTTTGCAAAACTCATCTTTTTCTATTTGCTTCAACTTCAAATTTTTTATTTCCCAAGTTGTCTCAATAAAGTCAACTAAATGACAGGGGGTATTCAAAGATTAATTCTGCCAACTTTCACTTATTTTTAGTAACTACGTAAATGATAAGGCAAAATAAAATCCATGCTCAATGTATCTTAAAATGGAAAGACACCTAAATTAGCAAAAGAAAACATGAAATAGGAAGCAAGAGTCCAAAAACACTTGGTTGTTAAAAAGAATAAAACAAACCAAGACAGATTAAAAGGCAATACGCTTTTATCTTATAATGCCAAATCTGAAAATAAACCAAACATTGCCAACAAAAAGCATCAACACAGATATCACAGACCTTTCTAGCTTTTACCACTTTCTTCTCAAGCTCAGCCTTCGCACGTGCCTGTCTTCGCCTCAATATACCGTGAAACTGCTTTGCATTTACATAAACTGGCTCCTCTTCCATGTCAAGGGGTAATGGCATTCTTCCATGGGACAGTCCATATAACTGTGGAGGCACCTAGTAATAGATGAAAAAGATATCACGAAATTTAATCCACTGAAAACAAGTTATAACGAACTTTTTCTTTGTTGCATAATAACAAGAACTTTAGCCATTAATATAAATGTTTCTCTGGTCGATATTATGAACCATATTAGCAGGAAGCCATCAACCAGATCACAGAAACAACACTAAGATAAAAGTTGCTATGTAAGTCAGCTTCAAATACTTGCCCATGGAAATTGTCAAGTATGGAATATTTATATGCTATAGTATTCAACTTAGATTTGATTGTCTTCTTTCTTCAACCAATAACCACCAAAAACACTGCACATAGCGACGTAACAAACTTTTATAGCACAATTTGGATCCAAAACTTTGAAAAAGAATTGAGCATCTCCAATGAGATTTTTTTCAAAAGATATATTTTCACCTAACTTTGATAGGTTGTTAAAAGTAAAGATACGAGGTAGAGACAAAACCGTTGCACAATGAATGAGTTGCTATACCATGAATACATTCAAAGTTAAGTTTGAAATCAACTCAAATACAAATGTCACACATGTCAGGTTCGTGGTGCAAAAATCTTCCACGTTATAAGAAAACAACAACTATGAAAAGCTAAGATAATTACATACCATAGTTTGCAGTCCAAAAGGAGTCAACATTCCCCGATATTGAGGATCTGATGGATATGACGACAAAACCTGAAATGTTGAAAACATCGATTTTAAATATCTGGAAACAAGCAGAGAAAAGGCATACAAGCATTCTATTCTATGGTCAGCAAAAGAACTTTTGCGTGGAAATGCCATCAGACACCCAACAAGTGTATAACAACAGATGTATAGAAGAAAGGAGTGTAATATTACTATTGAGTGACCGACAAGTTCCATTTGAGAAGTTGCTTCAAGTTGTCCACTCATAGTAACAGCTGCTGCTGATGGTTTCAGTTGGTGCCCTGGTCCATTACTTCCATCTAGACAAATGGAAATCAACCCCACAGACACAATTAGGAAAAAGGAACAAAAAGGAGGTTTGCATTATTAACATGTTTGCATTAATGGTACATCCTAAAGAGTTCGCTGCACAATCAATTTTGCAACACACCATAATTCGCAAAATATGAGACCTAATTTAAGAAATCCAACAGTATCAGCAGTTGCAACTTAAAATAATAGACACTGATTCATAATGCTGGTATATAGCAGAGCTACGTCTTAGTTGTACAAAACGTATCCCTTTATTAGAAGATAATTAAAATGCCCGTTAATATCTACGCACACAATTCTTCCGACTTAAAAAAAATGAAGGCTTTTAATACTGATTGTATCACAACTGTAGCACACAGACTTTGAATATCAATGCGATATGACCCTTGTCAATGAAAATTATTCAAAATTTTGATAAAATAGTAAACCTAAATAGAGAGAGGAGTAAAAAAGGAATGATCTTTGGATGCAGCATCTTTTCAAAGGAAAAGACTAAAATGTAGCTTGCAACCACCATCATATCCTCCCATAAGACCCTTGCAAATGGTAAAGAATTATTCTACTCTCTCAAATTCCTTGTTTGACTTCACTTTTTTTCATTTTTCATCACATTTGATGGATTTTGCTCCCTTAGCCAACATCTTGAAGAAGGTGAAGTGAGAAGATAAGTTTAAAACATGAACAAGTAGTTGAATTCCTAGTCAAGTAAAACAAACTAACTAATCAACAAAAAATGCAACCTCCCTCGCACCCATTGTAAAAGGGTCTTTCCCTTTCAAAGCATAAATTTTTTACATAGAAGTGTGATTATGTTGCTGATCTATGGAGGAAAAAATATATAATAGAGTTGCTTTGTTAACATAAGTGAACAAGTATGAGAACTGTCCCAGAATGCTTCAGCAAAATTTTCACAAAATAACAAAATATTGAGAATGACTACCAGATTGTGTTGATACAGCAATCTGCAAATCTTTATTGAAACTAGCTCCATTATCCAACCCAGTACTAGCTTGTGACTGAATTGCTCCCTGTGTAAAATGCTCCACTGTAGGTGTTGTTAAGGTATTTTCACCAAAGGAAGTATTGTTTCCAACTCCACGCCACCAAGGTTGACTATACATTGCCGATTGTGGTACAACATGTCCACCTTGGTCTAATCGACGATCTTCATTATTGGGTTTTGCCGGCATTATTTACAGTCTCCGCCTGGGAAAAGGTCACAAGCTAAACATGCTAAAACCAGATTAAAAAAGTGAACCATAAAGTTTATGAGTTTGCATGTATTTTATTCACAAACCAACTACTCATCCAACACTCACAGGAAACCTGAGCAGCGCATATCAAACTTGAGTCATTTATGCATGTTCAAATACACAAATGACAAAAAAAAAAAAAAAAATCTCAAATAGTTTGAGAAACCGAATCCAAGAGAAAGAACTAAGTAAACTGCATGCCAACAGGTCCTCCAGCGTAGAACAGAAAAACCCATACCAAGAAACAGAGTGAGAAGAGCAACCGCATGCAGAGCCATGGATATCCACAACGACATAATACCAGATATCAACAATTTTGAAACTGTTCAATCCTGTGTTCCTTTGTCCATAAGTAAACACGATCTATTGCACAACAAATCCATCATTCTTGTCTCTACAATACCACTTACCTCCCTGTTCCAGTTCTTTTCTCGGAACCGAAAAAGAAAAAAGAAAAGAAAAAAGAAAAGTCCAGTTTTTTGATGGATTGCTTTTTACTCCGAAGGAAAAATCGAAGTCTGAACTAACAAATACAGCATATAAACACGAAATCCACTTACCTGAAGCTAAAAACTTCAAAACATAACTCAATTAAGCTGAATTTCTCCGTCAGTAACCCCTAACTCCACTCAGAATTCTGCCAAGTTGTCTTCTAAACTAACAAGAAATAATCAAATCAAAGTCAACAACTACAATTGCAAACAACTGTCGCTCCAACTAAGCAGCCACTTCCTCTAAATCTAGCCAAGTCCTCTTTTCCACCGAGCTCGTCTTCTTCCAGCAAACCAAACAGAAAAACTCCCGAAACACGTCAGAAAGAGACCAACAAAGAGACGAAGAACACCGACTCACAGCAACAGCGAAACAAACAAAAAAAACCAAATGGAAACAGAAACAGGGAAACAGAGAGAGAAACAGAGAGAGATAACAGCTTACCGATGACAGAAAGAGCCTCTAAAACTAGAATTCCGGTGAGAAGAATCTAAGCAGAAGCCATGGATTTTTGTTCCAAATTTTCCTTGCAACCTTAAGAGAGACAAATATCGTTGATGGAGAAAGAGAGTATAATAATATTATTAACATGTATATATACATATAGAGAGAGAGAGAGAGAGGAAAGATCAAAACTCATGTATAAATTTGTCTTTTGCATTTATGATAATTTATAAAATAATATTTTATTCTTTTATTGTTTCCTTCAAGGGTCATTTTCTTGTCTTTTCTGAGGAAGAAAACGATAAAACTCGGGACTTTCAGCTGTGAACTTTTGAGTAATGACAAAAGTACCCTTATCTTTTTCCCACACTTTTTATCTCCTAACCAAGTTTCCTTATTATTTATAATTAGTAAAAAACAACAACAATTTGATGATATAGTTCAAAAACTCGGACTAGAAGTTTAACCGATAAGACAAGAAATTTAAGGTTTAACTAATATTAGCTTGTTATAAAATTGATTAAATATTAAATAAAATTAAATAATTTAAGATATGATTGAAAGAAATTGTATTTAAGTATCGAAAAATTTGTAGTCTAATGATTCATTTTAAATTATAAAAATTTATTATTTTATAAAAATTGGCCGATTAATTAACAAATTGATAAATTTTTAATAGTAAAAATTATTAAAATCGAACTAAAAATTTAAAAAGTCGAAATTTTTACGGTTAAGTCGGTAGAATTAGTTGAATATTTTAATTTAATTGAGAATAATTGCTAAATAAATTAGTTGCATATACGGCAGTTGAGTTGAAACTGAATTTTTAAAAAAGGAATGTTCTGCTTAATCAACCATCACGAGAAAAGAAAAAGATACGGCAAAGTACATGTATACTTGTTCACCGGTTTTGGGACAACGAAAATGTAAGATACGTTCACCCTCGAAGTGTACGGACATTTTTTTATTCAATTTTATCCGTATATTTATATTATTTTTTATTTTTTTATTTTTATTCATGTGTGTTATTTATTTTATATTATTATTATTAACTTTTTATATTTTACTATTTTATTAGTAAATTTATTCTCTTTATTAATTAGAAATTATTAGCACAAATAATATAATAATCCAAACATCTTGAACAACTACTATTAATTAGAACGTCTAGAATATTCTTCTGTTATTACCTTCGACATACATATCTTTATCATGTGAATTTTATCCTTATAGGTCATATTTTAAAAATCGGACCGGATCGATTAGTTTGACTGATTTTATCAGTGATTGGTCGGCTATTCAGTTCGTTTTACTCTTAAAAATCGGTTCTCAATTGAACCAATAAGAACCGATCCAGTTCGACCACTAGTTCCCACTTGAGAGAAGCCCTCTTAAAACATTGGTTCCAGACACAGACAAAAACGGCAGCGTCTCAGTTCAACATGTAACGATACTTCGTATTCAATAAGGGTAAAACTAACTTGCCCTTTCTCAAATCTTCACCTCATTTCTCGATTTAGGGAAGGTAACGGTTCCGGCAACTCCCACTAAGATTTTCATACAAGAGCTCGACATAGGTAGAGATGGATTCATAAATTTTTTGAATGAGAGCAATTTATATATATATATATAATCAAAATTTAAAATAATATTTTTTATATTAAATTTTTTGGAAGCAATGGGAGCTCCAATGTGGATCTGTCCCTAGACACAAGTATCAAACTCAACAAGCGAACTCTACGATCGTTTAGAGCATGGCTAATCTGAGCTCGTCTCATCGAAATTTGATTTTCTTAAAGAACTTTAGAGGCTAATTAGAGAGGAAGATCGGAGAGGAGATCTTATTCACAAAAAGGTACATTGTTCAAAGATCTTCTTCGTTCTATTATGGATAAAGTTGTGTACTGCTGGACATCTTCAGATTCTACGTATCAACGAAACTTTTATCGAGGCGTTGTTGTTGTTAATAATTTAAGATAATTATTTAGTTATAATTTAAGAGTTGAATTGGATTTTTGCGTTTAATTAATTCAGACGTGGTATTTATATTACAAAAATAATGATTAATGGAAAATAAAAATGATTAACATGAAGTGAAATCCGAGGTTGGTGTGGTCGGATAGGAGTGGTAGGAATGATAATAATAATAAGTCTTTATCTAGGGAAAGCTGTGGGAGCTTCCTTGAGCTTTTAGTAATGTTCGAGTACACAATAACTTTTAGTTTTGGTTACTAAAACAATTATGGAAGTTCTTTGGTTGGTAAGTTACTTTCACAAATTTCTGCATTTCATCCCCATCACAAAACGCTTTGTCTTTTGTCTTTCCGAGTGGGTCAGGCGTTGCTTGCAATTCCCTAATTCCAAACCACACCACAACCCTTCCTTTTTCCAACTAGTCTTAGGTGCCACTAAGTCACTTATGTTTCAAACAAAGGAAAAGCAATTAGGTGACCTTAAAAAAACAAAAAAGTGTGTGATTTGGACCATTCGAAATTTGTAATTATTATTTTTATTAATTATAAAAAATATTAAAATTTACTCAATTTTATAATATTTAAAAATAATATTAAAATATTTTAATTATCAATTTCTAATAAAAAACCCGATATTAAATATTTTATTATTTTGAATTATACGACGAATCATATCAAATCTGTATTTGTAGCACGTGACTGTCACATTATTATCATCATCACATTCAATCCGAAGCTCCGCAATAAAGCGGGATCTGAAGAGGTTCGCTAGTACGTAGCTTTATCCCTACATAATAGAGAGGTTGTTTCTGGTAAACCCACATGCGGACGTGACAATAAAAGAATGATGCGGATTCAAGAGTAAATAAGTAAAACTGACATGCTAAATCATTTTGCAAATAAAATATAAAATATAACTCGACTTTTAAAAAATATTTTAAAACTAAAATATAACGAAATATATCATCTTTATATTCTTAAAAAAGTACCAATACCTAGATGATAAAAGAGTAATAAAGCATTAAAGACTTTAAGTGGCGTGTGATTGTCACATGTTATATTTATATTACATATAAATTAATTATTTAATAAATTAAAATATTTTAACCCTAATTTTTAAAGTTTGAATTGATATTATAAAATTGGGTCTTATTATTTATTCGATAATTTATTTAACGTGTTTAATAAATTATTGGGTAAATTTAGAAGGGGTATTTTAGATATTTTGATTTAATCTAATTTTGAAGGAATGTTAGGCGATAAAGAGTAGTGGGCAGAGGAGTGACACGTTGACACTGGTAATGGAAAAGGTCACAACGTGTCTGAAACGCAATGACTTAGCCATGGGCCTTTGCGTGCTTGGAATGTGCCACGTAAATTGGTATTCATGCGCGTTAGTCAACCCCTTTCATTACTCTTTTCTAGACTGAAACGTGTTACGGATCGACCAGTGTTTTGTGTTCTTTCCTGGGATCCAAGCCATTATTGGAAAAAACAATTCCAAGTGAAGACAATTCACCGTGAGTGACCATTTCATCAATTTAATCATACAAATTTATAATTATCTAATTTTTTTAGTTTAATTTATTTTAAATTCTTATAACGTAAAATAAATAAATTAATTTTTATTTAATAATATTTTAATTAAAATTTAAATTATTCTTAAAATTGTATTTTAAATTCTTTAATTTTATTCGATTTTTAATTATTATTATAACAGTTTAATATTGATAGAATCATTTAAACCTTAAGCTTATTCTCTTATTGCTTTAACTTCCAATCCAATTTTAAAACATTGGTATGTTCGTTATGGTCTACAAATAATATTGGTAATGAGTAGAACTTGATTTGAATTCATATTAAATTTATAAGTTAAATTAAAAAACAAAAACTTGAATTTTAGTTTAATTTAATAGAGTGAAGAAGCATAGGGTCAAAAAATTATGTGTTTGAATCCCTCTATTTATATTCTCTCGATCGAACTTGTCGTACAGGGCTTAACTTGTGTAAAGTATTCTGCTGGTATGATTTGCAAACTATTGCATCAATCCAGATACTTACCCAATAAGCATCTAAAAAATAGTGACTACGAATTTTTCCGTTTTAACCAAAAAAAAAAATAAATTCAAGTTTGTATAATATAATTTTTAGTAACCGAATCGTGATTTTAACTTATCAGATAATTTGGACCCGGATGACCAGCGAGGCGGCCATGTCCGGTTCAGACAAAAGTTGCTGTGGTGTTCTGAAGCTGTCAAACTTTGGTTTTACAAATATCCGTTTTCGGTGGACTAAGTACAGGATGTTTCTGAATCAGACCCATCAATATCGGTTCGTCTTACTTGTTGACTTTTTGCCGCACTACCTTCTACAATCTCGCCTTGTGTACCTCTCGAACCCAACATCGTCGTACGTAGTTGTTTTATTTCTGACAACTAACGATGTTTAACAATATTTATTATTTAAATTATTTATTAAAAAGTGTTTTCTATAACCAAGAAGCTCAATTGTTCAAAATGACAGCTTGAACTTAGTTATGAACAACCAATTGATGACAACGTTTTCTGGAACAGAGTTTGCAGTTTCTTTCTCCATCTGTCATTTTTTAATCTGTTCAAAATGAAACAAGCCATTTATTTTCTAGTCAAACCAACTTGATCTATAACTTTGACAACCATTATACACACTATCAGCTGTTTTTTCCTGTGATCTACAGGGGAAATCAAAACCAGTTAGCTTCACCTGTTTTTATCGCCATCTTACTCCGAATTGTGCTGGTCTGATACTATCCGGGCAGTCAATAGCTTAGGCGGAAGAAGGCACGAGTCTCGCTTTTCGAAATCAAAATGTCTGCCAAAAGCTATGGAAACATACCCTCCAGAAATTCATTGAAGTTCTCGTCATAATCTGCATTATCACCACCTTCTAAAGTTGAGATCTTTTTACCTGCCAAGTGAGAGAACTAACTAGTGTGAGTAACTCCATTGGCACAGTTGAACTGCCTCAGCACAATAGTCAACTGGTCATCAAATTGTTAATCAAAATTAGAGTGAATTAATATATTCTTTCTTCGATAGATCACAGTGATCCCCTATGGTACCTGCCAGTACATCAGGATCCAATCTAATTTGTCATGAGCATGGTAAGGTGCTGCCTTTTGCAAATCCCAGTATCCGTAATCAATAAGATATATCGAATCCAAGTTTTTATGGAATTTTAGCGCACCGAGAGGACTGTGTCCAAGTCATAGTACCTTATGAAGAATAAACAAAACTCAGGCATGATAAGTAATGAGAACAAACCTTTTCTCTTCCTCTCCTCACTGGCTTCATACAAGTCATCTGAATCATCATCGGTGCATGAATGTTCCCTGTAAGGAAATTGTTCAACAGCTGCCAATCCAAGAAGATGGAGCACTACAATTCCTCCATTAGAGCATAGGTTCGGAGTTGAACTTAAAGGAGGAAGAGAGGAAAGTACCTTTTTCTTTTATTCTCTTCTTTCTCCTTTTTTTCTAATTTTTCCTTTTCTTTCCTCTTGTAATGAAGCTTCTCTGCACATCTATTACAAAACACAGTCAAGAAAATGAAAATACAATAACATCAAATTCAGGAAAAAGAATCGTGATATATCCAAAATTACAAATCAATATCATAATGCTTCTGACATGTTTATCTATAATGAATGAAAGCTAATAACCTTGTTCCTTTATTTATCTAAAACATTCTGCCATACCAAATTCAGTTCCAGAAATCATGCAGAGGCAAAAAGATTTCATAAAAAAAGAAGTGACACACCATTAGCTCAGAGAACTCTCAAGTCAAATTGAAATGTTGAATGATGCGGAGCAATGAAAAATTTTCTGGATAGCAGCCTTCATCAATACCAACTTACCTCTTGCATGTTACCAACTTGACAAGGGCTTGCTTGCTTTCTCCAGCTTCAACATAAGAGAAGTTCACCTGAAGCAATTCAACCAAGTGAGTAGCAAATTCACATTTCGGAAAGGCATCTGTCAAATATGCACATAATTTTGTACTTGTTCAGTTTTTGATAAACTGATATCTCTCCTACTCTAAACCAAAAGTTAACAATCCTAGAAACAGGTGATGAAATAAAAGAAAGGAACAGTGAGGAAAGTTGTTTTTTCTAGTAATAAATATTTTGAATAGAAAATTAATATTCATGATAGGAAGAAGTACAAAACTTGCCTCATAACTGGCCAAGTCATCTTTTTCATCACAGTGTTTGTTGCCACATATGAACTGCCCTGACAGAAGTTGACAATGTAAAATTAAAATCCCCGAGAAGAAGACATTCAAAGCTTAAAAAATGGACAAGATATTAGTACAACTAAACAACGGTATAAAGACACTAAGAACCTTAACAAAGTTTCCGATACCGTCATCATATGTATCATTATTGCTTTTCTCATGTTCCGATGCAAAATTGAATGCCATTTCAATCAAAACATTCCCATCCTTCTGCAATCCGTCCATTTGTATTAGATGGGTCGAAGGGGAAGAGGTTGGGAAATTTGAAGGACCACAAGTTTTCATGTATTGACCATAATTTTATTCCTATCACTAAAAATTGAGATGAGCAAAAAATCCTAGAGTAATTACTAATAGCGGTCAAAGCTCATGGCCTATTGTCACAACTTTGAAGCATCTCTTCTATAACAATAATCACCCGTGGTAGTATGCATATGGATATGAAAAGTTATTGCTAAAGAACTTAAGTAATGAACTAATTCATTCTCACATATCCAAGTCAATAAATAATCTAATATCTGTGTATTCAAGTGAACATAACCTGTTACCATGAAGAGAGCATTCATGTCATACAACTAATCAAGTAGTTGATACATAATGCTATTACCTTTCCCAGATATGACTTCCTTCTCAGTCCTCCATCTCATACCAATCTATAGCAAGAGGTCAAAGGTAACACAAAAAATTAATAATCATATTCCCCTTACTCTCAAGTTCTTTATAGCACTTGAACATCTATAATTAGCAACATTTTAGTAAAGAATTGGGGGTAGCAGAAATTGGATAGCACTTAAAGATATCCTTAAGGAAATACATAACCCTGCTTTACTCGTAGAAATTCTCGACTTTTAAGAAAATATTTGTGTAACAAAATACGAATCCAAACGGGAATAGAGGCAAACTGGAACAGAGCAATTCATTCCAATTTCCTGACAAACTACTTAAATAGGATTTCAACCTTATTGAAAGGAGAAACATAGTTGGATGTTATCGCCATGTGTGTAAATAGAACTGTGAACCAGAGAAAGAAGAAGAAGGAGAAGAAGAAGACACAGCGGAACAAATATAATAATTCACACCTCAGCATCAAATAATACTGCCTCAAAGAAGCTGAAAAAGTATAAGTGAATCAGATTACTTAAATGATAGAGAAGAAATTTGGAATAAAAGAAAAGAATTACACTTCCCAAAGAGCAGAATCAGTAAGTAGACAGTAATAAGAGCATTCAAAAGTCATGAATTAATCTGGTACATACCTTGCCACTCTTGTAACGGGACATATCAGCTATGCAATATCTTCAAAAAGTTCAAGGCAATTACACATGAACTAAAAAGGGATTTCCTACACCGATACTCTCGAACCATACAGCAAATCAAAAGCTGAAAATTAACGTCAAAGGATACTCTTTGAAAAGCTTATCATAGTATCGCTTCACAAGCCTTTGCTCCCATGATGTATCAGCATCATCTTCCTCAGTGCGTATAAACCTTAATAAGCAAATGACAATTGACAGAGGATCTGGATTGTCAGTAAAGCAGATGAAAGAAAGTTTTCAGAAACTAAGAAGTTCAACTTAAAACTGAAATTCCACGAAGTAGCAAGTTGTAAGACCGGTATCCTTCTCTTAAAGTGTCATAGTCTGTTTTAACTGGCAACTTCGAGATTGTTGGATTCTCTTTTCCGTAGTATCTAACTGCATACAAATTTGAAAATTCAATCGAATTAAGCTTCCAAACTCGAGAGTCAACTCTTTTGCTTTCTACTTGCATTCTCAAGTTCAATCCATTCATGAACAAACTAGCAAACCCAAAACAAAAGTTAAAGGCAGAAAACAACTTTTTAGTAATAAAAACAAATATGAGGATGATTGTAGCCTCCTTCCGTTCTCGTCAGAGGAGACTGTTCATCATCCAATTACTTTAGGACACAAGGAATCACACAAACACAAAGCTCCAAGTTCGACCGATTCCTCTAATGTCCCCAATCAATCTAAGTCTCCTCGCATTCTAGCATTTCCTCATTTCGATCATTAACAACTATCCCAACCAAATAAAAGCAAATCGTACCATAATCGTTAACGAATTTCTTGTGTCGATCGTACGCATTGAGACCCCGAATTTGAGCTTGGTATTGCCTATTAAAAGTGAACAAATCAAATCTTAATTTAACATATAGCAGAAACATCAGAGGAGGGGCAAAAGAGTTACTGTTTTCGCTCTTCTCTCTCGAAAATCGCCGTTTTCAGAGATCCGAAAGAGGCCATTTTTGCTCCACCTTAAAGCACCAAAAAACCCTAAAATTTGAATCTTTATGAAAAAAATAAATAAAAATCAAAAGAAAATAAATAATAACCGCGGGTAACGGACGGCAACCTGGTACGCGCCTTCTGATTAGTTGCTTACCTGTCCTAAAGTGTTATTTCAACTCTGGCGTGGCGCGATTTTATTGGGTATTCGAGATATCTATAAACTGTAGAACACTAAACAAGACAAGTCACTGTCTGTTGTCGCTCACTTCCAGCTGTTTTTATTTTCTGTTTGGTTCGCGAGAAAATATTTTAAAAAAAGAAAGCATCTTTAGCATGCCGAAAAAATGTTCTTTTTTTAATTTTTAAAAAACAACATAATTCACTTTTCGTACATATAAAATTGCTGAGGACAGAAAAGATTTGATTTTTTAGTTAAATTTTTTTTTCAAAATAATGATTGATTTGGTTTCTCTCAATTCCATAATTGCATCGTCTGTCACTCTGTCGGTGTAATTTCCCACTCCAAAGGTGACAGTTGCTCTGTCGCTTTCTTTCGCTATTTGTTTATTACACACATTCATTACAGCTATACATCACTATAAATCTGTATACTGTACGTATAATATAAGCGACTCTGTACAGAGAGAGAGAGCCTCATTGAGATATCCACTTCTCTTCAGGCCATCTTCGACTTGTGGCTGCAAGGTATGTGCACCAATTTGGTTTCTTTCTTTTCATATTTTCTCTTTCTCGTACACCCTCTTGTGAGATCTGGAGGGAATCTAAGTATTGCCACAGATCGGTTTTAGTTTTCACCTTTTACTGGTCGCTTTTACTCTAGGGAAGTTGAAGGCTTTTTAGCGGATATTTTTCAGGAACACTGGTTCTTTAAATCTCTTTTTCTATTAACTGGGTAAATCGGATTAAAGAATCATAATTTTCGATCTGGGCAGTTGTGTTCTTCTTCTTGCTTTTCTGTATCAAGGCTCAATTGCTTTGTTTTGTGTGAAAATGTCTTGGCAGAGAGCTGTTAGAGAGGAAACCGATGATAAGTTGACTGAATTCAATCTGACTTTTGCTTTCTTCTCTTGATGAGCAGGAACATAAGGTCTTCTGCATTCTTGTCTGCACTTAGAATGTGTAGATCTTTCTCAGATTGAACTGACATTTCTGCTCATTGGTTGCATCTGGGCAGAAGTAGTGTCGATGGAATCTGAAGGTGAAACTAGGGTGAGTATCGTAGGTGATTTTTCTATATTGCGATTGGTCCTCAGAGTTGAGGAAGGATAGGTAATACACTGTACTATGTACCAATATAAGATAGGAAAGATATCCCAGATAGATGGAATGGGACATCAGGTTGACCTCATGAAGTCTGTGTATTATTATCAACTATAGATGTATTTTTTTTAACCTTTTCAGATAAAACAAGTATTGAGAATACTCTTCATGTTGCTAATATCTGTTACAATTTCTTTCTATGATTCATGCCATTGAAGTTTCTGAAACTACTATGTTGCGATTCTTGGTTTTCTCAGGCAAAGCTCATGAAGAGTGTCGGTGGACAGGTCTGTCAGATATGTGGTGACAATGTCGGCAAAACAGTCAGTGGTGATCCGTTTGTTGCTTGCAATGTCTGTGCATTTCCGGTGTGCAGACCGTGCTATGAGTATGAGAGGAAGGATGGAAATCAATCCTGCCCCCAATGCAAAACCAGATACAAGAGGCACAAAGGTTGTTGTATGTCTATTATCGTTTTAATGCTAGAAACTGAGGAAGTTTGAAACATATCTAATATCCTTTTCTTTTTCTGTGTGCTCTTTCAACTAGCGCCAGAGTTTGACTTATAATAATGTGAAAAGTCAAATTCCTCTAAAAGAAATTTTGGTTGTTATTTCAGGTAGCCCTGCCATTGCTGGTGATCAAGAGGAGGATGGTGACGTAGATGACAGTGCAAATAATCTCAATTACTCCTCTGAAAATCAGAATCCTAAACAGAAGATTGCCGAGCGCATGTTGAGCTGGCATATGAATTACGGACGAGGGGAGGATAATGGGGCCCCAAATTATGACAGAGAGGTCTCTCATAACCAGATACGTCTGCTCACCAACGGACAGGAGGTAAGCAAAGAGACATTTGATGTTACAAGTTTTTGGTAGTGAATTTAAGTTAATTTCCAGATGCTGCTAATCTGTAGGTTTCTGGAGAGTTGTCTGCTGCATCACCTGAACATATATCTATGGCATCGCCTGGAGCTCGTGGTGAGAAGCACATTCATCCTTTATCTTATGCAACTGATGTTAATCAATCACTTGACCCTCCCTCTCCCATGTAATCTCTACTCAGTGTGGTAAAATGTGGTATTGATCTTAAGCTTCTGTAACATTGTAGCTAACGTGAGGGTTGTGGACCCATCAAGGGAGTTTGGTTCGTCAGGCTTGGGAAATGTTGCATGGAAGGAGAGAGTTGATGGATGGAAGATGAAGCAGGAGAAGAATGTTGTGCCAATGAGCAATGGCCAAGCTCCTTCTGAAAGAGGTGTTGGGGATATTGATGCCAGCACCGATGTTCTTGTGGATGACTCTTTACTGTGAGTACAATTTCGTGTGTAGCTTCTTTGCTAATCTATGGTTGTAGTTGAGCACTTTTTTTGAGTCTCTGTTCTGTTGTTCGGTTGTTTATTTCCTGATTTCTGGTATAATGAATGTGTCCCTTCATTTTTCAGGAACGATGAAGCTCGACAACCTCTTTCAAGGAAGGTTTCCATTCCATCATCGAGGATTAACCCATACAGGATGGTCATCATGCTGCGGCTCGTTATCCTTTGCATTTTCTTACACTACCGAATAACAAATCCTGTGCGCAATGCATATCCCTTGTGGTTAGTTTCAGTAATCTGTGAGATCTGGTTCGCTATGTCCTGGATCTTGGACCAGTTCCCCAAGTGGTTCCCTGTAAACCGCGAGACATATCTTGACAGGCTTGCTTTAAGGTGCGAAACTTTTCTTACAGCTTTTTGCCTTTTCACTGTTGAGAGCTCTAATTGAATCTTTTTCTGAGTAACAGATATGATCATGAAGGGGAGCCATCGCAATTAGCTGCTGTTGACATCTTTGTCAGTACTGTGGACCCATTAAAAGAGCCGCCCCTTGTGACGGCAAATACTGTTCTTTCTATTCTTGCAGTTGATTACCCAGTTGACAAAATCTCCTGTTATCTTTCTGATGATGGTTCTGCGATGTTGACATTTGAAGCTTTGGCTGAGACTGCAGAGTTTGCAAGGAAGTGGGTACCTTTCTGTAAAAAGTATGCCATTGAACCACGCGCTCCAGAATGGTACTTTGCACAGAAAATTGACTACTTGAAGGATAAAGTGCAAACATCATTTGTCAAAGATCGCCGAGCTATGAAGGTATGAATCTGGCGTACCTGCATATTGGGCCACCAGTAGGTTTCACTTTTCAAGTTTTTCTATACTATACTTCTCCCTCTTCTGTTGCAGAGAGAGTACGAAGAATTCAAAGTTCGAATTAATGGACTTGTTGCAAAAGCTCAAAAGGTTCCTGAAGAGGGATGGATTATGCAAGATGGTACCCCATGGCCTGGAAATAACACCAGAGATCACCCTGGAATGATTCAGGTAACAGAACATTTTGGAATTTAGTTTGTCTTCTCTGTGGATCTTAAAGTAGCAAAATCATGTTCCCGAGGCCATTATCATATGCTTTCAGGTTTTCTTGGGCCAAAGTGGAGGGCTTGATGCTGAGGGTAACGAGCTGCCACGATTGGTTTATGTCTCTCGTGAAAAGCGTCCAGGTTTCCAACACCACAAGAAAGCTGGTGCTATGAATGCACTTGTATGTATTTGATAACTGTTGTATTTAACTTTATTCATGTCAGAACTGTTCTAAGATGTAATGAAAAAATGCATTGATTACAGGTTCGAGTATCTGCTGTCCTCACTAATGGGCCGTTCTTGTTGAATCTTGATTGTGATCACTACATAAATAATAGCAAAGCTCTGAGAGAAGCTATGTGCTTTCTGATGGATCCCAATCTTGGAAGACAAGTCTGTTATGTTCAGTTTCCCCAGAGATTTGATGGTATTGACAGGAACGATAGATACGCAAATCGCAATACTGTTTTCTTCGATGTAAGTCAAGAATTCTCAATTTAGCTTCGAAATTTGTGTGTTTCTCTGGCACAGTTACTGACTGTTAATCTCAGGTTGAACCTAATCATACAAGGAATGAAATTCTTATTTAGCTTATCTTTGCCTTGCCAACTTCAGATAAATCTGAGGGGTTTGGATGGTATTCAAGGCCCTGTTTACGTGGGAACCGGATGCGTCTTCAACAGAACGGCCTTGTATGGCTATGAACCCCCTGTCAAACCCAAACATAAAAAGCCAGGGGTCCTATCTTCGCTTTGTGGTGGATCAAGAAAGAAGAGTTCCAAATCAAGTAAGAAGGGCTCAGACAAGAAAAAATCAGGAAAACAAGTTGATCCTACTGTGCCAATTTTCAGCTTGGAAGATATAGAAGAGGGTGTAGAAGGTACTTGAAATCTCTTTTCCTTGTTCAGCTAACTAGCTTCATCTTTAGGTCTGATATATATATTTACTTTTGCAAACTCTAGGTGCTGGGTTTGATGACGAGAAGTCATTGCTTATGTCCCAAATGACTCTGGAAAAGCGTTTCGGTCAGTCTGCTGTTTTTGTCGCCTCTACACTTATGGAGAATGGTGGTGTTCCTCAATCTGCAACACCTGAAACTCTTCTTAAAGAGGCTATCCATGTTATTAGCTGTGGATATGAAGACAAAACTGACTGGGGAAGTGAGGTATGCAGATTACATTTATGCTTATTGGCATTAGTTCTTGATCTTTCTATCACTGCTTTCTTCTTCACTGATTTCTCTTCAACCTGCAGATTGGATGGATCTATGGCTCGGTGACAGAAGATATTCTAACTGGATTCAAGATGCACGCCCGTGGTTGGCGATCGATTTATTGTATGCCCAAGCGACCGGCCTTCAAGGGATCTGCCCCGATTAATCTTTCTGATCGTCTGAACCAAGTGCTCCGATGGGCTTTAGGTTCCGTGGAAATCCTGTTCAGTCGACATTGTCCAATCTGGTATGGTTATGGTGGTAGATTGAAATGGCTCGAGAGGTTTGCATATGTGAACACTACCATCTATCCAATCACTTCTATTCCCCTCCTCATGTACTGTACACTTCCTGCAGTCTGTCTGCTCACAAACAAGTTCATTATTCCACAGGTACATTACATTTTCTCTCTCTAAATCATCTCAATCATTGTAATCCTTATGTTCCAATCCAATCTGAAGAATGTCGCAAACCTGTTTATCAACGCAGATTAGTAACATTGCAAGTTTGTGGTTCATATCCCTCTTCCTTTCAATCTTTGCTACGGGTATCCTGGAAATGAGATGGAGTGGTGTTGGAATCGACGAGTGGTGGAGGAACGAACAGTTCTGGGTTATCGGTGGCGTTTCAGCTCATCTTTTTGCCATCTTCCAGGGCCTGCTCAAGGTACTAGCAGGCATTGACACCAACTTCACCGTCACTTCCAAGGCATCAGACGATGAAGGAGATTTTACAGAGCTTTATCTTTTCAAATGGACAACCCTTCTCATTCCTCCAACAACTCTGCTCATCATCAACATCGTCGGAGTTGTCGCCGGAATATCTTACGCCATTAACAGTGGTTACCAGTCATGGGGTCCGCTCTTTGGCAAACTGTTCTTTGCGTTTTGGGTCATCATCCATTTGTACCCTTTCCTCAAAGGTCTGATGGGTCGACAGAACAGAACACCCACCATAGTTGTTGTGTGGTCCGTTCTTCTTGCATCCATTTTCTCACTGTTGTGGGTTCGTATTGACCCTTTCACCACCAGAGTGACGGGTCCAGATATTGAGGTATGTGGGATCAACTGTTAAAAGACATGATCTTGGAAGTCTTTGAAGCTTGTTTCACTTACAGTTTGGTCATACACTGTCCTTGTAAAACCAGTTGTAATTATTCTGGTCTTTTGATTCATACCATGTGCAGATCCTAGGTTATATTGAACTCAAGTTCTGTTAAAACATTATAGTAAAAAACTCTGTGATTCAGATCTTTAATATACCGAGCTAGCTTGATGTTTCAGAAATCAGATGGAGATTAGGGATGGTAATAGGCGATTTGAGTTTGATTAGATTCGAGTTACATGATTCAAATAGACTCGTTCTATGATTCAGATCTTTAACTTAAATTTACGGGGCTTGATGCTTCAAGAATCATGTAAAGATTAATGATGATCGTGAGTTGGGTCCAATCGATTGAACTAGCACTCAAGTAAGGTGATTTAAGTTCGGTTAAATTTGTGTTATATATTTCATTAATCTAAATTAGGGATGATAATAGTTCAGGCTGGATTAAACCGGGCCAATCCAAGCTTGAACTTAACTCTATGATTGTTGCTGGGACGCAGGCTCGAGGCTACAGGCTCAAGTCAAAGCCCTGTTGGGCTAGACGCAAAATATAAAAACAACATCGATTTGACTATATATGTTAAGCTTAGCTAGATTGGGCTTGGTTGTTGATCTCAGGCAGAGCCAAGCTAGACCGAGTCTAATTTAGAGACAACAAATATGTAAATTTTAATAAAATAACATTATTAAATTAAATTCTAATTTAGAGACAACAAATATGTATATTTTAATAAAATAACACTTTTAGAGACAACAAATATGTAAATTTACATATTTTTTGTCTCTAAGTTAGACTCGGTCAGTTCGGCTTTGCTTGAGATCAACTAATAACATTATTTTATATCAAATTTAACTAAATCAGTTTTTTAAAATTCAAATCAACATTTAGTTCGACACCAAATCAAAGTCTTGCATTTAATTCGTTTAATTATAGATTAAATTAAGTTTAATCTAAATTCATTATCATCACATCTAGTTTGAAGTTTTACAAAGTGGAATCTGAAAAAATCTAATAGTACGTAACCTTATTCTTATATAATAGGAATGTTATTTTTAGTAGACTAAGTGACAATAAAAGAGTTACATAGGTACATCGTATAATATTAACCTGAGGCGATGAGTCCACGTGTCATGATTAATCAATCCCAATCCTTTGCATGCAATTTGGGTGACGTGTTGAGCAACTGCAATCACAAGTGTATGTCATCATTTGTAAGCTCACCACACGTAAGATACAGACAATAAAAACTCAGCTCAAATTCGACACATGGCTTTGTGTATCATTGAAAGAGAGAAAAGAAAAGAAGCTTTTTGACGTTCAATGATCAGAACATAAGAACTTTCGCTGTAAATCAATCATATACAAAGGAAGAAGAATCGAGTTTTCTTTCCCTTTCTTTTCCCCGCGAAACAAACAGTAAAATGGCGATCACTCAAGAAACCATCCTCTATAGATTGGATCGTTTAGAAAACATTGTAAGCGTCGTCCGCGTACTTCTTTGAGAAAACATTCAATATTATCATCACATCCTAGGGAGGTTCGTTAATCACAGACAAATTTAACACTTGAGGGAGTTGGAGGAGTCCAGATCTTTTGTCCAGTTTTACGGTGTCTTATTCTGTTTTATGAATCTCTGTTATTTATTTATGTGGGTCCTACATTTATTTATGCGGGGCCCATGCAAGATCCGTATAAATAAATGACTGAGATTCATGAGACAGAATAAGACATCATAAAACTGGACAGAAAATCTTGTCTCGAATTGGAGGAGTTAAGAGGGTGCAACAGATCATCAGGTGCATCAACTCCATCAAGCAATGGGACTAGGGCCTTCACAAGCGAGGGACAACCGTCATCGTTTGTTGATTTCTCACCTAAGAGCTTGGAGAAGATGTGTTGTCCGATTGATCGCGTGATAATGGAGACAGAGAACAAAGGCAACCTCGTCGACAGGATTGATCACGTGGAAGATCGTGTAATGAAGGTATGATTCATTACTAGAAACACTGTTTTGAATTTTTATTTTGTTTGGTACGATGATTGAAAGAGCTATATGATCAGTTGTGTCTGTAGTTGGAGGCAGAACTAGGAACAGAGAAGCAACCGCGAGAGGTTAAGGAGAAAAGGGTGGATAAGAAAGGGCTAAAAGGACTCGTAAATAAGATTGTCAAGCGCAAAAATAGGAAACATAAATCGGAACAATGAAGTGAGTTGTTGTTGTGTTTTGTGTTTATGATACGTGTGATTTGAGGAGTTTGAAGACCAAGTCCTTGCTTCCTTATTGTCTTGTGCAAGTCTCAGAGCTGCTATTATCTTTTCTGATTTTGTGCTATTGTTATCTTTAGTTCCTAAAATCTGCAGCATATTTGCAACGACTCTTGTCTATCGTTCTTATGTAATGTTTTGCTAACTATATAAGCCACAAGCTGCTAGTAATAAAGAGTACAGTTTATCATAATATTACTTCTCTCTTCTTCTATTTCTCCCCTCTTCCTCTGTCTATTTTGTTTTCTCAAAATTACACGACATTTTGGTATCAAAACCATCTCCTCAATGGGAACACGCCAGCAAACTAATGCTGAGTTTAGAAACGAGGTTCAGGAAGTTTTGGGAAGACAGGAGTCTATGTTCGATCAGATACAGATGACTCTACAAATTAACCTTCATGACCAAAATGCAAACTATCGAAGCAATTGTAGCCCACGTAAAGGAACAGTCTGACAACCAAAACTCTTTTGCCTTACCCGATGCCCAACATTCATGTCAACCATCACCCCATAACAGCCCACCTTGCAATACCCACGGAAACCCTCTCCCAACCGGGTCTAGCAACACCATAAACTCAAAT
>JANKYE010000013.1:24013066-24024064 GCA_032467995.1 Erythroxylum dillonii | reverse complement strand
TAAATCACATAGAATAGAATAGAATAAAATAAAATATATTAAATAATTAATAATAATATTTTATATAATTAATAATAAATTGTATATAATTAATAATAAAATAATAAACTTTGTAACATTCATTTTAAAATACAAAATATAATAATCATTTATTATACATTCCATTCAAATACAAAATATAATAATCATTTATTATACGATTCCATTCCATAAGATAAGCTGCAGCTTAGCCCGAGCCTACCCGTTGCCATCCTACCTATGAATCTACCTATGAATGATATTGTGCCTCTTTATTTGACTACCCTGTTAGTATCTTTTACGTAATCTTTGCAGGTTCGCCGCAAGGAAGCTCGCTCGGTCAGCTAACGTGTGGATCTGTTAACTCGGTAACACACCTCAGTTCTATTCTCAAGTTTCCTTATTTAGTTGCATCCATTGAAAGCTTTGAATATATACAGAAATGGATAAGTTTAGTAATTGATCATCCAAATTTTTTATCATTTGTCACAAAAAGTCAAACCATAGTTTCTTGATTAGCAATTCGTTTCCTGTTACTTGCTGCCTACTTATAGTGTAGACCAAGGATCGAATCGAATTCAAGTTCAAAGCTAACTTCATCACATTGACCACGCTCAGGAATCAGCTCAGTCCTGTTCGATTTAACAAATTGGGAATGGTTGCCTCTGGTGAAGGAAAACCATGATTAGGGACAATCTCACTGCCTTTTTTAAGCACCACTTGTTACTTCTTCCCGTAAAACAGAAGTCTACTGTTATTAGATTCTCATCAATCAATCAACCAAAAGCAAAAAGCTCATCCAAGTGGTTCAACTGCACAAAACGTGTTCATGAGATAACTTTCTTTATTGAAACTTTTAGGATATAGCGTGTTCATGTGAAACTCAAGATGATCGTTGCTTGACTATGACTATTTGTCGCCTGGTTATAGGATTCAAATGAATATAAAAAGTACCCCTCACGGCTAAAGTAAGCTGATCCAACTTTTCTTTCTGTTTATCTCTTTTGATCATCTAACTTGTGCCAAGAAAGCAGACTTTTATCAATCCCAAGCTCTAAATCTTGTTTTCTGCTTTCTCTTAGATGTTTCTGATAATAGATAGGCTTCATCAATTGTGTGACAAACTGGAATATCATCGCCTGAAAACCCACCAGCAACCAGAGCCAGAGGCTTTGATATTGTCTCTACAGGCATTTCGATCCGATGTTTCAGGCTTCATCAATCAGTTGTCTCTGAATTTGAGACCCAGATCAGAGAGCCTGTCGTTACCAGAGATTCAACAATGTTTTCAGATCCTATCCTCCATTAACAAAGCTTTTGCAAAGCTAGTTGTGGATATAGACTACCCTATGAACAAGTGGACCGGTGACTCCATAGATGAGTATCTCAATTATAGTCTCAGCTTGCTGGAATTCTCCAACTTGATCAACTCTTATTTATCTTATCTGGGACAAGCTAGCCTTTCTCTATCTCATGCTTTGAGCCTTGTCGAGAACTCACCTTCGGCAGTTGAGCAGCTAAGGACAATCAAGCTAAAGAAGTTAAACAAAGGCTTTAAAAAACCACATAACAAGGATGATGAGAAAGATAAATATCTCTCTGACAAGGAAGGAGTTATATATCAGGCTCTGATGGAAGCCCAAAGTATAGGTTTCTGGGCTTTCTGTATTGTTTTTTCAGGACTGACTGGAGACTCTGAGACATACTTGGAGATGAGAAAATCATCACCCATGATATGCAACTCTTCCTCATTGATCAATCTGGACTCCATTGTTTATGAAGTTATAACAGAAAAAGGGTTAGCGGTGAAGGAGATTGGAGACTTGAATGATGCAACTGCTTGCCTTGCTTCTGCTACGGCAACAGGGAAAAGTAGCAGTGAAGCACTGGAGTTGCAGAGAAGACTAGAGTCATTTGAAAGGAAATTAGACGAATTCAGGAGGGAAGTAGATCGATTATTCTCTGAAATATTGGCTGGAAGAAACAAGTTGCTTGATGGCATCCGAATTTGGAAGTAAAATATTGTAGCATTCACTAATCTCAGGACAATACTGTTTAGGTTTCTTGTAAATATATTTGTATATGAATGAATGACTTGTTTTTCGTTGTAAGAAACTTTGATTGACATAAAGAAAACCTGAAGTTTATCAGCATTATATTACTCTAAAAGTCTGTGATTTGTGTGCATTACGGGCAAGTGATTTGGAGGATAAGTTGCAGATTATGAAATCAACAAAAGAAAGAGAAGAAAAAACAAGGTCTGGGACTCAGGTTAACAAGTTCTGGATAATAGGACTGAAAACTATTAGAATTTTGTCACAGAAATGACAAGCCTGTGACTTCTACTCAGGATGGATAAGATCATAAGATAGATTAACTACACCTTTTCTTTCTCTGACTGAAACCTGACAACAGGATACATCTCTGCCGATTGTTTGTGCAGAAATTACTACAATCAGTCAACCTGTACCTTTCATTTCAGTTATGGTGTTTTTCTGTTTAACTTGACATAAATTACAGGATAAACCATTAAGAACTGGTTCATCAAAGAAGCCCCATTTGGTTCTCTGAGTCATTGGAGTGGCTTTCTACTTCTGGTGTCTTTCTCTTGCGATAAACATCAGTTGGCAGCCTGTGAAAAACAGTTTACACACGAAAATGGTATATAAAGTGAGGCTAGTGTCATGATCACTGCTACTTTCTCTGTTACAAAATAATAGCAAAAGGAGGTGAGATTGTCATACCCTAAATGCAAAGTAGTATCTGAATCTCCTTTCTCCATTGAGCAATTGCAAACTATATCCAGACTGGTTGAGCTATTGTTCACTATAGAGCTCTTCATTTCTATGGAATGGTATCCGAGATACGAGTGGACGGGGTTGCCATTTGATGGGAAGAAACCTCGAAGCTCCTCAACCTTCAATTAAGAGAAAGAAAATTACAGAATACTCTGATTGATCAAAGGAACTTACAGCAAAGTGATGCGTAGAATCATATAATATAGCTTGCCTGTCTGCGCAAGGTTGCATTCTCCAGCATAGCTCGTTGTTCCTAGAAAATAGGAAAAGAAACATTTGTTAATCGAAGAATCTTCATTTCTTTTATCAAGTGATAAATTCAAATTGTATCGAATCGTCAGATTACCTGTGATCTAGATTGCTCTAGTTGTTCCGTGAGTACTTGCTCCTGAAAGTTTAGAGCTTAAGGTTAAAACAATTCTGACATAGAGAGCAACAACAAAGTCTCATAATTTTTTCTTTTAAATGACAAATAATAGATCAGAAAATTCTAAACAAACCTTTTTATCTTTGACACACAATAAACCTTCACTTAATTGCTGTTCTAAGTGCTGCAGATCTTTCAAGTTCAAGTCAGTCAAGTCCTTTCCCAAAAGATGCCTACAGAGTTTGAAATAATAGCAATCATAATCGAGTTCCTGCTTGGTATAAACGTCACATTCAGATAACAGAGCAGATTAGAGAAGACATACAACTGTTTAACTTGTAGCTCAGCAATTTCCTGCTTCAGAACATCAACCTCCTTTATATCAAGTTTCTGAAGAAAAGAAATAAAAGGTTGTACTTAATTCCCTTATTGTGTCTTATTTCAGTCAATAATAAAGCAACTAACCAAGAAGAGGTTTACTACTTGATAGTCATAAATTTCTTCCATTTGTGACAAAAATGTATTCTATCATAAAACAGCACAAGTGTAGAATTGATACGGGCACGACTAGCCAATCGTTTTCATCATAATTCCAATAGTGCTTAGACACCAAAACAACTAAGTTATCTTAAAAAGTGATTCTACAATGCATTCATTGATAAATTAGCTAGGATTGTTTTTGTCTTTGCTTTTGAAACCTCCCCATGACATAAGAGAAATGAACAAGACACATAAGATAAGGCACTCCTGATAAGTCCAAGTAGCCTAATGAAGAAAGGATTAAGACAAGAATGATTTACGCTCTCAACTTGATCGAAGCTACGGACATGCACAACTACACGCACACATACAATAAGAGTAGCTGGTTTAAACTTGATTCATGAGATACCTCTGCCTTGTACTCAGCCTTGGCAGGTTCTGATGAGTCTGTGCACTTGTTATATCTCAGAAGTGTTCTCTTCATTCTGCAAAAGGAATAAGAGCATATAAGCATAACTCCATACCTCCACAAGCTGGGTCAAACTTCCCTTGTTCTCATCCTTCACCAGAACCACTAAGAAAATCCATCTGATGGACTCACAAAAGTTAGAATATCTTCTATACTTGAACCTCGGGCGGTTAAATTTATTCACAACAGAGTCAAAACTGCAAGGAAGTCTACCTGAGTCAATTCCAGGACAAATTCAATTGAAGTTGCTACATCAAAACCTTGTTTGTAGTGCAACTATCTAATCCAAAGGGACAATTCTTATGAAAGAAATAGCAGTTGGTGATGGTGATCAGGAAACAAGAAAGAAGAAGAACCCTAACAAGTGGTGAAGTTCAAGAAATCAACATCTTTATGACTGAGAAATTCACCAGATATAACCATAGAAATCACGTGCAATCAGGTAATATTTTCACAAAGAACAATTGATAAAAGCTGTAGATGAAATATCTAAACCCTCTCCTTTAACTTGCAGCTTCCATCCATAACCATGTCTTTCTCGGGGAAACAAAACCAAAAGAAAAGGGTGTCCGTGGCTACATGCAACCACTTAAAAGATGTATGAAAAAGATAAGTATTTCCAGAAGAAAATTTGATCTTCTGATAAACCAGTGTTGAGAAAGAAGGAATTTACACTTACCCAGAACTTGAAAACTCGAATAGCTTTCCAGTGTTTGAGAAAACGATAACAGCAACCTCAGCATCGCAAAGAATGGCAAGTTCTTGAGCCTTTTTGAGCAACCCAGCTCTTCTCTTTGAAAAAGTAACTTGCCTGCTATTTGCATTCTCAATTCTTTTAATCTCAATCTTGCCTCTACCCATTTTCTATCCCCAAACAAAAGATCAAATTGACCAAACCCGCCCAAAAAAACCAGAAAACTAATTATTTCGAGTTCAAGACCCGATGTTTAAACGAAAGCTCTCAGCTTTCTTCCATTGGACAGAGAGAAAGCGAGCTAAACAGAGGGCCTTATTTGGGTTCGCTAAATATAGAGAGAAGATAAAAGGGTTAGAGAGAGAGACATGCACAAAGATAGAGAAGGCGAGCGTTTCTTTGACACAAATGGCGAGAGAGCTAGACCAGAAACGGTAAGTTTGCATGGCTCTGTACTCTAATTACAGTGTGCTCTGCATGATTCTTTTGCCACATTTGGAATGATTAGGTGCTTATGGATCTATTTGTAGGACCCCACTATTTTTGTTTTTTTAGTAGATTTCACAGGTTACCATTTTAGGTTTTCTAAATTATCTTTTCCACTTTTAATATGCTCAATTCTGTTAGTATAGGACATAGTTTTATCTATTTTAATGCAGGTTTGAGGGAAAATGGATGCACTCCTAAATTTTCTGCAGATTTTCTAGTTAAATTCTCACATGGGCAGTTGTGAAATTATTGAATCTTTAAACTTGTTGATATACAAAGAAGGCAATGGCAATCTAAAGGTTCTACTCATCTCAATTTACTGTAATGCACTCTGTATTTCGGTTAGCTGCTCTGTTCTTGGAGTAGTTTTTGGTCATCACAGAAGTAACTTTTGTTTCTAAAAATAGTAATTTAGAAACTATTTCCTTCACTAAAGGCAATGCCAAAAGGGTGATTTTCTGGTTCATTGAGTGAATTCTGAATTTTCCTATTCCAATCTGCCCGGTTTTGGAAGGATAGTAGAGGGTGGTAAGATGGTCAGTGTATTTTGGAAGTGTTTCCTCTGTTTGGTATGAATCATTATTAGCCAATTTCCAAATTAAGGAGAGAGTAGTAGTGTACACTTTTCTCGTAAATCAATATTGCAGAGCAGCTATGGTCCACTGAGTCATAGAGGACCCACTTAGATTGCCATTTGAAACTTACTATTATTAGAAGTTTATTATTGATTCACTGTGATATCTCCGTATTCCCAAATTTGGAGGAAACTAGTGTCAATGTCGGTTTGGTTCTTCGCATTTCTTTATATCAGTCCCTGGATTGTAGGTACTTACCCTGTTCCAGGTAAGTCTGGGTTTAACTGCTCGAAGCGAAACGAGGCTTTGTTTTCTTTTATGTTTTGGTCTATCTTGCAAGGTCATGCTATTTTTATTTTTTTTGAAGAGCAAAATACTCAAATTTTCATTCATGATGATAAAATTTACTCAGAAACTGAAAAATAGAACTCAAATCCGTAGATGCGCAAAATTGCCTTACTGCTGTTACAGAGGCTCGCCATTTTGAGATTTTTCCTACCTAAACGGCTTTGATTGTTAAAAATAGGCAACCTGTTTCCTGTGTCTTTCCTTGTATAGTTCTAATATCTGGAGCACGGAATCCATAAAATGGGAACAAATTAGCCATTTTTAGTGTTTTCCTCTTCTTTAGGAAGTTTCACAAGAAAGGTTTTGATAAATTTTCCTTCTTGCACATGAACCGTAACCTTTAAGAAACAGAGCACGTGTTGGCCTGCTAAGACTTGGACAAAGATACTGTTGTTTAGTCACTAAGGTTGCTACTTGCTACTGTCTTGTTTGGTTTGCGAACTACTTGAAAATATAGGAAAATTTGCTTTTACTTGTATTGATAACTCTCCTAGCCAAACTGAACTATGCAGCAACTTGTATTGATAACTCAGATCCATTCAGATGCTAGTAGGATTGACTATGGACACCTTAACACGTGAACCCGATTCTGGAAAAAAAAAAAATCAACCTTGATCCCGAGCCAGAAGTTGATCAAACATAATTTGATCTGTTAATTTCAGAGTTGAAGATACTGAAGCTAAAAGAGTGTCCTTCAGCAGGATAAGATAAGCGATGTAGAATCTGGAAATCAGTTCATTTATAAAGTAAATATGATAGAAAACATGTGTACTACACATAACAGCAATCAATGGGAGTGCTAATTTCAGTCTTAACCAAATGGGCTTCGTTCTTTTTCTGTTTTCATTTTTTGTTCATGTCAACCAAGAAACAAAAACCTGTTCAACGTTGTGAGAAATTTTTGAATAATGTCAATCGCTAATTTTCATGGTACAAACAACAAAATTGTACAGATACTTACAGCAACTGTTGAAGAGCATATAAGGTGGCTGCCAGCTTGGATTGCCTTGTTGCTAAGAAGGCATCAGCCATCAAGTATGTCACCAAGCTGCACCTTCATTCATCTTCTTACACACATATATAAAGTGAGAATCTGGATCTTCTATAACAAAATCTGATGGAATTAAGCCCTGCTCAGTCAAAGGAACTGGTTCCAAATGTGACTTCGAAGAAGAAACACCCGCAGGTCTTTGGAATCCAGGTCTGGCTGCAGAATGAAAATAGCACCAAAAAGGGAAAAAGCTTAGTACCATTTCTATATGGTTGATTTATTATTAAAGAAACACACAGAAATTCCAGGAAGCCGCATTTAAACTTGGTCCAAGACCTGGAATCCGAAGATGAGTACCGGACAAATGGAATGATAGAAATGGCACTTACCCTGAAAATCCATCTTAGAAGCATTACCAATTAGGTATTATCTAGCTAGAATACTCTAACAGCCGATTAGAACAAAAGCTTCGACATGATAAGTAGAAAGATGAGTAATGTAGCTCAACACAGAGGATCAAGAGAATGCCTCTAAGCTCCAATTAAACTTCTTAATGGTTTTAAGTTCATGGAAAATTAAATATTCACATTCCAATTTCCAATGAAATGTTTTGTTTCAACCCCTCTTTCTTTTGTGATCTTATTTTACTATTCAGAAAATTCTAAATCACCAAATTGACTAGGAGAAGGAGAGAAAACAAATCAGAGCATTATGATAGAAAAAGAGCAAATAAAACGATTAGACCAGAGAAAGATTTGCAGGCTGAAAGGAAAAAAAAATCGAAATGGTAGCTTACGTATGATGTACAATACAATCTTCCAATTGTATACAGGGTGGCTCAGATGAGGAATCCTCACTTTAGGGTCACCATATGTTATCTGTTCCGAAATGGTACATCAGCCAACAAGTTAAGAACTTGAGAACCCAAGGATGGAAAATTAAAAGAAAAAGCTCTATCTTTAGGTATATGGTTACCAACAAATAAATCCCTCCAGGTTTAAGAAGCCTACATAAATTTACAAAGAAAAGTGAGTTAAAGACCGATAGTGCAAGAAGAAAAACGCAAATAGTAGCAAGAATAACAAAGCACAAATATCAAGACCAACCACAACCAGAAACGTTTAGGGGTTGTAACAACCTACTCACTTCCCCCAGCATCTGAGCAGCACTTATTGGAGCATCGTTACCACACTAAAAGAACATCCAGGAGACGATAATTAGGAAAGGTAAACTATTCAAATGAAAGGAATATGATAAAGCTTGATACAAGTCATACCATCAAGGAATCAAGAGTTCCTGGATAAAGGATTAATGGGTCATGGCTCCACGAGTGTGAAATTGAGCGGCAAGAGCAAATTCAACACATTATGCATTAACTAAATGGAAATGTTAGTATTGTTACAAAGAGCATGTAATGAGAAAGGAAGGCCCATACCCTTGTCAATGACACCATCGAAAGACTCATCTTGAAAGATACTCATATCTCTAACATCCATTTGCATGTCTGATAAATTTACATAGGAAATTCATATAGAAGTTGTTGCTACATCAATAAACAAAATCAAGCTCAGGAAAGAAACTTAAAATGCGATGGATAGGATACAAGAAAGTTGCGGCGCATTCTCGTATTTTCTTTTCATCATATCAATGGCCACTGAAGAAATGTCAACATTCACTACATCTTCATATCCATCCTTCACCATGTCCTCCGACATGACTACATGAAATCATATCCACATATAAATTCCAAGGAAGAAACAACATACCGATTGAACCTCAGTTTTCTCACAGAATGACTCAATTTCACAACAGAGAAATGGAGTTTGTTAAAGTCCAATAGCCAAAATCACAGCGATCCCCACATTTGATAGCATTAGATTTTTGTAAGAAAGAAGCTCAAGATTAAGTGCTTGAAATCATCATATGCTAAACATCAGTTTCAAATGGAAAATTTGACACAGTAGAGCTAAAAGAAAACGCGAAGCAACCCCTTTTCCATCTTTCCATATGCATCCTAAGATCCCCCAAGAGGACATTGACAATGACACCATTTAACGGTCTAATATAAAGGCTGCATACCCACTTGAACTACTCAAAATCCATTTCGTTCATTTTCTCGAGAAACTTTATCATCTACCAAACATAGCATTCTCCAAAAAAAGAACCCTATTTACAACTCAACAACACTAAACTTGAGTAAAGAAAGAAGGAAAGATTGGGACTTGAGCGATTAATCAAGAAAAAGCAACAATCTTTGACAATTAATCCAAAACAAAATGCAGTGCACAAGAAGCACATAACAGAAGTTGAAAAAGAATGTAATTGGGTGAGGGTTAAAATTTACGAGCATTGCCACAGCCAACCATAAGGACGCGAGAAGAAGTGGGGATATAGTGACGAACAAACGGTTGAAGAGACGCGTATCGCTGGTACCAATCGAAGTTCCCAGCTTCCTGCACGTAACGTGCGTCCCAATACAAGGCATCCCCATAGTTGTACGTATTCAAGCTCGATACGTCCCTGTACATCCTCTTCTTCACTTCTCTATTCCTAATTAAAAAAATTCAGATACTAGAGCTCCGAATGATTTTGGCTTTTCTCTCTCCGGTTGTTTCGGGTATGCGGGATTTGCTTTGTGGCTCTTTTCCTGTTATATGTGGTTGGTGATACAGTGGCAGCAGTCTAGTTGGTGTGCAGTTGGGTGGGTTATTAGTTTCGAGTGGGCCGAGGTTTTGGGTTTTGTGAAACTCACAGCTTGAAGATCATGCTACGAAGAGGAAAACTAGTGGGGTCGAATTCGATAGAGAAAATGTGAGATTGGAGTTTGGAGCATGACCCCACCAAGATTGCGGTTGTTTCTCAGGAAAATTTACAGTGACGAGAATGATTTATACATACATAGGCAGGTGATTCCGTAGCGGCGACTCGACGTTGACAAGATTCCTGAAAATCTTACTTCAGCAGACACAAGAATCTTTACTGACAAGGTAGGAAACAAGAACCCGCAAGTGCTGTGGAGTGGCTGGGTCCTCCTCCCTGAACTAAGGACTCGGTTTGAAGTCCCGGGAATGGAGCCGCACTTGTGAAAGAGAGCTCTACCGCCTGTATAGTTTAACCCAGCTTAAATTTGGATTAGTTGATTGCCCGTGTGGCGTCGGGAATATTGGATAGTTTAACCCATTAAAAAAAAAGGTAGGAAACAAGAATATGAACCGATGTCTTAACAAATCTTATTTCTAATTAAATCTTATTTCTATATTTACACGATGAATATATAAATAAAATTTAATAAAATACGATAAAAATATTATAATCTAAATAGGAACATAAAATAAAAATCTAATTCCAAAGTTAGTGAAAGGGAAGTAAAACCATGAGCAGGATAGCAATTTTGGATATTTTTAATTTTAAATTAAAAAATAATTAAATCTAAAACTGTTAGAACCACAAATTTTAAGTTTGATCGATTTTGAGTTATGTAAAAAAAACATTTTTTAGTTTAATTCCTTAAAATTATATTATTATTAATTTTTATTTTCTCAAATATACAAATTATATCACATTATTTAAGAAAATTATATTAAAATAATATCTTTTTAAAGAATAAATTTAAATCATTTAATTCGATCTTCAAACTAAAATTCAATAGATTAAAATTACAAAATTTAAGTATCAAATATAAAAATAATGATTTATTTAAATTTTCCATGAAATATTTAAATTGTAAATCAAAGTATAGAAAAATTAATTGTATCACCATATTTTTGAC
>JANKYE010000013.1:23897516-23916302 GCA_032467995.1 Erythroxylum dillonii | reverse complement strand
TCATAAGAATAACTTATTAAAAATTAATAATAATAAGAATAACTTATTAAAAATTAATAAAAATAATAAATAATAAATAATAAATGAAATTAATGATAATAAGAATAACTTAATAATAATAATATAAAAAACCAAATAGATTTTCGTTTTCAGTTTTTATATTGCAAATCTCAATCAAATAGGTTTTCGTTTTAAAAAAAAACAGAAATTAAAAACAGGAAACAGAAACCAAAAACAACAATAAAAAACAAAAATGGAACCAAACGATCCCTTAAGGTTTAAAAAGATTAGCTGGTTAAAGGGTCATAAAATCATCAAAAGATTAAATAAAATTAAAGAATTTGAAATATGATTAAAATAAATTTTCCTTATTTATCGAAGAATTTGAAGTTTAATTGAAAAAAAGATTGTTACATGATTTAAAAAAAACAGAGAAACCTGCAGCCACTATCTTTTGGATACACACTAGGTAAACCTCAAGATTGATGCAATAGCCTGCAAATCACATTAACCGGGCACTCCGCACTAGACAAGCCTTGTACGACATGCTCGATCGAGAAGGCGTAAGTACGGGGAGTCGAATACAGGACCTTTTGGCCTTATACCCCTCACTCTATCAACTAGACCATCCCCTAGAGGGCTAAATGAAAATTAATTGATTTATTTTAGTTTATAAGAACTTATTAATTTACAAAAATTTATTGATTGAATGATTAATAAATTAATAGATTTTAAATAATAATCGTTATTAAAGTAAATTGAACAGAAAAATTTGACAATTCAAGGTTTTTATAGTAGAATAAGCTGACCCAATTAGAGTTTTTAATTATTGCCTAAAATTAATAAATCAAATTATATTTAATCAATCTAGGATTTAATTTCTAACTCGAATATTGACAAAATAATCAAGCTTGAATTTAAAATTTGTCAATGTGGTATGTCACGCTTGTATTTTTGTTAATATAATTAATATAAATGAAAATGATTTATATTAATTAAGAAAATATAAAATTACTCGATTAAGATATTGAGAATAATAGAAAGACAAAAGAAAAACATATCAAAAGCCCTAACTATCACCCAATTACATTAACCAGAAACATATACTAGTTGGATATGGTATTAACTTGTGTTTCAACATCCGAATTCACTGTGCTGATCCCATGCCTGAAACGACTCGTCTGAAATGAAGCTGAGGTCTTTCAGGGTCCTGCTAGATTTTACAGGGCCTTGAATGCCTTTCAAGCTTGGAGACCTTTGTTGGTATGCGTTTAGCTTTCCTGACCTCAGCATTTCAGAGGCTGAGACCCTATTCTTAGATGGTGAATAGCTGTCAGAGTATGCATCAAATCCACCTGTTCTTAGCTTTGGTGAGCTCATCGATCTTGCTTTTGCTTTGGCAGATTCAGTCACTGCCATGTAAGTTGGCAGAGGAGAGTTTGAAAAGCAATTTTCTTCTCCAACTGAACTCTGCTTTCTGTGAAATGATCTTCTCGGAGCTGTCATTGTAGAATCCAATCCTAGTTTAAGCTGTTTCCCTCTAGATTCCACTCTATGCTTTGAATCTGAAGCTAAAATGGAGTCCAAATACTCAAGTTCTCTACTTTCAGCAACTCGAGTGTCCACCCACTGATCTAACCAGTGCTTCCATCTTCCGTTGTTGCGTTCTGTTTCTGCAGAACTCTGAAACAATTTCTATTATAAGCTCTGTGAAAATTTCCAATTCTAATTCCACAAATGAAGTGAAAGGTGAGAAAGATGGAGATATGTTACTTGATGACTGAAAGAGTACTCTCTTGTACGCTCTCTCTTCATTACAGCTTCTTTCTTGCTGAGAAACAGAGCATCTGCTTCTTCTTTCGTCAAAATACTCCTATCCCAACGCTTTTGACTGTTCATATCCATCTGAAAACACAATCATTTCATGAATTTTGATAAACAGAAACACAAGAACGATTAGAAGAGATCTTGAGTATGAAACATTTGCCTTGATTATATCGTCATTTAGATTTTGTGACTCTACATTCTCGTCGAACTTCCAAGCTCCTTTGAACGGTTGGTGTCTCGTTGCACCGAACCGTGAGTGAATATTAACAAGGGATTCCAAGCACTTTAGAGTATTGACAGCTTGACGTCTCACATTTCGACCTCTAACGATAGCCTGAAGCTTGATTATACCCTTCAATGCCCGTGAAGCTTTTCTTGCCTACAAAATTTCCAAGGAATACCTGTCAGGTTATCCTGAAAGTTTCTCCATCAAATTTAACAGAGAAAAGATTCAAACCCAGATAAGAAAAGCTACTTAATTCTTACAAGGTAACCCCGGAACGCAGCTTGAATTTTAAGAGCAGAAAATTCTTGAATTTGAATCTCCCTCTGAAGTAGATGAGTACAGGAGGAAGAGGAGGAGGAGCTAACAGGTTGCTTTCTAATGGCAGAGCGTTCTATTTCATAGCCGTATTGGCAGACAGATCGAGGAACTCCGGTGAGCAGAACAACCTCTGCCGCAGCCTGAGCAGCCACAACGGCTGCTTCAACGGCAGCAACTGTGGCGAGAGCAACATTTAAAGCATGCTTGCTCTGCTCTTCCTGTGCTTCTCGTAGTTCTGTTATTTGTCTTGGAGGTGATGGTGGTTCAATTGCAGGTAGCTTGCTCTTCGCTTTGAATCTTCCAAAAAATAACCATGCTCTTCTGTTAGTATGTACCTTTTCTGTTTTTGGTTGCTTGTCAGAGACAAACAACTTCTTCACACGATCGAACCAGCTCTTCATACCCATTGAAACACCATCACTGTGTCGAGAATATCGAACGACCGAAAAGGACATTCAAGACTCCGCAAACTTCACAGAATTGGATGAAAATCCTGACATGGGAATCAGTGGGCTTTAGTCAAAAACACTGTTTCTGCAATAAAAGGTTTAAGACCCATGTTCATGGAGAGAACCTATGCTTTATGAATTATTAGAAGAGACTTTCTGCGCTTCATGGGACCTTTCATCTCTTTTCTTCCAAACTTCCATGTTCCTCCAATATAGTAGACGCTGTTCGGTCTGAAATTATCATGGTACCCTTATCTCAGCTGTCATGTTGCTAAGCAAATTTACCATAGAAGCCCACTTTGTACATGATGACTAGCTATGCATCATTTCACTTGCAAGTTATCAATAGATTTTCTTTGCACAAGTTGGGAACATCAATAGGTTGAGTTGGGTAAAGCTACCCTGTTCTAGTTCACTCTGATCATCTAAAATGACATCTTGGTTTGAACTAGACTTAAATCATGATTGAAATTTAATTTTGGATTGAGTCTCACTCAGTTGATTTATTAAGCTTATTTCAAGTTAGTAATTAGCTTTGTTTTCCTTATTAAGATCTATCCTCATAATGAGATCATCGAATTTAATAAGTCAAGTTTAGTCTAATCGAGTTTTACTCGAACTTAAATTTGATAAGTTTTTAGTAAATAATTATAAAAATATATATTTTTTAAATGGAAGAATTCACAATTCCTATCTTTGGATGCTCACTGACTAAATTTTTGGATTGACACATTAGGCTGCAAATCACGCCAATTAAGTACTTCATACTAGACAAAACCTTATACGACAGGCTTAATCGAAATAGTGTAAATAAAGGGGTTTAAACACAGGATCTTTTGGCCCCATGTTTAAACCTTAAATAATTTTCGAGTTGGATTTGAGTCCAACACTAATCTTCATTAATTCAATACATTTTGCAAGGGTTTATGATATAAATTCTCATTCAAAATGAGAGCACGCTTACACATGATAGAGTAGATAGAGAGAAAGAGAGGATGCCATTATTGAGTGGCAGCGAGGAAGGTGTGAACATGCTATTAATGAGTGATGTGTAGAGAAAATTCAAGACAATGTGCATTGAGAGCCAGCTACCGAGGGCCCTGCGATAGAAATTACTATAATTCCTCACATCATTTCGATGGACATTTTATCATAATTTTCTTCTTCTTTGTTAGGTAGAGTCAACCAAAATAATTATAACAAAGCACAAATATTTGTTTTGTTAATTATTAAAATGATAATATGTCAAATTGAATTTAAATTTTAAAATTTTAATCAGACTTAAATTTAAATTAATTTAAACTTTAAACACTTTTAAAAAGAATTGTAATTTATTAATGAATCATTTCATTAAGAATATATAGATAAGGTAATTATATTTCAATCAAGCCTTTACGTAAGATATTCTTTGTGCTCGAATTTTGTCTTAAATTTGATTTTTTAAATTTGGATATAATCCGATTAAATCGTTTTTAATTTGTCGATTTCAAACTCAACCCTTTATAGTTATCCTTAATATTTTGATTACGCAGTACTTCACTTTTAAATTTAAGTAAGAATAAAGTTATGTACAATTAAATTTGTTTAGATTCAATTGTTGTTGTTGTTATTATTGTAGCATGACCCTTTGTCGCTATCTACAATCTCCACCATTTCATGCCAAGGCAGCCATGTTCTGAGGTCATCCTTGAAGGGGTATTTGGTCAGCATCTCCACTTCTAATATGGCTTCAGAGCATGTGAAGTGTCACTGTTTTAATAGTTCCCAACTAGTTGGTGTTCAGTGTCTGAATACTTAAAAAGCATCAGCCTGCTTGTTGCTCAGTGAAAAGAGTAAAAGAGCTAGGAATAATTAAAGGTTACAGTGGCACTTCAGAGTACCAGTTTCTGACAAGCTCTGCACTTCAACCAACTTTGTTTATAACCAGCGGATTGGTTGCAGTTAGGGAGTAACCGGGTCGGGGTTCGGTCGGGGTCGGGCCAATACTTGTTTTTATGAATCAGTTGATAGGGTGTGAGTTAAGATAAAATGATATTGTTTTATTGAAGTTGTTTACTAGAAAAGGGAACTCTGCCAAACTTTCATCTTGTATGGCCTGAACTACCCATCCCTTACAAAAATTGACACAAACATCCTTTCTGCTTAGATCCTGACAGGGAAGAATCAAATGAAAATTTACACTACAACAGTGGTCCTGCTTGATCTTCACTTCTTCCCTGTTTCTTCTGCGTTGAAGCAAAATGTGGCCTAAACGACTCAACCGGGAAGGAGAGCAAAATGTGGCCTGAATTACTCAACCTGGAAGGAGAAGGCAAACTGTGGCCAGAAGGGTTCAATCAGGAAGTAGAAGGATACGTGTGGATGGTGGAGATAGTGGTGGATAACAGTTTCATAAGTTTACCTTGGCATAAAACTCCATGACTTTTCTAGTAATCCTATGCTGATCTTACTGTCTACCCATCGTTTTGGAGGGTAGAGGTTCAGGACCAACAGCTTTTGTAGAGTGAACGCCACCAGTTGAAGAAGGAACTTGTCGGTTGGAAGAGTAGCTTCAGCAGATGCAAGACAGAGCTGAAGACACCAGACTCTCGTAGTTCCTGAAATATAACCTGGAAGACACAATAAAGCAACCTATGAGAAACAATAAGTTACTCAAAATCAAGTAAATTGAGAAAATTCCAGGACTAGATGAATACCATCAGCAGATTTGAATGGCAGATCCAGTACTAGGAATTTCCAAACTAATCATGCTATCGGTAGTAATTAATATTAAAATACCAAAAATAATATAAAAATATATTAACACAATTAATTTTAAATATTTTTTTTACTTAAGACCACAAAAAATCACCAACTCTCAGCCATATCTGACTATTTCCTGACCATCTTTGGCAAAAAACATTCACTACCCAAGTGAGCTCCAAAGGTATTCACTTTGCTTACCATAGGAGAATATATCCGAGTTAAAATGCCTTTCCTCAAAAGTTTCAACTTCAGTTCTTTGTCACCCCACACAACATGTTGATGGTACCTTGAAACCAAGCCACAAGATGCCACCATTATCCTTGAAAGAAGAATAAAAGAGATACGAGGAAGAACTTATCTTCCTGCAAATTTTCCAATACAAATGTATATCCTCAGAATGAGAATCATCTGCTCACCAGTTTCTCATTTCCTCTTGAGTTGCAGCTGATGCAATAATGAATGCCTACAATTTACAGCACCAGATATTGAGATGAATGCAGTTTCAAAATGAAACAGGATCTGGAACGGACAGCAGATTTTGGAACAAAGAAAAAAAATGCTAGTGCATCAACTCAGATTCTTGCATTTCAGTATCAATGCAAGAAAGAATATAGACAGACTCACGTCTCTATCGAATTTAAGCATGATGCATCTTTCAAGAACCTCCTTCCTCGATTTGCAGTGGCATCGATCACGTCTTGAAGTCAAGCCTGAGAATTCAGAAAATGTGTAATGTAGAACAGCAGCCTCTTCCAGTTATGATAATATCTAGGATTGTACTAAAAGGAATTTGCAGAAAACGTGTGTCCAGTTACATACTTTGGGGTTTTCATATAATTCTGGCATCCGTGTGCACCATCGGGACGAAGATGTTCTTGAATTCGAGCAGCTGATTTCCCATTTGAGTATGTTAAAAAGTAATATGAATTTCCACGAATTGAATCTTTTAACGTTTCAAAAAACGTATCCTCTGATAGATGATCAAAATTCTTCTTGAACATTGACACCTGTTTGAATGAACAAAGAAACAATACAAATTACAAACTGAAATCAAAAGCATCAAAAGTTGCAAACTGAGGAGTACAGATACCTCACCTCACTAAAAGGAAAAAGGATCCTTGATATCATCTCGTTCAACACTACTCTCCTGGAAAATAGGGACATCAATGTCACCTGACCGTCAAAGAACAGAGCCTAAAATCTTTTACCCAGACCAATTCTGTTAACCATGTTTAAAGAGATAAAGCTCTTGAAGGTGCCCTCTTGAAGCTTGAAGAATGCACCTTCTCCACACCGCCTAAAAACTGATGTCCTGGTTGAACCCTTTCGTCGAACACCTGCTGTACTGTTCACGTCTGCACTTCAAAGTGAGAAGTTCTGCTGCTGAAGTTCTTCGAATTTGTTAATCATATTGCTACTCACAGATTGTAATAGATACTCTCTCACAGGGTTAAAGTGTTTAATGGAAGAATTGATGTTTTGCAAGATTTTGTTATCACTCAAGTATCAATTTTTTCAGAATCAACTTCTGAAGTTTTCCTAGTCTATATAACACATTCCGCAATTCAACTCCACAAAATCAACTTCAGAAAAAATAAAAACAAGATGAAAATGAAGATTTACATGGGAATAAAACAGGAACTTCTTTGTATTGAAATTTTTCTCTCTCTTACAAACTTGAAGATGATGAAGAGCCTTATATATTGACTCTTACTAATGACTGGAAATTAAAAACATAACCTGAAGAGTAAAAGCAACGTTTTTCCTCATTGGCCAATACACAAAAGCAAACATTTTTCTTCCTAGCATAACAGAACCTGACAACTTTAACAGCTGATAGAATTAAGAGTTACAGGAGACAAATCCTGATGATTGTACGTTGCAGGTATTTTTATTATTGAAATGAGTGACATTTTCTCTTAATTTTTGTATACGATTATTGGGATATATATATATATATTTTTCGTGCTAAATTGTTTAGTTTACTTAAATTTGCATTTATAATTGTTCATGTTTAATTCGTAAGAAATGCACTTGATTTTAGTTGTAAAAGACTACAACTGCCCAAGACAAAACGCTGGCAGAAAAAGGAGCATTTAAATGACGCTACAATGGAGACGAAATTCACGCACTAGTGGGTAGCTCCAGCACACCATGCCGCCAGGGAAATAGGCACAAAAATCACACAAAAAAACAGACCAAAAGTCACGAATACAACGAACCATAGTGGAGGGAGCAATTAAATTGTCAAACAAGGACCCACGCAGACTCATCTAGCTACAACAGATATTCACGCAATTTTTGGAGGAGCTTCAGATCATAAAAATTCGACGCATGCAACAGAGAAGTGGGGCACGCCGACTCCATAAGAGAAAACAAAAGGGAGGCTAACCCACCAGCGAAAAAAGAAAACAATGCTACACCAAAAAAATAAAGTGAGTGAGGGGGGGCTAGAGGAGAGACGTTGGCAGCTGTGGAGACCTAACAGTGGAGCACTCACGTTACAGACAAAGGGAGGCGTGGACAAAGACGTGCGTGAGCAATAAGAGCAAATTAAAGAAAAAAAACAAGGTTGGGAGAACAATAACGTGACACGCCAAGGAGAGGCTCCACCAATGTGAAAAAGCAAGAACCACTCACGCTATTTTCAATTTTCTACTCTCTCTACTAAGCATACACCAAGTGAGGGACCAGCTAGAGGAGTGGGGGGCGTGCGCAAAAGGAGCAAATTAAAGAAAGCAAATTAGCTCCAAAGAGATCCACCACAAACCAAGCAATAACGTTACACCAAGAGGAGCTGAACGCATACACGAATAGCTGGGTTTTTGGAGAATATACATTACCACATACTCTCCAACGTGGGTAGTAAAAGAAACACTTAGCAGACCCACAAACCACGACGCATACACCAAGAGAGAAAGTGAGAAGCTAGAAAGGAGACGTGGTTAGCTGGTGGTTTAAAAGAAAAAGAACGTGAGCTGCAATATAGGGGTACGTGAACAGCAAGCAGTAGAGGGAGGATAACACACATGCAAGCTCCAGGAGAATAACGCAGATACCAGAAGGGGAGGCTGATTCACCAAGAGACCCACCACTTGGAGACCACCAACTGGACACCAAGAGAAGGAAAGTGCGTGACCACCAAAGTAACAACGTCGTCAGGAGACGCACCAACAATGAGGGACGCAACCATTGATTCCTAAACTCATTTATTTTTATATCTATTTTTCGTGTCTTTCTATGTTGTTTTCTAATCCCGATTTATGTGGTCTTCATCTTATTATGAGTGAGTAATTTCCTTAAAGCTTCAAAGTTGGGCTGAAGCTTTTAGCAAATTTTTATGGATTAAATCTTGGTTGATTTATAAGTATGGATTTTTGGTTTTGATTTCTTTGATTTGAGATTAATTTTGCTGGTATTGTGTTTGGCCAACCATTACTTGACGTTAGTTGTTAATTGAAGAATCGATAGGTGAAAATTGATAACGGAACTTCAAACAGGAAACTTATAAATTTCAGATTTAGACATAAATTGAATTTATGAGAAAAAACTAGGTTAGCAAAGAACTTAATGGGTTATGCTTGACTGCTAGGCTACGATAGTAGACTAGGATCATTACGTAATACTCCTTTGATACCTTGAAAAAAGATCTAAGAAACTTCAGGCTCAACCTTCTATCAACCAAAATTTGCCTTATAAATTGATCCAGGTAAAGTCCATAGAAAGTGCTAAAAGTGGAACCATCCTTGAAGCTTACCACATTCCATTCGAACTAAACCCCTAGAGATATTCACATTTTTGTTTAGCTTTAGTTTTATTATTTTTTATAGTTAAATTTCTTATTTTAATTCCCCATTCTTACACAATCGCTTAGTCCAATTAATTGAGTGATCAAAGCCTAGTACTTATACAATTATTCCCTGTGGGACGATATTATATTATACTACTTGAGACTCGTGAACTTGCGGAATTGCATTACTGCAAAACCTGAGGACAGCAAAAAGAGGTGTGTGCGTGGTGTACTAGCCGTGCACTCTTCTAATGACCCTTGATTGGATTAATTTTCTTCAGTTTCATTAACTTAATCTTCCTTGAGCTTCACTGCAGCAATTCACTCTGTTTCGAATTTTTTCTCTGCTTCCAGCTTTCCATGTTCTGAATTTCCCTTTGTTCTGGTTATTTCGAAGTCTTCACAGCTACTTCTTTCACTTTTTCATCTTCCTTGCTACCTTGTGCTCCATTCATCTGACATTGATCTTCTTTCTTGTGATCCATGCAACCTTGAATTATGCTCAGGATCATTATTTCCAACTTCCATTTGCACCTGGAATTCTTCAGCCTTCTTTTCTTCCTTACCTTGACAGACATAGTCAATTCCTCCACCATCTTCAATATTTCATGCTGCACAAAACAATTCAACTCAACGGTTCCTCCTTTGTTTTGTGGAGCCTGCATACCTATCATCTTCCTTAATGACCCAAACCTCCATCTTGGCAAGGTTTTGGTAAACAAATCCACAAGTTGAAAGCTTGATCTGCAAAAGGCCATCTTAATCTCCTTTTCTTCAATCAATTCCCTAACATAATGATATTTTACCTTCATATGCTTGGTTCTCAAATGATCGGATGGATTTTCAGCCATTGATATTGCTGCACTAGAGTCACAATAGATAGTTACACATTTTTCCTTCAATTCACCTACATCCATTAGAATTTTCTTCAACCATTGAGCTTGTAGTTTATAGCTACATATTCAACCTCAGTCGTGGATTGGGCAATGACTCTCTGCTTCTTCGAACTCCAAGTAAAAACACTAGTCCCTAAACTACAGCAGTACCCACTTCTACTTTTACAATCATCATTTCCAGCATAGCTAGCATCACTGAATACATACAAGTCCACCTTTTCCCCTCTTCCATACCAAACTCCATGATCAACAGTATACTTCACATATCTCAATATTCTCCTAGCATATAAAGCATGGTGTCTCGAAGGATTATGATTGAAACCAGCCAAAATATTCACAACACATGCAATATCTGGTCTTGATGCACTTAAGTATATTAAAGATCCAATCATGCTTTCAAATTTCTCACCTAGTTTTGTAGCCTCCAACTTCAGCTGATGCTCCATGGGAGTTGTCATGCCACTACTATCCTTCAAACTAAAATTTTCAATCAACTCCTCAGCATATTTCTTTTGATGAATGAAGATTCCATCCTCTCTTTGCTGTATTTCCAGACCTAAGAAGTACTTCATCTCTCCTAGATCTGTCATTTGAAATTCAGATTTCATTGATTCCTTGAATTCTTCCACAAGCTTATCTTCAGTGCCTATTACTAGCAAATCATCAACATATAATGAACATATCAGTTTCCCTTCAGCATAAGTTTTGACATAAAGTGTACCTTCACTCTTGCTTCTCTTAAATCCACTTTGCATCAAGTAATTGTTAATTCTCGAATATCAAGCTCTTGAAGCTTGTTTCAAGCCATACAAAACCTTCACCAACTTATACACTTTCTGTTCTTGTCCCTTCTTCACATAACCATAACCTTTGGGTTGCTTTAAATATACTTCCTCATCTAACATTCCATTGAGAAATGCACTCTTCACATCCATCTGATGCATCTTCCATCCATTATTCTCTCCCAAGGCCAACAACAACCTCACAGTATCCAATATTGCTACTGGTGCATAAGTCTCGGTGTAGTCTATCCCATACTCTTGCTTATATCCCCTCACTACAAGTCTTGCTTTGTGTTTATTGATTGAACCATCCGGATTCAACTTCTCCTTGTAGATCCACTCTGAGTCTACAACTTTGGTTTCTTGACTTAGTAAATCAACTAGCATCCATGTCTCATTCTCTTCAATAGCCTTTATTTCTTCATCCATTGAGCTTTGCCACACCCCTTGCTTGATATCTTGCTTGTATGATTTCGATTATGATCCTGTAAGCAAGGCACATTCGACAATTGTCAAAGCATCATCTGTTTCTCCTTCAACTGCATCATTGTACCTGAAATCAAACAAAGGGTTAGTTTCATTATAAATTGAGGTCAAATCTCTTATCTTGTGAGCATTATTTGAACTTGATGTCTCCTCTTGTGATTCCGAGCTTAGTTCATCATTGTGAGGACTTAGTAAAAATCACTTTCAAAGCTATTTGAGCTTTGTGGATCCGACTGAGGTGTCTCCTTTTGAGATCCATTTCTTCCAGAGTTGTTGTAATTATCTGCATCCTCTCTCATTGTCTTATCAACATTCTGATCATTTAATGGAAATTCAATTTCTACTCTTCCTGATTTTCTAACATTTGGCTCTTCCCACTTCCATCCCTCATTTTCATCAAACCTCACATCTCTTGACACTAACATTTTTCCAATTTCTGGATTATAGATTCTGTACCCTTTGGACTCCACACTATATCCCATAATAACTCCTTTAATTGCTTTCTTATCCAACTTAGTTATTTTAGCTTCAGGGATATGCATGTAGGATATGCATCCAAATACCCTCAAGTGTTGCACCTTCGGCTTTACCCCAAACCAGACCTCAAATGGAGTTTTCTCCTTCAATGATCTGGTCCTCAATCGGTTTTGCAATTACACTGTTGTAAAGCATGTTTCAGGCCAAAATTTTCTTGGTACTCTTATCCCAATCACCATTGATCTAGCCATCTCTACTACGGTCCTGCTCTTCCTTTCTAAAACTCTATTTCGCTATGGTGAGTATGCTACTGAAAATTGATGGAATATGCCTTCCCTTTCAAAGTATTTCTTCATCTCATTTGATACATACTTTCCTCCTCTATCACTTCTCAAGCATCTCACCTTATTTCCACATTGACTTTCAGCTTTAGCCCTGCACACTTTAAACAATCCAAATACTTGATCTTTGCTCTTCATAAAGTATATCAATGAATACCTTGATGCATCATCAATAAATTCAACATAAAACTTACTTCCTCCAACTGATGTTGTGTCCATAGGTCCACAAACATTAGTGTGCACCAATTGTAGTCTCTCTATGGCTCTCCAGTCACTTGTTGGAAAGGGTAAGACATGATTCTTCCCTTTGGCACATGGTTCACATACACTCTTCATCCTCGTGCTCAGCTGAGGTAATCCCACAACCAACTCCTTTTTCTGCATTTCAATTATATAATCAAGGCTTGCATGTCCATACCTCTTGTGCCATAATTGTGTTAATTTAGTCACTGGTATTGCTGCAAATGCACCCTCTACTTCTGTCATTGATATTTTGAAAACGTTATTCACCATTGGGATCTTATGTATCAGCTCTCCTCCTGTATTGAAAATTCTATAGATTCCTCCTTCAAAATACACTTTATAATTCTTATCCAAGAACTGGCCAACACTTGTCAGGTTTTGATCAAGTTTGGGTATGTAATAGACTTGATCAAGTATGGTGTTTCCAGGCTTTGTTCCTAACTTCACAGCCCCTTTCCATGTGACAGATAAGATCTCTCCATTTCCTATTTTAACCACAACATTGACTCTATTACCCTTTTCTACAAATGCCTCCTTCTTCTTTGTCATGTGGTTAGAGCAACCACTATCTATTAGCCACTCACTTTTTCCTTCAGGTACACAAACATTATCAGCAGAGTTTGTTTCCAAGACTTGACAGATTTCTGCTACAAATACACTCTCTTTGGTTATGGTTTTCTTTGGTAGGTTTTTGGTCTGTAAAGGTCCAGGTTGAGTGCTTGAAATGTTTGGTAAGTTACTTTGAGGGTTTGTGTGAGTTTCTAGTTCAGGATATGGCAAGGAGTTGTTTGTTGAGTTTGTACTTTGAGGTTGTTGGCTTGATAGGCTAGATGTTGGTGTTTGAGTGGTTTGATGATGTGTCTGATATGATAAACCTCTGAGATGTGTAATGCTGAGTCATTTAAGGATAAGATATGTGAGATTGAGGCATCAAAGAGTGTTGAGGCAATTGAGGTTGAGAAATAGGTGGTTGAGGTACTGAAAATTGAGATATGCAGTGTTGAGCTAGTTAAGATGTTTGAGTGTTTTTAGGTTTTCCAGCAAAATGAGCTTGGTGCATTTGTGATTCAGAGGGTATTTAGTAATGTTGTGATTGGGCTGGCATCAAATTTGACAAGGTGTTTGGTCTTTGTAGAGGATGTATTGGAGGTGGCTTGCCAAAGATGGAGCTTTGAGGATTTTGTTGTTCCTTTAACCATTTCTCATAGCATACCCTTCTGGTGTGTCCCCTTTTTTCTGCAATAAGCACATTCCACATTATCATTCCAATAACTTCAGCTGCATGATTATTCTTTCCATAAAACATGCAATTTGGAAACCTACCCCATCTTGTTATTCTTGTTCCACCTTGCATTCGATTGGCATTGTTTCCAGGAAATTGGCTAGTGCTTTAGAAGTTTGAGTAAGGAATTTGTGGAGGATATTGTGTTTGAGGATACATTTGGGGCATTTGATACTATATATGGCTCGAATAGGATTGATTTTGAGGGTAAGAAGTCATTTGATAAGGGGTTTGGTTATGGTGTGACTGATTTGGTGAATGCTGGTGCATCTGGACTTGTACAGGTTTTGGTTCAAGTGAATTCTGATTCAAGTTCTGTGTTTGAGCATAACTTGGTGGATTTTCTGGTGTCTTGAAATGTTCAGCCTTCAATGCATACTCTTCTCCTTCTCTTATATTCCCATGTCTTTCCTCATGTATTTCCAGTACATTGAAGACTTGCTCCAAGGTCACAGATTCTGGTTCATTACTGAATTGCCACTCCATTAGTGCTATACTTGCTTCAAATCTTAATGGCGATCTGGTTAGGAACTTGACTACCAACCTCTCTGTGTTAGTATTTTCATGAAATTCTTTCAATTGCTACACTTCTTGAGAATCTGGTTTTTACTGCTGACACACTTTCTTCATCATTTATCGAAAAATTATTAAAGTTTCTCATGACTGCTTGTTTCTTTAATCTCAATGATTGTGCTGATCCCACATGCTCCAACTTCAGTATATCCCATAATTTCTTAGCACTCCTACAACTAGTATGCCTTAACAAAATTAATTCATTGACCACAGGTCTTAGGAAAACAAGAGCTCTAAAATCTTTATCTCTATCTTGGTTTATTCTCGTCAAGTGTTGATCTGTCTGATCCGCGGTTCCATCATCTTCTGCTACTCCTTTGTGGTAGCCCATGCCTTGTAGTTTTCACCAATTAATATTAGTATATTAGCTTGAACATTTTACAGACTCATCATAAAGGGATTCATACCTGCCATGGCTTTGATTGGTCTAGATTATGCGAACCTTGTAGCTCTGATACCACTTTTGAAGATGCCCTCTTGAAGCTTGAAGAATGCACCTTCTCCACACCGCCTAAAAACTGATGTCTTGGTTGAACCCTTTTGTCGAACACCTACTGCACTCTTCACGTCTGCACTTCAAAGTGAAAAGTTCTGCTGCTGAAGTTCTTCGAATTTGTTAATCATATTGCTACTTGCATATTGTAATAGATACTCACTCCCAGGGTTAAATTGTTTAATGGAAGAATTGATGTTTTGCAAGATTTTGTTATCACTCAAGTATCAATTTTTTATAATCAACTTCTGAAGTTTTCCTACTCTATATAACACATTCCGCAACTCAACTCCACAAAATCAACTTCAGAAAAAATAAAAACAAGATGAAAATGAAGATTCACATGGGAATTGAAGGAAAACTAAAATATCAAGAGGCAGTAGGTGAAGAAAGAAAATTTCTTTCATACTTTGTAATGGACACTTGAACCGAATATATACAATTGTCCTCCTAATGCTATTGGCTGTAAGCCCTAAAAGCAAAACTGACACTAACGAAACAAATGGCTATGCAGAGGCAGTCTAGTGCACCAAAAACAGAAGCAGAAAAGCATATGTGCAGGGAGACAATAAAGCATATGTACAGTGGGACAGGAAAAGAATAAAAACAGGGCCTGTAATGTGAAGGCCTGTAACGTGAAGCCCATTCACTCTTTAATTGGTCTTTCTATCACACCCCGGTCAAGCCGAAGTTGTGGTTGAGAACCAACAACTCCGAGCTTGCAGATAAGATTCAAGAAGGTTCGGGCGGTCAACGTTTTTGTGAAGACGTCTGTGACTTGTTGCGTCGTCCTCACGTGTTGCAGATCTAGGAACCCCAGAGTGACACAATCCCGAACAAGATGAAGGTCGATCTCGAGGTGTTTCGTCCGCTCGTGGAAAACTGGATTTCTGGAGATGTAGATTGCGGCCTGGCTATCGCAATATAAAGGTATGGGTTTCGTGATTTTGAGCTGGAAATTGTCTAACATTTGGTTGATCCACTTTAGCTCACAAGCAGTCAACGCTAAGCTTCGGTATTCTGATTTTTCCAAAGAGTGACTTACGGTTGATTGCTTCTTTGTTTTCCAGGAGATCGGTGATTTTTCGAGGAAAACGCAGAACCCTGTTAAAGAACGTCGGGAGAAAACGCAGCTTCCCCAGTCCGAATCGGAGAAAGCTATAAGCTTGGTGCTTTGCTCTGCCGCATAGAAAATCCCCAGGTTCTGTGTTCCCTTGAGATATTTTAGTACCCTTTTTGCTGCTTCCCAGTGTGGTACTCTAGGGTTGCACATGAATTGACTAAGTTGCTGCGTGACATATGTGATGTCGGGTCTTGTAAACCCTAGATATTGTAGTATCCCCACTAGTCTTCTGTATTCTTCCGGTTTGGTAAGCAACTCACCTGTTTCGACGGTTAATTTTGTCCCAGGGATTATGGGCGTGGCACAAGGTGTACATTACGGCAGTCCAGTTTCTTGGAGGATGTCCCGGATGTATTTTCCTTGGGTAAGCATCATTCCATCCACTGCTCTTGCTATTTCAATCCCTAAGAAGTATTTTGCATACCCAAGATCCTTGATAGTGAACTCTGAATTCAAAGCTTTCTTGACTGAGACAATGTGTTCTTCATTTGCTCCTGTAATTAGCATATCATCCACATAGATTATTACTGCTATGAAGTCAGTTCTTGTGCCTCTAGTGTATAAACAATGATCTGCTTCTGATCTTGTGAACTGCATTGAGCATAATTTTGTGGATAATTCCTTATGCCACTGTCTCCCAGCTTGTTTTAGCCCATAAATTGATTTAATCAGCCTGCAGACTTGACCTTCCTTTGCTCTAGTGTAGCCTTTCGGTGGTAGCATATACAGCTCTTCCTCTAGGTGGCCATGAAGAAATGCATCATTAATGTCACATTGATGTATTGGCCATTGCTTAGATGCAGCTATAGCCAAAAATATTCTGATTGTTACCATTTTTGCCACCGGGGAGAAAACTTCAGAGTAGTCAGCCCCTTCCTTCTGACAGAAGCCCCTGGCTACAAGCCTAGATTTCAATTTTGCCACTGTTCCATCCGAATTCCTCTTTACTTTGTATACCCATTTTGAGGCTATAGCCTTCTTCCCTTTAGGTAATTCAGTGAGTCTCCAAGTCCCATTCTTCTCTAATGCAAATAATTGCTCATTCATATAATTCACCCACTCTTCATATTTACTAGCAATTTCATATGATGATGGCTCAAAGGTTCTGGAGACATTACCTATGAATGTGCTGTAATGGCTGCTATGCCTGATGTTGAACTACTTTAATCCTTCTTCATTTGTTCCTGCAGGACAACAAACTTGAGATGCGACATTGCCATCATCAAGGGAGTAAGTGGATTGTTGTGTTGTGGCTTGAAGAACATAGTCTTGTAGGTATTTTGGAGGTATGTGGGTTCTGTTGCTTCTTCTTGGTGTTGGGACAATTGGCATTGGGTCTTGGTCGGGTGAATTTTCTTGTAGGTCATTGTCAGGTAGCCGGGAAGTCATTTCTGTTTGTGGTGTGGCAACTAGGTTAGGTGTTTGTGTAGGATAATCTGCTTCTTCATTGAGCAATATGCTAGAAAATAAGGGATCTGAGGCTTGTGTATTGTTCGGATTTTGGTTGGCATAAGGGAAACTGCTCTCATGAAACATCACATCTCTTGATACAGATACTACTTTAGTGTCTAGGTCTATGACCCGATAGGCCTTATAGTCTGGCATGTATCCAAGAAAAATGCATCTTTTTGACCTAGGATCCAATTTAGTTCTGTTGGGGGTTTTATCTAATGCAAAACATAAGCAGCCAAAGGTTCTCATGTGCTCATATCTAGGTTTTCTGTTGTGCAGTTTTTCAAAAGGGCTCATCCATCCCAAGACTTTGGTTGGAATTCAGTTCAGAAGGTATGTAGCTGTAAGCAGTGCTTCTCCCCAAAACCCTTTAGGTAATTTAGCATTGAAAAGAAGGGCTCTAGTGATCTGCAGCAGATATTTATGTCTAATTTCTACTACTTCGTTCTGTTGTGGTGTGTATGGGCTGCTTTTTTGGTGTTGGATTCCCATTTTCCTGAATAGGTTCATGCATTCCTGGTTAATAAATTCCCTCCCATTATCGGTTTGAACCTTCAATATTTTGGTGTTAAACTGTCTCTCAGTATTTTTAAGGAACTGTAGGATGGTCTGTTGGGTTTGATGTTTGTGCTTAAGTATAAAAGTCCATGTAGCTATAAAGAAATCATCAACAATTGTGAGGAAATAGTGTGAGCCACCCATTGTAGGAACACTATATGGTCCCCATAAGTCCATGTGTATAATTTCAAAAGGTCTCTTTGTGTGTATCTCATGCTTGGGAAAGGGTTTTCTGTGCTGCTTGGCTAAGGGACAAATTTGACATTCATATTTGTGAGGAACAAAGACTTTGATTTCATTGATATGCTGCAACTTTTCCTTGGATACATGCCCTAGTCTAGAATGCCATAGATCAAAAGCTACTGTAGCATTGAAAGCAACATTTTTAGAATTGTAAAAATCTAAAGGGGAACCTTTTAGAGTGTTAGGGGGTAGAAAGGCTTCAGAATTCAGCTCATACAATCCATTTACTGCATTGATGATAGCTATGACATCATTAGTCCGAAGGTCCTGCAAAAACAACTTTTTAGAAATGAATACGGCAACAATTTCATTTTGTGTAGTGAGCTTGTTTACTGATAGCAAATTTTTGAAGAAATTGGGCATATGTAAGATTTCTTTGAGTGTGATTGTGTCTCCTATTTGTGCATGTCCAATGTGGGCAATTTTTTGCTTTGTTCCGTCGGGAAGAGTTACATGATCATAAACATCATTATTGACTACAT
>JANKYE010000013.1:23857713-23868442 GCA_032467995.1 Erythroxylum dillonii | reverse complement strand
GCTGGTATCTCCAACAATTATCTCCACATCAGGCATGTCTCCTTCTGGAAAAGGGTCTGTGATTGGAACCAACCCAGCCGGGAGTCCCCTTCCTTCTTTCTTATCAGCAAAGTTAAGCCCCACGAAATCAATGCTTGAAATCGATAGTTTTCCATTCTTGCCAGCGCCTTTATCCACTGAGCCAAGTCCTAAGCTTCCCATGTTGCCTTCATTTGATCAAGAATATACATATGCATGTTTCACAAGGTTATTCACTTTCCTTTCCACAAACCAAAGTAATATAATGCTTTCTTTAACCTTTTATACAGTAAAACTGCCTCAATTCACCCTATTTCATCATTTCAGGGTTGTGATATGATTCGGAAGGATGAACTGGATATGGACAGTTTCGATAAGTCCATTTTTTTATTTATTTCATCTATTTCACGATCGGAACGACACATTCAAGAAATGATTTTTGGTACGTCCTCTTATCCTTCAATCATTTCAAGAATTAGAGCAGAAACAAAATGTCATGGGTTGCAAGAATGCGAAGATCTCAACATATAAGTCTGAAGTTGATGAAAAGGAATTCAGATCCTATCAAAAAACAGAGATAGAACGTGAATCATGACCATCTAACAAAGAACAATATAGAGGTAATTGATCAGACTCTGTCCCATTTTCTATGCTCTTAAAATCAGTATCGCATTCCATCGTACTATATAGCAATTCAGATTCACAAATGAATTCATTCACGAAGAAATCAAATAAGATAAAATTAACAAATGTGAAATTAAAAACAAGAATTGTTGCACATTCGCCACGTTTTCCAACGAATTACCTGCGTTTACCTCACTCCCCGTAACGCTCTGCACACCACCACCACCATCACCTCCTTTATTTTTCTTGTACTCACTTGCCTTTTCCATGGCTGCCTTAACCGAGGCTGGAACTTCCTTACTGCTTCCATCGTTCTCACTTATCGAAACACCAGATTCTGCAACTGGGTTTTCCCCAAGTTTCAAACTTTTGCCCGTTTCCACCGTTTTCTTATACTCTTTAGCTTTCTCAAATGCGAGCCTGACGGGGTCAACGGGACCAGAATCAGCCTCTGCGGTGGTTTCTGGAAGGTTTTGCGAACTGGGCTGCGAAGGTTCTCCGTTGGATGAGTTCACAGAGAATGAGACTTTGAATGGACAGGTTTTGAAGCGAAAGAGGGTCGAGATCGTCGAGCGATTCTCGGGGAGAGAAGAGAGACACGAGTACTGAAGTTGAAGAGACACCATAGTTGTTTGTCCTAAAACACTTAATTTGAAGCTACGATGATAGGTCTGAAACGATAGTAGGCGTGACTCTTGCCGCCTGGGGCTTGCCGTTGAATTACAGTTAGATAAGGGTAGTTAACGGCTGTTTGTTTTATCATTTCCTTAATATCTTTTTGGATCTAGGCCCTAAGGTAATCCATAAATCGTCCTCACTAGTTGGCCCAACACTAGAGATCGTGGAAGAAAATGTTGTTCAAATTCTTGACTATTTTATTTTTATTTTTTTATTTTACAAGGGAAGAAAGTACACAAATTACAAGATCCTTTGAGGGAGGCTAATCCCTGTCATGTCTTCTATAAGGATAGTGGCACACCCAGAGGGTGCTTTATCAAAAGTGGTGAGCCCAAGTTCTAAAGTAAAAGCATGGTTGGTGAGCCAGTCTGCACACCGGTTGTTAGTAACGGAGCTAGGAATTTAAGATAGGGGGCCTAAATATTTAATTTTTTAAAATTTGAGGAGTTCAGTGCACTACTAACCTCTAAATAACTCCGTCCTAATATATATATAATCTTGGAGGAGGGGGGCCCAGTGCACCACTGAACCCCACCTACCTCCGTCCCTACCGGTTGCCCTCTCTGTAGATGTGCTGAGGAAGAATAACCCAATTTCGGATAAGTAGTTCATTGATGCCCAGGACTAAAGGGTTGAGAGTTAGGGATCGCTGTGAGGCATCGGAGAGGAGCTTTGTAACCACGAGAGAGTCCAGTTCTAGCAACACGCGCCGAAAGCCAAGGATCCAGGCCAATTGGAGACCCGAGTAGACTCTCCAGAGTTTAGTTGAAACTGAGGAACACCTGTCGATATTCTGAGCAAACCCACCAAGCCAATCCCCAAAGCTATCCCAAAGAAGACCACCTGCAGTGGCGGAGGAGGTTTCTCTGCAACACGCGCCATCCATATTCAGTAGGGATAGGCTTTGCAATGGGTAGCTTGAATTGGATCAGTCCTGGCCTAAGGTATTGACTCCATTAAAACTCAACTAGGAGTGACATAAGGACACTTATGAATTAGGGAACCTTGAATCGTTCGCTTCCCTCGAGTCTCCTCAACGTTTAAGAATTGAAGTTTGTGAATTACTTTGGATGTAATTCTCTCATCCCCTCTCCTTAACGTGTTTGTACAATTTTCGTACACACTTGAAATTACGTCACTCTTCTGTTTGATGAGATCTTTGAGGAAGATTCCTTTTGAAGCTCCACAGGTTGTTTTAAGTGCGTGCTTTGTTCAATTTTGATGATCTAGTTTCTACGTGAAATAAGTATGAAGTTGAGTTGATTAAGAGTTGAGTTTTGTAAAGAGTATAAGATTAAAGAGGTAATAATAAATTTTTATTGAATTGATGATTGATTTACAAAATGTGCATGATATATATCGAAGTTTACAAACTGAAATAAGTTATATATTCCTGGATTATAACTAACAAAACAGATGGTGGTAATAACTGAGTAAAGGAAGACTTAGCCTCTTTCGATGCTGAAGACATGATCCATGCCTAAAGAATCATTCTAACATGCCCCGGCGAGATTGTGCATCCATTGTGGATGCCAATCGTGGACCCGTGTAAGAAAGATTGCTTATTTGATGTAGCTTTCGTGAGAGGGTTAGCAAGTTGATCACTTGTATAAACATGAGAAATTTTGAATCGTTGTTGCAGAACTTAATTTCTCACAAAGTGAAAGTCTAGTGCGATTTGTTTTATACGGGAGTGGAAGACAATATGGCGACATAAATAAGTGGCACCAATGTTGTCGCAGTAAATGGTTAGAGTTGAAACAGGTTGATGGAGTTCTTGCGAAAGGTTAGTAATACAATTGAGTTAAGTAACGGTACTTGCAATGGATCTATATTTGGCTACAGTTGACTTTAAGCAATGGTTTTTTTTTTGTGGAAAACTAGCTGATAGGGGAGCTCCCAATAAAGACAAAATAAACATAACTAGATGTAAGATCATCTGAATTACCAACCCAGTCAAAATATGAAAATGCATGTAAATATGTGTTTGTAGTTTTTCTGAGGTGGATTCCATGATGTATGAGAGGGTTTGTTTGACGGTTGTCCAACGTATAGAGAGGGATTGTGCATAAATTAAGATGGTTTATTTATAGGGAAAGAAATATCAAGTCGAGTAAGAGAAAAGTATTGAAGTGAGCCAATAATTTGTCAAAATTGTGTTGCATCTATTTTGGGAGTGCCATCATATAACTTTATGCTAGTTTTGTTAGACATGGGAGTTGTCACTGGTTTAGCATCAAGCATATGTGCTTTGGAAAGGATGTCATTGATGTATTTGTGTCAAGACAAGAAGAGTCCCTAAGATGTTCTTTTAGCTTCAATCCCTCGGAAGTAGTGAAAAGGGCCCAGGTTTTTTAAACAGAATCTAGAAGAGAGGGTTGTAATAAATTGTTGGATTACGTGGGGGTTATTGCTAGTGATAATAATATCATCAACATAGACTAGCAAATAAATGAGAACAAAACCATTATGAAAGATGAACAAGGAATTATCAGAGACTGAATTATGAAACTTTTGCTGAAGAAGATAGGATAGTAATTCATGATACCAGGCTCTTGGTGCTTGGCATAGGCCATAGATGGCTTTGTTTAACTAACACACATGATCTAGATATTCTTTGTTTTGAAAACTAGGAGGTTGCTATATAAAAACAATGTCAGTTAGCGTACCTCAGAGGAATGCATTTTTAACATCGAGTTGACATAATTCCTAACCACAATTAACAGCCAAAGTGAGAATTGCATAAATTATGGTCAGTTTAACAATGGGACTGAATATTTCAGTGAAGTCAACACGTAGGCATTGGTGAAAGCCTTTGGTAACAAGGTGAGCTTTGTAACGAGATATATAACCATTTGGGTTGGTTTTGATTCTAAAAATCCACTTGCAACCAACGATATTTTTGGTAGGGTTGGGAGGAACAAGTTTTTAGGTGTTATTTATGATTAGTGCATTATATTTTGCGTTTAAAGCATCACACCATTGAGGATGTTAAAGAGATTGTTTGACTATGGTGGGTTCAAGTAAAAAGGAGGGTTGTTTTGAGGTGAGTAGATTAAGTATTTGACGAGGCTTCAAATTTCTTATTTTGAACTTGGTGATAATGACACGAGAGGATTGATGAGGAAGTATAATTGTAGTAGAATGCGGAGATGGGTACATGATGTAAAGGTGATGAGGTTTGATCTTTGGTTAGTGGCAAGTTGTCAAGAGGGGTAAGAGATTTAATAAAGGTAGGAAAAAGTGATGTATTTACTTGTTGTGGGGAACTAAGATTGGGTATGACTAATTTTTGTGGTTGTGAGTTAGTGGTTATATGAATGCTGGGTAGTATTGGTAACGTGTCAGGTGAGTGAGAATTAGAAGGATAATTAGGGTTAAGGGGTGGAAGTGGGTCCTTAAGTATAGGTGTCAATATAGGATACCATATGAACAATTGTTAGTGAAGTAGTTGTGTAGTACTTATTTGTGAGGATTTAAAAGGAAATATTTGCTCACAAAATATTACATGCCTTGATATATGGGTGGAATTTATTGATAGGTCATGACAGATATATGTATTATGTGGTATGGAGTAGCCAAGGAAGATACAGGGTTTGGATCGTGTGTGAAGTTTTGTAGGAGCATAAGGACTTAAGTATGGGTAACACAATCAAACAAAGGCCCTAAGGTTGTCATAGTTGGGTAGTTAGTGAAATAATTGTTCATAGGGAGATTTGAACTAAAGAACGGAAGTGGGCATGCGGTTGATGAGGTATACAATTGTTTGGAAGGCAGAAATCTAATATTTGATGGGCAAGGAAGCATAGTGAAGAAGAGCAAGTCTTGTTTCAACAATATGGCAATGCTTTCGCTCAACTTTACCAAGAAGTTGAGGAGTATAGGGTGGGGATTGCAGATGTTGAATTCCGGATTGAGAAAGTGTATGAGTTAGGCCTTTGTAATTGCTACCAGCATCGAAGAAAATGGTTTTGATTGGCATCTAGAAAAAATGTTCCACTAGATTTTTTAATTTAATAAACACATCAGTAACTTGGGACTTGGTTTTCAATGGATACATCCATGAATATTTAGTGTAATAATCAACAAAAATAACATAATATCTAAAATCATCAAAAGAGAGAGAAAGGGTTGGACCACAAACATCTGTGTAAACAACTTCCAGAGGAGAGGAAAAAGGAATGTTGTTTATTCCAAAAGGAAGTCGATGACTTTTATTACTTAAACAAGAGTCACAATGAATGGCATCAGATGTAGAAAATGAAAAGCTAATGGAAAATTTGCAAAGAATATTGTTTGATGGGAGACTAAGTTTGTGGTGCCATAAGTCTCTATTACCAATTATAGACATGTGAAGAGAAGTAGGTTGTTGTTGAGATAAGGGAAAAGATGGCCATTCATAAACACCAACTTTATTTTGGCCACGGACCAAGGATGCCCCTGTATTCAGATCCTTGATTAAAAAAATGAGGAAAAAAATCAATGGAGGTGTTCTCAATATTACAAAATTTAGAAACTGATAATAAATTTTTGAAATGTGAGATGAGCATAGAACATTATTTAATTGAAAGGAATTGTGAGAGGAAGAGAGTTGTGTTGAGCCTGTATGAGTTATTAGTATGGCATTACCATGTCTAACGAGTATGTCATCAATTCCATCATATTCAGAATGAATAGAGAGACTGTTTAGATTTAAAGTCATATGATGAGAGGATCTCCAATCCACCGACCATGGATTTTTGTTGTTGTTGACATCATTACTAGTGACGTTAGCTTGAGGCCAATTTGAGTTAGTGATGGCTTGGAACGAGAGCGACAATTTTTTGTTGTATGGCCAATTTTGTCACAAAGTTGACAAATGGGGCGAGAGGAAGAGTGATATTTGAGTACCAGGGAGAGAATGTTGGGTGTATGTTTTTTGGTGTGAGGTTGGGTCTAGTGTTTGATGGTGGATAATTGGTAGTTGAGGTATATGAGGGTGTTTGATGTTGAGGTTTGGGTCCTTTTTTTGTAGTGTTATTCCATTATTGTCGTCTGGATCGATTGAGCGCTTTTGAATTAGGCAATGACGAGTGATGTGATTTTCTTTCCTTCTTCTTGTTTAAAAAAGGTTTCATGATTAAGAAGTTTGTCGTGAAGCTCTTCAAATGTCATTGGTGTTTCTTTTGCTCGTATGGCTGCATTGAGTTCTTTGTAATAATAGCTTAGACCATTCAATGAATGTGCAACAATTTATACGTCACTTAATAGATGACCAATCAATGCCAAGTCATCGATGATAGACTTAATTGATTGCATATAATCCGAAATGGAGACGCCTTCTTGAGATGTTTGCATTAAGCTTGACAATAAGGTGAGTATTTTGGTGTTTGAGCGATTTGCAAATGTGACCTCAAATTTCTGCCATGTTTTAGATGAAATCTTTGAGGATAAGATAAGTTGAATAATGTTTCCAGCCAAGGATGCTTGAATGGCTTGGAGTATAAGACGATCTTAGTGCAACCATATTTTTTTGTGTTGATTAATTGCTGAAGTTGTATCACCTTCCTTTGAGTCAATTTTAAAAGGACAAGGAAGAGAGCCATCTACGTACATTAAATCATAACCAAATAAAAGATTGGAGAATTGAGACCTCCATAAAGCATAGTTTTCATCACGAGACAACTTGAATGAAATTTGAGTGGCTGTGTTGATGGAGATTAGAGGATTGTTATGAGAATGATTGTTCTTAGTGGAGGAGATCACGATTGGAGTTTTGGTTGTAAAGGATTCTGATGCTATAAGGAATGGAAAGAGGAGAGAAAAAAAGGAGTATTTAAGAGGTAATGCTCTTATGGCAACAGGGGTTCATACCATATAAAGAGTATAAGAATAAAGAAGTAATAATAATTTTTTATTGAATTGATGATTGATTTACAAAATGAGCAGGATATATATAGAAGTTTACAAATTGAAATAAGTTAAGATATTCTTGGATTATAGCTAACAAAATAGATATTTATAATGACTGAGTAAAGGAAGACTTAGTCTCTTTCTATGCTAAAGAAATGATCCATGCCTAAAGAATCGTTCTAACAAGTTTTTGGTAACTATAATGTTCTATGTTTATGTACGTTTTTTTGGGGCCTAATTTAGTAAATTTCCATTACCTGACTAGAGGAAGCGCCCTCTGGCAAACAAGAGCAGCATTTTTTGTTGCTAAATTAGCAAATATCTCGTGGCTTGAAGAGCTAAATAACTTGTTTTACAGAGGTTCATGGTGTTCCTCTGGTGTAACCTGACCCGCTGGTGACTGTTCGACCCAAGTCGGTTCGAGTCAGGTCAAGTCAGGTTGGGCCGAATCAATTATATATAGGTCGGGCCAAATCAAGTAGGGCTGAGTCCAACTGATTTTGTAATTTAATTAAGGGCAGTGGGGAGATGAGCTAATTGGGTTGGGCCTTTTTAAGCAATAGGCTGAGTAATTTCTGGATCTAGTCAACTTGGGCCTAACAAATCGGGTTTGGTCAAATGGTCTCGGTTTTAGCCGAATCAAATGAATTCATGTTAGGTGGGATCTAGACAAATGATTCGGGTTCATTCCTCTCCCGGGCAAAAGAGAAGAGAAGAGAAAACGAAGAAAGAAAAAGAAGGATCTGTTGCTGCTCTCTTGCGCAGTTGTCTGAGAATGATATTTGTTGATGGGTCTCCCATGTTCGTCTCTTCATTATCTTTTCTTCTCCTACTAAGTCTTGGATCCTCAAAATATTCGCCAATGCGGTTTTAAAAAATTGTTTAATATTTGTTTTCCTTTGGAATAGTTTCTTCTTCAATATCACTTTTAACAAGCCAAAGTGTTATTGGTGAAAACAATAATTTTTAGAGATGAAAATTAGCTTAGATTTGCCCCGCCCTTTCCCGCCTCCACCTCGTTTCACCCTGAAGTCAACGAGTCAAAACTTGGGCTTAGTTTTTTGAAAAATTGGACTCGGACTAAGACTTGACTTTTATAAGCAAACCGACATCATTTTGTCAATTTTAATTTTTAGAAAATGGTCCAGTTCAAGTCAAACTTAGGTTCAGATAGTGCTACTTTTGGTCTAGTCAGTAGGGAAGGCCCGGGTCTGGCCTGACCTATTGTCATCTTTAAGTCTTTAATAATGGATCAGATAGGATTCATGCTTGAAAAAACTTTAATTAAAATTTCTCAAATCTAAACTTAAATTCAAAGACATTAAATTAGAATTTGACCTTATTGGAACTTTAAATTTTTGTGAAATAATTTGATTTCATTTGTGATTTCGTGTATTCATATTTTTAATTTGAATAGAACCTAAAATTTAAAAGAATTTTATTGTTTTGATTAATTAAAGTTTAATTTATTTTTATTGTTTCACTTTATTTTTATCTAAATCACAAATTTAAGTAGAAAAAATAAAATATTTCTATATCTAAATTTAAACATGTTTAATTTTTAATTAAACAAAATAATAGATTAGATTTGTACCAGACTTACGTCCAACTCAAAGCCAATCTTTTCGTAGGGCAATCCAAATTTGATTGGCCGAAGTTTAATGAAATTTAAGTAGTTGATTATAAATTTTAAAAATTAAATTAAATAAAATAAAAATTTAAGTAGTTGATTATAAATTTTAAAAATAAAATTTAATTTGTTGATTTTACATCGGGCCAGAAGTGAAATTTGTTTTCAATTTTACCATTGCTTTGTTTATAAAAGCATCTGACTTTTCAAATTTGTTCACATGAGTTGTCGCTTATGCCCCTGTATTTCGAATGCTTCGTAATTTCAATTTCTCTAGGTCTCTCACTCTTTCTCTTATGTTCATTTATATGACTAAACTTGTCCAAAAATTATCTAAAAAGCACTTAAATTTTTACAGGGAGAACAAAACAGCATCATAAAGGAGGAAAGAGCAGAAGATAAACATCAACAACTAGCAGAGGAGCCCAACAGAAGAAAATGATGTAGCAGACCAAAGCAGAAAGAATGAAACGACAGTAGCAGAAGGAGAAACAACCAGCTGAAAACGACAAACAACAGCAGACCAAAAGAACCAACACAACAGGAGCAAAACGCAGAGCAAAAGAAGCATAAATAAATAAAAATAAAACAATAGCGCCTAATAGAAAAAGAACAATCCAAAAACGTAGTGGACTGGGTGATGTGGGAAGTTTTTAACATGGAGGGTTTTTGTTTTACAGAGAGAAAGGAACGTACGTAGGTTTAGGGAGTAGAAAAGAATATACGAGAGCAACTTAAAAAAAAAAAGGATGCGGCAGCTGCTGGAGTTTTTTTTGGAGAAAACGAGGACGTCTTCTTCTAAAGTTTTGACAACATTCGAAAGTGGAGCAAATATTGGAGATGTCTACGCTGGTTCACCTTCTGCTCTCAAGGGATAGAAGATGTGCGTAGTGTTTTGGAGTTTTTTTACCGAGGAGCTTTCCAACGTTTTTTTCTTCCTCTAAACTTCTGTAGTAAGATAATTACTTGTCAATAATAATCATGTGTTATTTCTTTTGAATAACTTGTAACTAATTTATTTATTTTAGTTAGAGGATTATATTAAAGCTTTTATTCTAAATCGATTATGAAATCGAATAGTTTTATTGAATTCAATTATGTACGGATATTTAATTTATTCTTAAGTTTTATTGATTTTATGATAGTTTTAGATTTTATTGAATAGATACATATATTTAATAATCCTGAAATAATCTATTGCTAATTAAAACGACAAATTTGTAATTATTTCTTGATTTTAATAAGTGACAATCGACCTAACCCTAGCGCTTTTATAAAAATATTAGGTTCAGTGTAAGAGGATAGGGTGTGTGTTGCGGTCTAAACAAAACAATATAAATTAAATTCTATCTAGACCAATTAGAGGCAAGCGCACCTAGTCGACAAGTAATATAAATCGGTGAGAACCGGATATCGTACCCAAGGGAAAAATTTCCAACACGTAAGACTGTTAAATTAAACGATGAAAAATTACTTAGACGATCACGAATTAATTGATTTGAAAATAAAATAAAGTAAGAAAATTAAGAAAATATATAAAAATGCAAGGTATAAATTAAAACGACTAGATTTAATCAAATGACAAAAATCGGTTAAGGTATCAGATTTCAATTGGATCGGACACTAAAATAAAATTATAACGGTGGATTGATTTAGGAAATACTTCACTTAAGTAAGTCAAACCCAATGTTCATAGTGTCCCCTTCTCTTCTAAATCCGAGTCACTACTTGGTCTATAGATAATTCGGAATAAAAGACGTTAAATACAAGAAGCCTAAAATTAAGTTCGTTAATTCTAGGTATCCTCACGCAAGATCCTAAGGTTGGTCTACACTTTAGTCTCAAGTATGTCGCTTGATTAATTTTCCGACAAATTAAATCCCATTG
>JANKYE010000013.1:23844537-23857613 GCA_032467995.1 Erythroxylum dillonii | reverse complement strand
TTGGTTGAGGAACAAGTTGGAACATTTTTACATATTTTAAGTGGTAGAGCTAGCACTCATTCACAAAGTTTCTTTTTTCGACGATCTACTGAAACAATTAGTCATCATTTCTACCAAGTACTCAAAGCAATAATTACCGTCAATGATCAATTTTTGGTTCAACCAAATGGTTTAGTTGTCCCTTTCGAAATAATCAATAGCAGAGGAAGATTTTATCCATATTTTCAGGTATGTTTTTAAAACAATATATTCAAAAACATACTTTTTTATATTAATAAAAAAATTCTAATACATTTATGGACTTTTTAGAATTGCATTGGGCACTTGATGGAACACATATCAAAGTAAAAGCTTCAAAGGAAAATATATCAAGGTACAGAGGAAGGAAGAGCTATCCTGTAATGAATGTCTTGGTTACATGCACTTTTAACTTGAAATTTACATACGTCTTACCTGAATGGGAAGGGTCAACCTCAGATTCAAGAATTTTAGATAATGCATTAGCTAGAGAAGATAAGCTCACTGTTCCTCAAGGTATCATTTAGTTGAAGATTATTAAATTCAATATTATATACAAAAAGTGTTATTGTCAATAAGCATCTAGTAAATGGTTTTACTTTTATTTATAGTTAAATTATATTTAGTTGATGCTGGGTGTATGCTAAGGTTCGGATTTATTGCTCCTTATAGAAGCACTCGATATCATTTAAAAGAGTATTCTTGGCACGTTACAACTAATGCAAAAGAGTTATTCAACTTAAGACATTCTTCATTACGTAATGCAATTGGAAAGGCATTTGGTGTTTTGAAGTGTAGATTTCCCATTTTATTTGAGATGTCAAAATATAATGTGAACACATTGTTTAAAATTATGCTAGCTTGTTGTATTTTATATAACTTTTTGATACAATATGATCCAGATGAAGAAATTGTTGCAAGGGTTGATAGAGAGCTATTGAATAGTGATCATGAGGATGATAATGTCTTTGGAGGAATTGCTAGAAATGAAGATGGTAGAATATGAGAAATAATAAGAAATAGTATAGCTGCGCATATGTGGAATGATTACATTTGTCAATATTGATTTGTTGAAATTTTTGTCATTACTTTATATAACTTTGTTTATGTTTTTTTTCTCTTTTTGTTACCGCCAATTGTAAACATGATTGTTCGTCCTTTGAAAGTAATTGTCTTTAACAATTTTATGCTTGTTTATGTTGTTGAGAAAAACAAGAGTTAATAACAGTATAAGATGGTTTGTGTTGGATTGTGATTGGAAAAAATAGGTGACACGATGGACGTAAAGGTGAATTATGATGAAAAAAAGCTAATGGATATTTGAGGTGGAATTATAAAATGGATAAGTGCACGCCTCAAGTTCTTAAGGAGCGAAAAAATAAAGGCCAAAAGGAGGATAAAAATTTTAATGCTAGTGTATATAGAGAGGTAATAAAGGAAATTAATGAAAAGTTTGGGGGTTAAGATTAATCGGAACAAAATTGTAAATCGATTGAGAACTTTAACGGAAGAAATGCATTTGACAGTATTTCTTGATGGCAAGAGTGGAATTGGATGGAATGATGTTACCAAGACATTTGAAGTTGTTCCAAAGGTGTGGCAAAGTTTAGTAAAGGTATTTTATTTAATACTTGTATAGTTAATTTTTTATATTTGTATTATTTTTTATGCATGAAGTTCGTTGACATAGTTTCTTTTATTTTGATTGATAGGTTAACGAAAAGGTGAAACATATTCGAGGGAAGCCTTTACCTAATTTGGACCTTGTTTGCAAGATCTATGAGAAAGATGGAGCTACCAGATCTGAAGCTGAAAGTACAAAGGAAAAGGTTCAAAGATGGGAAAAGGAAAGGTGGGATATGAATATTGAGGACATTGATAATATGCAAGCAAATAATGAGGTTCATTTATAGATTTTTTATCCATTCGAGAGCGAGAGTATTCCAACAACACCAACAACTCAAGCTCCCTCATCATCAACTCCTTTAGTGTCAAAGCTATCCTACATGGGTAAGAAAAGAAAAACACGAGTGAAAGATCAAATTTTTTCGGAATTACAAGTTATGTAAAGAAACTGCACAAGCTATTGTAGCCACAAACCCTCGTGCTAGAAAAGAGGAGGAAATATTTGACGTAACGAAAGAATTAAGATTGGAAGGACGCGTTCTCTTGGATGCAGTTGATCGGCTTGTAGAGCATCATAACTTTATTGGTGTGTTTTTTGCATGTCCAGTTGAACTACGCTTAGATTGGTTTTCTAAGAAGATGGGTTGGTGTTAGGTTTTTATAGCTTGTTCTATTTAAGTGTGGAATTTTATGGATGATGTAACTTGCTCTATGCAAGTATGAATGTTTTTTATTTAATTTTCTGATGTAACGATCTTATATCTCCTTATCATAGGAAGACATGTTAAACTTGTTATGATATTATGTAATTTGGAGTGAAATTTCAAAATTTGATAGTGCCTTGTAGTTGTCAACGCAAAAGAATTACTGCTCATTCATGCATTTTTAAGCTTCCAAATTATAATAGTTTTCTATTATCTTCATAGCTCAGTTTAACCTATTATAATTTGCAATCAAATTTTTTCTTTTCATTTTAATAATGAACTTTTTTGATGATATAACTTATAATGAAATTGATGTTTATAACTTGCTCTATGTAAGTGTGAATGTTTATTATTTAATAAGAATATTTTTTAGTCAAGGGTAAAAATGCCATATGAAATAATTGAATTCATTTTGATTGTGTTTCAAATAATGTAATTGAATTTAATTTTAATATTATTGGGTTTGTTTCAAACAGTGTAAATTGAATTCAATTCAATCTCATTGATGTAATTGAATCCAATTCGTTAATGAATTCAATTCGAAGGTTTCTAAACACCCTACTAGTCTTAGATCCTCAAAATATTCGTCGGTGCAGTTTTTAAAAATTGTTTAATATTTGTTTTCCTTTGGGATAGTTCTTCTTCAATAGCACTTTTAACAAGCTAAAGTGTTACCGGTGAAAACAATAATTTTAGAGATGACGATTGGCTTAGACCTACCCCCACCTTATTTCACCATGAAGTCAACGAGTCAGAACTTAGGCTTCGTTTTTTGAAAATTTGGACTCAGTCTAAGACTTGACTTTTATAAACAAAACGACATTGTTTTGTTAATTTTAATTTTAAAAAATTAGTCCAGGTCAAGTCAAACTTAGGTTCAGATAGTGCTCTTTTGGTTTAGTCAGTAGGAAAGGCTCGGGGCTAGCCTGACCTATTATCATCTCTAAGTCTTTTTATTAGGAAATATCGATGGATCAGATATGATTCATGCCTTAAAAAAACTTTAATTAAAATTTCACAAATTCAAACTTAATTTCAAAGACATTAAATTAGAATTTGACTTTATTGGAACTTTAAATTTATGTGAAATATTTTGATCTAATTTGTTTATTCGTGTATTTATATTTTAATTTGAATAAAACCTAAAATTTAAAAGAATTTTATTGTTTTGATTAATTAATGTTTGATTTATTTTTATTATTTCACTTTATTTTATCTAAATCACAAATTTAAGTAGAAAAAATAAAATATTTCTATATCTAAATTTTAACATATTTAATTTTAATTAAACAAAATAATAGATTAGATTTGTACCAAAGTTACGTCCAACTCAAAGCCAATCTTTTTGTAAGGCAATCCAAACTCAAAGCCAATCTTTTTGTAAGGCAATCCAAACTTGATTTGCGGAAGTTTAATGAAATTTAAGTAGTTGATTATAAATTTTAAAAATTAAATTAAATTAAGAATTTAAGCTCTTCAAATAAAAAATAAAATTGACCAAAAAATAATTAAATCAAATTTAATTTGATTTCACATCGGACCAACTAAGCCAACCTTGCAATTCCTAATATTAAAATTGCGCTTTCAATCCCAACATGTTCGATCACTAAAAATGGTTACAAAAGGTTATGAAAATTATAATTTTATGTAGAAATAAATTATTAAATTTATAAATAAATACCGGTTCGGATCAAACCTGGCAAGTCGGGCATAAATCCGAACCAGTGGGCCTTTAAGACCCGCTACTCGCTCTCTTCTTACCGCCACTGGGAACACTATACTCCTCTCCAAACCGCTTAAATCCCTTTTTCGATTTTCCAATTCATCTCATGAACCCTAACCCTAATTCAAATCCTTAATCCCGCCAATCCATTTAGTTTCCAATTTCAAAGTTGTTAGCAACAGCTACAGACTTTCCTCGTGGTCTCCAAGATGACCAAAGTGTACGGCACCGGCGCTTATGACTTCAAGCGCCACCGTGTCGCCGAGTACCCGACGGAGTTTCCCAACCAGCTTGGAGACAAACAGGCGGAGTCGAAACCCAGTTCTACGCTTCCTAATTCGATAACTCTTTTGGAGATTCAACGCGACCGTTTGACGAAAATAGCAGCGGAGAATTGGCTAAATACCGCTGGCGTAGAAACTGAGAAGCGGAATGCTTTCGATCCAGAGCTTGTGAAGCAGATATACGAGACGGAGTTGAGATTGAAAGAGGGAAGAAAGACCGTTCCGTTACAGAGAGTGATGATTTTGGAAGTTAGTCAGTATTTGGAGAATTATTTGTGGCCGAATTTTGATCCGGAAACAGCCACTTTTGAGCATATTATGTCCATGATTCTAATGGTTAATGAGAAGGTAATTTCAGTAGTTGAATATTGTATGCAAGTAGACTGTATACAAATGTCGGCTTGTGTTAGCTAATGCGCTGAGTAGGGATTTGATGTTAGTAAACTCCAAGGTTGACCTTAAAAGATAATTCTGTACATACTACAATTTTGTGTATCTTATTGGGATAATTTTTTGGGGGTTCATTATGAAGCTAATTGCTTGTAAGAATGAATTTCATCACTGCTCTCATTTCTAAATTGCAGTTTCGGGAAAATGTGGCGGCTTGGTTATGCTTTTATGACCGTAAAGATGGTTTCCAACGATTTCTTTGGAGGGTTCTTCAACTGAAAGAGGTTTGTGTCCTGTAGCCTATTTTGAAGTTGTTAATTTTGCCTCTTGTTTTTTTCCCTTCTTTGGACTATCTTCCCCATGTTCCCATATGCGAGGTAATGCAGATTGTGTCAAGATATAGGAACATGTAATCAACACTCCTATCTGTCTTGGAAATTAATGTGTTCGTGTTTTTGTACATGGCTAATCATTTTGCTCCCATCTTATGTAATCAGACGACTTATGGATTTCTTTTCATTCTTGACTTTTCATTTTATGACAGCTTTTCCCGAATTTAGTCTTTCAAGAAGCATTTGATACATTGGGTTTGTTTGTAATTTTACTATCTTTGTATATTTGACTAATTTGTTTCTCCAATCTTTTTGTAGGGGAGAGAATTAAGCATAGCAGAGAAGACTAATTACTTAGTTTTCATGATCAATGCCTTTCAGGTACTTTATCACCCCAATTTATGATTTCCGTTGATGCATTGGCTGTTGACATGACATGCTTTTGTTACTGTTATAGTGTCATAACACTCTTTCTATAATAGGGCTTCAGTCAGAAGCGTAATACGAAATAAAAATATCTGTACATGCTGCGAACATAAAGCTTAACAGGATTTCTTTTTTTTTAAGACCTTCCTTGTAGAAAACTCAAATCATACGTTAAGTCGTTAAGTCTGTTTTTTCTTCATATTATTCTTTCCATTTTCTCCTAATTTGGAATCCTGTTGCATAGAGTTTGGAAGATGAAATTGTTAGTGAGACAGTACTGAGATTAGCAAGTCTTCAGTCATGGCACAGTTTGTCGATTGGCCGCTTTCAGGTATGATCTGCTTGTGTTATTTTTGTTTTTTCTTAAAAGTTCTATCAATATTAGTACATGATTGTCTTGTGAACGTGTAAGTTGCAGGTGGAGATTTGTCTCAATCCAGATCTGATCAAGAAATGGAAAAGGATGATAAGGAGAGAGACTAAGGAAGCAATGAAACGAGGAGAGCCTTTTGACCCATCATCTTTGCTTGAAGTGAAGTTCTTGAGAAATCTGATGGAAGAGTTTCTTGATGTAAAGTTCTACTTTACTTTTGAAGTCAAAACTTAATGCAATAGAACATCCCTTGCCTCAAATGCTAGCTTGTTTAGAAACTAACTGGTTCTTTCATTTATTTTCAGGTGCTTGATTTCAAGGTTTTTCCTAATCAAGAGGATGGATTTGATATTAGTGGTGGGTTAGTTGATGATGCTGCAGTCTTGTACTGTGAAAGATTTATGGAATTTCTTATTGATCTGTTGAGCCAACTACCAACAAGGAGGTATGTACTTTTAGCTGTTGTCCTATCACTTTATTGCCACCAATTTCTCCAAATACCAATGGAATATAGTTCTCACCAGCCAATTGTTTGCATGGTGGTTATGTAAGTTTGTCTCTATGTACAAATTGGTTAGGCTTTTGATCTCATAAAAGCAAAAAGAAATTCTTCTGGTATATTTTCAGTTGCTGAATTTTCTGCTACCTCTTCTACATGGACAGGTACCTGAGACCTTTGGTTGCTGATGTTGCTGTTGTTCCAAAATGTCATTTAAGTGCTCTTTATAGACATGAAAAGGGCCGGCTCTTTGCACAACTGGTTGACTTATTACAGTTTTATGAGAGATTTGAGATCAATGATCATGTTGGTACGCAATTAAATGATGATGCGATGCTTCAATCACATTATGACCGTTTCCAGGCTTTCCAGCTTTGTGCCTTCAAAAAAATCCCCAAGGTCTGTCATAATATCAATTTCCCTTCAAACAATCTTATTGTTCTCTTTGCTTCATTTATATTAAAAAAAAAAGCCACTTCTATGTGCAAAATTTGTATCCAACAATAAGGTTTTGCCTAATGTTTTGTTGTGTGGAAACCTTTGAACTCATCTCTTTGTTCTACATTGATGCTTGTAGTTGCGAGAACTTGCATTAACTAACATTGGTGCAATTCACAAACGGGCTGACCTGTCTAAGAAGTTGAGTGCGTTGACTCCTGAAGATCTAAGAGACTTGGTTTGTCATAAGGTAAAGTGGTTGTCCTTGTGCATATGTGGATAATTTAGTCAATAACATGGGCTGTATAACATTAATGACGATTTATGTGTGTAGCACACATTTGGACTTACTTGCAGAATATGTTGTGTATCTAGATTCATGAAATTATTTGAGATGAAACTTTCATTTTTCCCTTGCTGATTTTTTCCTGTCTTTAATCAGCTCAAACTAGTATCTGTTGAAGATCCCTGGTCTGAAAGAGTGGACTTTCTTATTGAAGTCATGGTCTCCTTCTTTGAGAAAATACAATCTCAAAAAGAAGCTATAAATGCTCTTCCACTCTACCCCAATGAGCAAATTATGTGGGATGAAAGTCTTGTACCTAGCATAAATTATTCTGGAGAAGGTTGTTTGGCTCTTCCAAAACTTAACCTGCAATTTTTAACTCTTCATGATTATCTTCTTAGAAATTTTAACTTGTTCCGACTTGAATCAACATATGAGATTCGTGAAGATATTCAAGAAGCTGTACCCCACCTCCTTGCTTACATAAACAATGAGGGGGAAACTTCTTTTCGTGGTTGGTCTAGAATGGCTGTGCCAATAAGAGAATTCAAGATCACAGAGGTCAAACAGCCAAATATTGGTGAAGTCAAACCGTCATCAGTGACAGCAGAAATTACTTATAGCATTTCGAGTTATAGGGCACAAATAAGATCAGAATGGGATTCCCTTAAGGAACATGATGTTTTATTTTTACTGTCAATTCGCCCTTCTTTTGAGCCTCTAAGTGCAGAGGAAGCTGAGAAGGCTAGTGTGCCACAGAGGCTTGGCCTCCAATATGTCCGAGGATGTGAGGTTATAGAGATTCGAGATGAGGAAGGAACACTAATGAATGATTTCACAGGAAGAATCAAAAGGGATGAGTGGAAACCACCTAAAGGTGAAATGAGAAGTGTGACTGTTGCTTTAGACGCAGCACAGTATCATATGGATGTCAGTGATATTGCAGAGAAAGGTGCAGAAGATGTTTATGGGACATTTAATATATTAATGAGAAGAAAACCGAAGGAAAACAACTTCAAAGCAATTCTAGATTCCATAAGAGATCTCATGAATGAATATTGTATTGTTCCTGAATGGTTGCACAATGTATTTCTGGGATATGGCAATCCTTCTGCAGCACAATGGACCAATATGCCTGATCTTCTTGAAACCGTAGATTTCAAAGACACGTTTTTGAATGCTGACCATTTGAAGGAGAGTTTCCCAGATCATGAGGTCGGTACTGCCTTTTCATTTAAATTTGTGATGGCATACTGAACATACAACATATTCTCAGTTCTGAAAAGTTCACAGTTCTGTTCTGATCTGTTCTTTTTCCATATTATTTGGAGTGTTGTTTAGCTTTTCTCCTACTGATTTTATAACTGCCATTGGGCTTCATGAACTGTTGTGATACAATATATTAGCAGTTCCCATCACTATTATTGGGAGTATTGTCAACTTCCTCTTATACCAGCAACCATTGATATCTTTTGTTTGTCTCAGGTTTCTTTTATAAATCCAGATGGCAGTGAAAACTTAGAACCTAGACCTCCTTTTCGAATTCGGCTTCCCAGGACGCTGAAGGGTGACACTCATGCACTTCCTGGGAATAAGAAGTCTACTGTTGATTCATTGAGTGATGTCAACATGATTGATGCTGTTAACAAGAAGGAAGACCTCATTGTTGAAGCATACATTCCTCCTGACCCTGGCCCTTACCCCCAAGATCAGCCAAAACAAAATGCAGTTAGATTCACTTCGACTCAGGTAGGTGGCAACTACTTGTTTCAGTCTTGTTGGGAACTTCTCAATTGTATGCCTTTCTTTACATTCTTAACATGATTGGTTCAGATTTGGGTTTCTCATCATTCTCATCCCTTTTTCCTATTTGTTCTCATCTGTGGATTTCTTAGTTTTTAACTTTCCTTCCTGCCTCTTTCTACAAGATCTAGGCAGGGATATGTTATGAAAGTGATGTTAATTTATATAGTTTGGTGATGATGAAAAGAGTGGGATTGCAATTACACCATCTTTTCCGAGGATCTTTTTTTATCATATCTTTCAACTAGTGTTTTATCACCAAGAGGTGGCTAATGGGCTTGAACTCTCAGTGTGCCTTAAACTTTGAAAAGTAATCATTCAAATGGGCTTTCATCTCTTATTCCTACTTGATCTCTGTTCTTGGCCACTTATGTGACACTAGATTGGTGCCCAGAAGAAAGTAGTGACAAGATATTTATCATGTCTTTAATGCTATATGTCGTTTATATCTGAACACATTTATTGTTTTTGTTTACCAGGTTGGGGCAATCATCTCAGGAATACAGCCAGGGCTAACTATGGTTGTCGGGCCACCTGGTACCGGAAAGACTGATACTGCTGTGCAGATCTTGAACGTACTATATCATAACTGTCCATCTCAGAGGACATTAATAATCACTCATTCGAATCAGGCCTTGAATGACCTTTTTGAAAAGATTATGCAGGTATGGGGTTTAGTGGTCCTTTCATTGTAAACATTATTTATCTAAACCTAGGATCTTGCAGGAGATAATTCTACCTTTCTAGCTTGTGCCTCTGATAGGGCATATTTGATGCAAACTTGTTCATACCTCAACTTTTTCAGAGAGACGTTCCAGCACGATATCTTCTTCGACTGGGCCAAGGTGAACAGGAACTGGCTACTGATCTTGACTTTAGCAGGCAGGGCCGTGTTAATGCGATGCTTGTTCGGCGGTTAGAATTACTTGGTGAAGTGGAGAGGCTTGCAAGGTCACTCCAACTTCCTGAGGACGTAGGTTATACTTGTGAAACTGCAGGATACTTTTGGTTGCTTCATGTCTATTCACGCTGGGAACAATTCATTGCTGCTTGTGTGGGTAATGAAGACAAACCATCATTTGTTCAGGAGCGGTTCCCCTTTAAGGAATTCTTCTCCAACACTCCTCAACCTGTCTTTAGTGGTCAGTCATTTGAAAAAGATATGTGGGCCGCTAAGGGTTGCTTTAGTCACCTGAAGACTATGTTCCAAGAGCTAGAAGAATGTAGGGCTTTTGAACTGCTTAAATCAACTGCTGATCGAGCAAATTACCTTATGACAAAGCAGGCAAAAATAGTAGCAATGACTTGCACTCATGCAGCCCTGAAGAGAAAGGACTTTCTTCAATTAGGTTTCAAGTATGACAACCTGTTGATGGAAGAGAGCGCCCAGATATTGGAGATTGAAACTTTCATCCCAATGTTACTTCAAAGGCAGGAGGATGGTTATGCCCGGCTTAAGCGTTGCATACTGATTGGTGATCATCACCAGTTACCTCCTGTTGTGAAGAATATGGCATTTCAGAAATACAGCCACATGGACCAAAGCTTGTTTACAAGGTTTGTTCGGCTTGGTATTCCTTATATTGAGCTCAATGCCCAAGGTAGAGCTAGGCCAAGCATAGCCAGACTTTACAATTGGAGATACCGGGATCTGGGAGATCTTCCTTTTGTGAAAGATAGTAGCATATACCATAGAGCTAATGCAGGATTCTCGTATGAATATCAGCTTGTGGATGTGCCTGATTACCATGGCAGAGGGGAGACTGCCCCTTCCCCTTGGTTCTATCAGAATGAGGGAGAAGCAGAATATATTGTGAGTGTTTACATCTATATGCGATTGCTGGGATATCCTGCAAACAAGATTTCCATCTTGACAACTTATAATGGTCAGAAACTTCTGATTCGTGATGTCATCAACCGACGATGTGTTCCTTACAACTTTATTGGTCCTCCTAGCAAGGTGAGACACCAATGATTTATATTATCCCCCTGAATTAGAGTTTGCTAAGATTTGGTCGGCATGAAAAAAAAAGTGTTTATTTTCATAACTTCCATCTCTTCATTATTGTTGTCATTCTTGTCATCACCTAATAAAATTAATCAACAGCATTCTCTGGGAAACTTATATGGGTTATCCATGGACAAATTATGTTAATTCAGTTAGAAATATTTCTTTTGTTTGAATGCTGAAGATATTCATGCCATGCTTGGTTTAACAAGTTTATTTGTAATATATCAGGTCACTACAGTTGATAAATTTCAAGGGCAGCAGAATGACTTTATTTTACTCTCTCTTGTGCGGACTCGCTTTGTTGGTCATCTTCGTGATGTTAGAAGATTGGTCGTTGCTATGTCTCGTGCCAGACTTGGACTCTATGTGTTCTGCCGACGTTCATTGTTTGAGCAATGCTATGAATTGCAGCCTACATTTCAGCTTCTGCTGCAGAGGCCTGACCATCTTGCCTTGAATTTTAATGAGATGTCCTCATACACGGAACGGCTTGTTGAGGATATTGGACATCCTTATCTTGTGAGTGACATTGACGAAATGGGCCACATTGTAGTTGATAAAATGAATCAAATATATCAGGTACAGTCCTTCTCTAATCACATCAATTTTCCTATCTTGTTAGTGAATAGTTGTTTCCTGAATCCAGCAGAAACTGTGTAGTTCAGATTAGACCAATTCACAGTAGCATCATGTTGAAGCTAAAAGGTACACAGTGATCTTAGTTCGCAAATACGAGCTGAAACATGCCAAGTTGCAAAACCATATTTTAGAGTATATACTAAAGTTTGAAGCATACTTCTATAATTGCATTGCAATATCTGTCGACCCAAGTCTACTGGCTGACGCCCATTTCTTAAACTTTATTGTCAGGCAAGTATGATGAATCATCAGTTTCAGCAGTATTTGCCATCATTGGATGTATCTGGGCCTGAGAAAGGTGCAGAGGACAATGACGCACTGGAGCAAAGTCAGCCAGGTGAAGCTATGGATGGTGTTGCAGGTAGTCAAAATGGAGATATACCTCTCGATGAACAATCCAATGAGGGCTTGCCACCTGAAGGAGGTGGAAGTCAAAGTGCAGATATACCTCTCGAGGAACAATCCAATGAGGGCTTGCCACCTGAGGGAGCTGCAACTCAAAATGCGGATATACCTCTTGGGGAACAATCCAATGAAAGTTTGCCACCTGAAGGAGGTGCAGTTCAGAATGGAGATTTACCTCTTGAGGAACAGTCCAATGAGGGTTTGACATCTGAAGGACTTGCATCTGAAGAAGCTGCAATGGAGGAGCAGATTACTCAAAATAGTGACTGAAGGTGATAACTGGAAGACTTGAGCTGGGAGGGCGAATTTTCAGCAGCAAGGCACACGATTATAGCACGCATGTACGCCACAATAAACGAGCACAAGCAAAGTATAGACAGGAAAGGCAGGTGAAAGATAGGTTACTGGGGGTGATTTCATCCGTACAGTGCCTTGGTTATATAGGATCGAGAAGTATCCTAGAGCGAATACGACCATCTTCTGCTTTGTATAAGCAAAGAATTGGTACGCACTTCGATTTGCAGGATTTTGCCAGTGGTCAGGGATCGAAGATGCAGAACAGGAATCTGTAGAAGTAACTTCTTTTATTGGTGTTGGATAGATGGTATTTCTTACCGTTTCTGAATAGTTGAAGGATCAAAGTAGTTTTAGAGATAAACAGGACATGTAAAACTAACACCTTCAGCTATTGAAGAACCCTGTTTCAGTTATATCTGTAATGTATGCAACTATAAGGCAGATAAAACTGTTTATGCAATATGTTATTTTGAGGAGTTATCTATTAGAATGTAAGAAAATTATCAAAAACTTATTAAAATCTCTTATGTATGATCAAGTAGATTAAGAACATATATATATATATATATATATGTGTGTGTGTGTGTGTGGAAGATTAATTATGTTTCATGACCAAAGTTTTAACACAGTTTACAATTTTGATTATGATGGTAAGTACTGATTATTTAATATTACATTTGTAAAAGATAAGCTGATGTTTAGTTTTAAGTTTTATTATGTGATTTTCAGTTTTAAATTTTTTTAATATTAAAATAATTATATTGTTTATTAATAATAATTACATATTTTAAAACTTAAAAATAAATAATTTTTAATTTAATA
>JANKYE010000013.1:23767943-23784988 GCA_032467995.1 Erythroxylum dillonii | reverse complement strand
TGTTTAAAATATATATTGCTTGCAATAATATTATACAATATAAATATTATTTTATAAAAAATAAATATTGGACCATAATTATAAATTAAAAAAATTGTAGCTAGATTGATTTCTTCCATTTTTATATAAACTATATCAAATCTTTAATTTTTTTAACTTATTTTTTTATCCCAAATAGCGGTCAATATATTAATTATCAAACTCATACTATTTAATTTTGGACTTAATTCATTTTATCAAATTAAATTGAAATAAATTTTACAAGTCTAATGATAACATAATAATGTGTCATGTTCTAAAATTTTTGAAGCATGAAAATGATGCACTTGTTTATTTAGATGCGAAATTGTTTCAGCATCCAAATTTAATAATTAAATTGACTTTACAATTTTAAGTGGAATACAGTTCAAGTCCACCCAAATCCTAAAAATTATACTTGAACATGAAAAATAAAAGTAAGCATATGTATTTATACCTTTATTTCATATGTTGAATTAATTGAAACCTATACAATGATATTATTCTTCCACAATTATATTTTTAAAAAGATGCATTATAGAGTGATGTGAATTAAGATCTAAAAAATTTGAATTTTGAATCAATTGTCATTTATAAAAATGATATTAAATTGTATTTTTTAACTAGATTTCTCTAAAATCACAATTTTGAATCGATATTGATTTTAAAATGCACATATTATATATACCTATATTTCATATTTTGAATTGATTCATATTTATTTTTGATATTAAATTGTAGTTTTATACAAAATATCTGTAAAATTATAATTTTAAAAAATATATTATGGAGTGACGTTGATTCGGATTTAAAAAGATAAATGTACGAATGATCTTAATTAGGATTTAAAAGTAAAATGCATTATAAAGAGATGTTTAGTAAATTTCTTATTACAATTCATTTATTTTAGATATTAAATTTGTTCTTAATTCAGTTATTTTAAAAATATACTTGAAATAATTTTTTAATTTAAGAATCCAGACAAAAAAGATTATATTATAAATATAGGAATTATGATTCGGCAAGAAAATATGTTGAGCATAACTTGTTTCTTTATTCTTTATTTTGTTATTTATGCTAAGTTTCCATATTGGAGGAACAAATAGAAGTCGAAGAAACATGTGACGGACTTCCGTACTTACCTGTAAACCTTGGGACGTGCGTTTCATAAGCCCAACGGATTCAACGCTATCTATGCTCGGATTCAGCCTTTGCACACTTCGCTGACTGTACGATTCAATACTTGTATAAATTTTAATTAATTTCTCACGAAGTGTAATCTGAACAAATTATTTTAGTTTATACTATATAATGAAGTTCTTATAGTACATTGGCGATGTGCGTACTTGTCCCAAACTTATACGTGCAAAGAACGAAACACTTAATTATATGATTATTAGTTAAATAGTTTTCGCCGTCATTTTAATTAATATTAATTACAATAATCAATGACGGCTCAACATTTTTTGACCTTCAAAATAAAATCTGCCATCCCCTAAACATAAATTATCTAGAAATTTTGAGAATCCTTGTCGAATGCACAATCTTTGCTATATCGAATTTGAAAAATCAGAATGGCTGGCCCATTGAACAGACCCAAACTAGGGACTAGGTCCTTTATATTCTAGAGGTTCATAGTAGTTCATACCCTATTATATTTGTAAATTAAAAATGATTCTCTTGAGTTAGAATAGAATAAACCCTTATGTTTAGTGAATCATTGCTATCCATATTTATTTTGCAAACGTGTAAATTTATAGTGTAATTTTATTTTTAAAAGTAACTTGATATCATTCATCAACTTTTGGAGTATCAATTAAATAATGCGTAACCAATAACAAAAACCAAAGACTCTATTCAAAACTTGTATAATGTTGCGAAGAAGAGTTAACATAAAGTCTTTAAAAATTTGTATAATGTTGTAAAGAAGGATTAACATAAAGTCTGATCCACACTCTGAAGCAAGATGTCATGCCTCTTTTCACTAGGTAAACTTGTTCATTCTACATAGACTATCGAGTACATGCATATTAAGGTGTATTGTACATGAACCTATGTGTATTAACTACTTACTGGAATTCTTCAATCTTTTTCGCCTGTTCTACTTATTGAGGCTGGAAAAAAGTTATTCTCAGATACCCTCCATTAGTCAAAATCTTAAACAGTATTCGTTGTAAACTAGTCAATTTCTCGAGCAACAGTTTAATCTAAGTGTAATTTTTTTTGTCCTTTTTTTTTTTTTTGCTTTTTAAAAGTATGCACTAGCTTGTCACTATCAAAACGAAACTACTTAATAACATATATGCCTATGCATTTAGCTCCTTCCTAAATTCATTTCTCGTGCAGTTTCTTTCCTAAAACTGAACTAATACCCTAACAAATCGAGTAGTCAGGAATCAATAACAGATGCAAGTCAAATAAAAAAACTGAACAAACACCGAAAATCTTCGTCATTAGACAGAAAGAACGGCAACAGAAACCAAAGATTTCATTCAAGATGTTGAAGAAAGAAAATCATCAAACGTCAATGGAAAATAAAGAAGAAAAGTCTAATAGAAAACCAGAGACAATGAGATGGACAGAGAGAGCGATCGAAGGTGAAGGCGTTGGAGTTTCAACAGAAATATACCTGAGCGTACTCCAGATCTTATATCACTTTCAAGATCCTCCGTTCTTCCTCAGTTTTAGCTTAGCTTTCGAGCGATCGTCAGTAGAAAAAAAAAAAAGAAACAGTTAATAAAAGATGAGATGAGCAGAGAGAGCGAACGAAGGTGAAGCTGTTGAATATTCAACAGAAATATACCTGAGCGTACGCCAGATATGTATCACATTCAAGATCCTCCGTCCTTCCTCAGTTTCAGCTCAGCTTTCCTGCGATCGCCAATGAAAAACAAAGAAGAAACGATTAATAAAAGATGAGACGAACAGAGAGAGCGAACGAAGGTGAAGGCGTTGAAGTTTCAGCAGAATTATACCTAAGCGTACGTCAGATGTTGCATCACTCTCAAGATCCTCCGTTCTTCATCAATTTTTGCTCAGCCTTTTTGTGATCGCTTCTTGCATCGTAGAGCATCGACGATCTAGATCCAGCAATAAAGAGATGAAAGAAATGGAGAAATAGAATCACAGGGAGAGAGGTCGTGCATTCTGTATCAGAATGGAGAAAAGGAGAGAGAGACGAGAGAATTGAACGACGAAGGGTTTGTGAAAAGTGAAAGAAACTGACAATGGAAGGAGACGCGAGGAGAAAAATATGGAGCAGAAGAAAATGAAACTGATTATGGAGGGAAAGAAAAATTTGAAACAGATATATATAGAACCAAAAAAGAGTCTATACGACGTCGAATGGAAGTTGAGGCGGTGCAAATGACGAAAAGAAAATAGAAAACTCCGTTTTCTTACATTTGGGCCTGCATATGTAGTTGGTCTGCAGTGCCTTAGCCCTAAATCAGTTAAATGAAATCAAGGCCTTAAAGAAAAGAGCCTTCGAGCCTATAGTTTCAAATGAAAAAAACCTCAACTTTGTTAAAATTTTAATCATGTAGTTACGGATAGACAAGGCCCGAGTCCAGTCCAGTCCGAGTCTAAACCAAAGTCAATACATTTAGCTCAAATCAAACCAACCATATTTTAAACTTGGACTTTAAAAAAAAAAAGGTTCCAAGTTTTAAACAAAAATAAGATTTTTTCTTTTGACTATAATTTCACGATTAGAATCTAACATGAAACGTGAACCAGAACGAAACCTGAACCTTATCAGACCCTTTTAGACATGTTTTGTATGTGTATAATGATAAATAGTGACTTTTGGATCTATTGAAATCCGAGTTCAAACATAATTGAATCGTTTAGGCTAACTCTAATTTAGTAACAAAATTTTAGTTTGTTTATAGCAAAAATCCAGCCTAATTTATTGGCCTTTATTTGCATGTAATTCAAGTAAATCAAGACTCGGTCTAACTAATATTAACAATAGAGTTAGCAATAGACTCAATTGAACTCAAATGCAAGTTTAAAATATCAAAATTCGACTTCATATAGGGTTGGATTGATCAATTCTCAAACTAATTTGTCATTATCATTAATGGACATCATCGTTGATTAAGTCACCTGTCTCTACTTTTTGTACCAACAACCTCAGAACTTTGAGGAGATTCTCAAAATGTATGCTCATCCAAGACTTGAATTCCTCATCTCAAGGAGTCAGACACAATTGAGGAACCTCAAACACCAACAGAACTAACCCCTCAGGTGGGAAATTTGTTAAATATTGCAAGTTTAGAGTAACTAATAGTTAGTCTTGTCCCTGTTGCCTAAACTGACATCAACCTAAACAAAACATACACGAAACTCCATTCATTGAAACAACAGCATCAGATAACAACACGGTAAGTTACGTGAGAATCTGCAAGTCCTTCATTGTATGCAACCGTCTTCATTCCATGATATCTTGCAATAGCGTCAGTTCAAGCAGTCTAGGCAACTGGGTTAAAAGGCGAATAATTTGGAACTCTGCTTTATTTTCAACATTACCATAACTAAGAATGTGATTGAAAAATGATCTCAACCTAATTATATAATCTTAAGTTCAACAGTTTTTACCTGCTTGGCTTCCAGATTGTACTTCTTCAACAGCTCATGTTTGTTCTCCAATGTCAGTATCTCGTAATTAGGTTGAAGGACATGTTTGGTGATATTTGAGAGCAACTCAGTGATCTGACTACCAAACAGATATCGGATAATAGGAACGCTTTTCAACTAGTTGTTGCGTGTGATATTGCAAAGAACTTGCAGCTTAAAGGTCAGTGAGCGTGGTAAATCAGCAAAAATGGCGTCTTACATGAAAAATGTGGACTTTGAAAGGGAATTTAAGCAGTTGCTCACGAGCAAAGGATGTCATTTTGCTCTGCAATATCAAAATCAAGCCCTCTACAGTTTCCTTGTTCGTAATCCGAGTATAAACGCCACGAATAGCTGATTGGCTGACTTTGTCTGTTCCCAAGAAGATTACCTCCATCTGTTACAAGGAAAAAGAACTCGAAAATTTTTCAAAATTAATCTATAAACTAAAAGTGCAATCTCTTTTCTCTTCTTCACTTCGCTAAGCTGCCGAACGACAATGTGTACAATGTACCTTCTTCTTTGGACGAGCACGATGAGAGACGCTGAGACGAAATCGTTCCAACTCAGGCTGATCGCCGAAATCCGCACGAAACTGAGCGAGTGACCCTGCAGCTCCGAGTCAGGCACGTAATAACCTCTGAAATTGAGCATCTCGAAAACACTCTTAAGAGAAACATAATATCTGTAGCTCTCCACACTCCCTCGGTCCACGAACTAGTGATGCACCGTTTCCTCCTCCCGTCACCACCGCTAACAGTCTCTCTCTCTCTCTCTATATATATATATATATATCTGTGTGTGTGTGTATAGCTTTTGGAATGTTCACTGTTCTATTTTTGTAACGGACTGTAAAGCCCAAAAGAGATTAGTCAACGTATCTTGTCTCTGTGTTTTGGCTAGGAGGACGTCGTCGTTTCGAAAGGAAAAATGGCTTTTGGCTAGGAACCCTGGTTGGTTCGAACCTATCACCATCATTTCCAAAATTCCATTGAAACACCCTCATCTCTCTCCTCCGACCTTGCGAGAGCCGAGCGATCAAACGACCGACGATGTTCCGGCAAGCGACGCGGCTCCTTTCCAGACCCATTCGGGCTCGATCCTTCTCGACCGATGTGTCGGCGACTCAATCGGCAGAGTCCAGTTTCGTGGAAGCGTGGAAGAAAGTGGTCCCCAATCTGGACCCACCCAAGACGCCTCTTTCTTTTATGCAGCCTCGTCCTCCTACTCCATCTACAATCCCTACCAAGCTTACGGTCAACTTCGTTCTTCCTTATGCCTCTGAGTTGTCCGGCAAAGAGGTGCTTTTCTGTGTGGTCCTGTTTAGATATACCTTTGCTGGATTTTGATCTTAAACTTTGTTGAATGCATCTGATTTTTTCTTCTGTAATTGATGATCTAGTAAATCATGTCTGTTGAAACGATTCCGTGTGGGTTTAACAGTCATTAACAAGATTTGAACAAGTTACTGATGAATCCTACATTGGCAATTTTCAATATGATGTTGGATTGCTATGATTAATTGGGTTACGATCATCACTTCTCATGTGACTCTACCAGAGATTAATGATCCTGTCTACTGTGTATGCTAGCCTTATTGACAAAGTTTCTGGATTGCATCAAAATGTGCCAATGTATTCATGTGTTTATCTCTTTACTTTGGCTCTTGTGTTAGCTTGAAAGCCAAGACTTCATTTTTATGAAGGGATATATATCTTCTATTCGGAATTTTATCATCGTAACCGGGTTGGCTCTCTAGACATTATAAATCTGTGTTGAATTCTTGATGTCTGTCTACAATTTATATTTGTGATCAATGTCTTACATATACATTTCATTTTTTCTTTTTGTTAGATATGGTAGTATATGGAGATCCTTCCTTCGACAAGTTTGATCAAGTCTTTGAACTAAGCCTTTTCGCTTTTGTTTCTTCTATGATATCATCGATTAGGCTTTTTTCATAGCAGGCTGCTTATCATTCTGGCTGCAGTCTTACTAATAGTCTCTTTGACAATGGCTTTTGTTCTTCTTGTATGAGTAAGTATGCTGCTATAGACCTTTCATTGATTAGGGACACCTGTTTTTTCAGTTTTTCGATGCTTGACAGTGAGCCTTGAACTTATGAATGAGCTTGATCGACTTCATGGTTCAGTATAAATTGTGCAATTTTTATAACACCGCACCATCTAACTTTACAATGCATCATTATCTTTATATCCTCACGTGTATTATCTCATCCAAGGCCATTGCAGGCATTTATTTTGTAGTTCTATTTGTTCTCATCTTTTTTCTACCATCCTGTAGCTGTTAAATAGAATTAAGAGTTGGCTAGGTAATGAAATGGTTGGGGAAGAAACTAGGGACGAATGGACTCCAATCTTCATGTACTACAGTCTTTCAACAACATTGAACACCTTTGGATACATATATATATATTGTCATGAATTGAAGGTCCCTTGATGTGTTTTTTGGCTTTTGGGCTGAGTGGATGTATCAACCTTGTCTTTTTGTTACCAAAGCCATATTACTCTTTGAGGAAGTGTATCATCTAATTCTTGTCATTTTGGTGGTTCGAACCTTCTTCTTGTTGCAACCTTTTTTTGGTTTGCGTTTTAAATAACCAGTAATTATCTTGATCGATATGGCTAAGCTATCTCTGACATTTCAAATCTGTTCGTAGATTGTTTCTGTTCATGCATCTTGAAAAACAAAATAAGATTGCTTTTGATAGGTAACTGCAGAAGGTCTTACCTTTTCAAAAACTTCACTTAGGTTGACATGGTCATAATTCCAGCTACAACAGGACAAATGGGTGTTCTTCCTGGACATGTATCAACAATTGCAGAGTTGAAACCTGGAGTGATGTCGGTCCACGAAGGAAATGATGTGGTGAAGTATTTCATTAGCAGCGGCTTTGCATTCATCCATGCCAACTCTGTTGCGGATATAATTGCAGTTGAGGCTGTACCGCTTGATCAAATCGATGCTAGCCTGGCTCGGAAAGGACTTGCAGAGTTCACCCAGAAGCTGAGCTCAGCCTCAACCGATCTGGAGAAAGCCGAAGCACAAATTGGAGTTGATGTGCATAGTGCTCTCAATTCTGCCCTGACAGGCTAAGGGTCTTTTAAATACCTTGATTGATCGATTTAATCTCTTCAAAGTGTGCTTCATATGACACAAGAACTTGCGAGAAACAAGCTATTTTCTCTTAGTAGCATTTCTTCCTGGTATTTCCATGTATTTGAGATTGTCATAAATAATATTCAGATGGGATTCTCTTCTTTTGAAGGACTTCGCGCTAGAAACTGGACCTATTTTAGATTTAAGGCAATTTGCTCTCTCATTATCTCCTCTGTTCCATTACCACAAATCAGGTTGTTTAGTTTTGACTAGAGATGGCAATGAGCCTGATCGGCCTAAGCCCAGTTCAAAATTCTTCCTTGAGCTTGGTCCAAAGCTCGATCGAGGCTTAAGTTCAGTCCAATGCTTCTTTCAATTAAGCATCTTATATTCACTTATATTTTTGGGATTTAGGCTAGATTGAGCAATTTCAGTTCCGATTGAATCCTAAAAATTTCGGAAAAAAAAAAAGTTTTGAGTTTATGCTGAAATGCTGTTAATTTGGACCGAATCTGTTACCTTCGGACAGGTTGAGTTAGATCCGGGCCAAAATTGGTTGCACTAGTAGTTTACTGTTCGAAAGAGCACTTCTCACTTGTGGCCCAAAAGCAAAGTGCAAAAGTAGTCGCCGATAGACGTTTCTCACATGGGCTACAAAAGTACATGACGTCTTTTCCCCGACAAGAATCGATAGTGAAATTTACAAAAGTAAAGCGTTAAATTTTTTAATGTTAAATCATATTTAATAATTTATTCTTATTATTTAAATAATTACTAAAAAGAAGACTTAATTGAGTAGCAAGCAATCTTGTTTATGATATAAAACAAGGATTACGATCTTTGATCCCCATTTTTATAACAATTTATGTTTATTCGTTGCCGTCCACATGGAAGACATAACTTAATGAATCTTGGTGATATATATACACGTCAGCGAATCTATGCATATGATGTGCAACTTGGGAATCGCAAGCCCACTTCTGCCTAAAATATAATCACATAGATAGAATTAATTATATAAAGAAACACTCCACTTGAAGTCTTTAACACATGCAACTTGGAACCTCCATTACCATTAATTATTAATACCATAAACGTCATCGTGAAAATTTACACTTTTAACACCTCAAAATGTTAAATACGTTGGCCTTAAATTTTAAAGATTAAGACGCACTAGTCTTCAAATATAATAATAAACTATTTAAAGAGTTAAACGTAGATCAAATTATATTTAAATAAGAAAAATCTAAAAATAAACAAAAATTAAATATACTTAACAAAACCATAACTTACAAAATTTAATCATAAATTTAATAAAAATAATATTTTATTGAAAGTTAAAGAAAAAATATATTAATTTAGCAAAAGCTATATACAAACATTACAATGAAAAAACAAAAGGGAGCTAGAAATAAAAACTTGCTTTCCAAAACACACATTATCGACAATTTATAACAACCAATTCAGTTTTAGATCAGGACAAATAGAACTTTGTTGATCATTAACAGTAAAGGTAGCTCTAATTTAATTGACTATATGTTCCGCAAGCTGATGTTTGCTCTCTTCAACACCCTTGTATATCCTCCAATTCCTTTCCCTCGAAATTGAGTAGATAACAGTATGAAAAGCAATTAAGATAATCTTGCCATTTACTCTAACGTGGCTGACATAATGTATAAGAAAATTCAAAGTTTTCGTCCACTCAAAGGTATATCTAGGTAATTGTAACATGACCATAATTTTGCTCCAAATTGCTTTAGTATAAACAAATTCAAAAAAATAAAGTGATTTCTATTCTCATTCAGCAATTATAAAGTGTGCATATGGGGTCAAAAGCACCAAACCATTTATCCTTGGTCCGAAGCCTATTTTTTTACACTAACCAAGTGAACACAGCAGCTTAACAATTTAGATTGTGCTTCTATATACTCTCAAATTAAGGAACCACTGTAAGATGATTAACTAGTACCTGGTGACAAGTCAATTGTTGAAGATACCACTGGAGTGCGGAATCCAAGCTAAGCTATCCTTCCTTCTTCCTGCAGGAATGCTAGGCAAATAATTGGTTAACAAGTGAAAATCTCTTAAACTGCTAGCCCATTCTCCATTTGAGATAAGCGTAGAGACTCTAGCATTAATAGGAATTCTAATTTTGAGTCTAGAAAAATCAGGTTTGAGAATGAGAGGACTATGATTGGTCTTGTTGTCAAACCAAAACCAAATATTCTCACGATCCCCCAACCTAAATTTGATGAGTGGGAAGAAAAAGCTTCTCAACTTAAGTACATACCTGAATAACCATGAGTGTTCTCTAGAAATATCCAGTTGCCATAAATTCTGGTTGCGGAGATAATTCTCATTAATCCATTTAATCCACAAAGTCGTTTTGTTAGTACAAACTTTCCATATCCATTTACCGAACATTACTTTATGCATACACACAATCGGAATAATCCCAAGCCCTCCTAACCTTTTAGGTATAGTGATGTCACTCCATTTCACCTTAGTTTGCTTCCTATTTTCAACTTTGCCAGAACATAAGAAAACTTTTAGTATTTTATCAATCTCTTTAGTGATCCTTCTTGGCAAGACTAGGTGAGCTGACCAATGTAGATGCATACTATTTAAAACTGAGTTGATGAGAAGCAACCGACTAGTAAGATATATAAATTTGTTTTGCCAAGCATTGATTCGAGCTTCAAGTTTATCAATCAAAGGAACAAAATATGAGAATTTAGGCTTATTAGGAGTAATTGGAACACCCAAATATTTGAAAGGAAGAGAAGACAGCTCAAACCCCACTAATCTCCTAATTTGTTCCTAGTCCCTGACATATGAGGGCAGAAATAAACCACTTTTCTCAACATTTACCCTCATGCCAGACTAACCAAAGAACATATCCAGTATCTTTGGCATCATTAAAATAGAATTGGAATCCACCTTACATAAGAGAATCAAGTCATCAGCATAGATCAAATCAGATAATGAAATATTTCCACATTTAAAATGGAATTGAAACAAGCCATTGCATTCTACCAGTTTAAAGATGAGTCTAGATAAACCTTTAATGGCAAGAGTGAGAGAGGAGATCCCCTTATCTAATACCCATGTAGTTGTAAAAGGAATTAATGGGTTGCCATTCACCAGAATACTGAAAGAAGTGGACTAGATGCGTTGCATAATCTAGTTGGTGAATATATCTAGGATCCCAATAGCCTCCAAACGTGCTTTTAAAAAAGACTACCCAAGAGTATCATAAGCCTTGAAAAAATCAATCTTCATCATACAACAATTAATAGTTTTACAAAAATATGTGATCCCATTAACTCTTGAAGCAGAAATATGTGATCGTCTATGCTTCTGCCAAGTAAACACGTCCTTTGAGTTAGCCCAATGATCTTTGTCAAAATTGCTTTAATTCTAGTAGTCAAAAGTTTAGCAATGGTTTTGTATACTTTAGAACAATAAGAAATAGGTCTAAAATCTTAATAAAAGAAGGGCGCTTCTTCTTGGGAATGAGGCATAAGAAGGTATGATTTATTTCCCTTAACATCCGACTAGAGAAGAAGAACTCCAAGATTCCATCAGTAAAGAGTTGGCCAGTAATTCCCAGATCATTTGGAAAAAAATCCACATTAAACTTACCCGGTCCTAGAGCTTTTGAAGGATGAAGACTAAAAAGCGTTTCCCTAACATCTTGAGGAGGGAAGGGAGCTATAAGCACATCCAACTGCATTTGAGTAAAAATAGGACAAAAAACATCTTTCACCTTAAAACCTTGCTATTGACTGTGCAGGGTACCAATTAACTGTAAAAAATGCCCCCGGATAAATCTAGTCAACTCAACTGGTTCAGATATCACATTCCCGTTATTATCCCTTAACTCAAAGATAGTATTAACAGTTCTCCTGGCCAATAGAGAGGCATGAAAAAACTTTGTGTTTGTTTTAGAATCTCCTTTTTTTAGCTAATGTAGCCTGAATTTCTGCTTGAGAACATAATTTTGGTATAATAATTCCTACTGATAGTCTTACAATCTCCGAGCCTTGGTATGATAATTGACAGGATGCCTGTAACAATCCTCACGGGCTTCAGCCAATTTCTACTTCAAATGTTGATTAATTCTTCTCCTTCACAAACTTTTTAAGGGCAAATTTAATTATTAAGTTTTTTCATCAACTGAAAAGACTTGAAACCTGTATCTCGTGCCTCCAATAGTTGCTAATTAAATCTATGAAACCCTCCCTCTAGCTTAGACCATTGAAAAAACAAAAGGGCTCCCATTTTGACCTAATCGGTCAACTTCTAAATGAGTATAGATGCATGATCAGAAAAACTATTATCCCCAAAATGTACATAGGAAGAACGAAATTTAATAAACCATAAGTGGTTCACCAAGGCTCTATCTAACTTTTTAAGAATCAATAAGCGACCTTGTTGATTATTTGTCCAGGTGTAAACTCTCCCAGTACCCTGTAGGTCCATCAAATCCATATGTTGAAATAACTGTGCAATTTCGCGACCTATTCCCTATGAGTAGCTATAACCACCTTCAATCTCACTAAAGTTCAATGCACAATTAAAATCTCCCACTATTAACCATGGATTATGCATAACTAATTGGATATGTACTAAATCAGGCCATTATTTAGGTCATTGGAAAGCAAAAGTGGAAGCGTAAATCAAAGTAACTTCAAAAACCAAGGAACATCCCTTAAACTGATAATGTAGATGCCAAAATTAGTCATTATTACTGCTGCAAGTAACTTTTATACATTCAATATTAAATAAGCAAATCACTAGGCCATTGTAATATTGACAGTAGTTGTAAAAGTTTTCCAATGGGTACCCAAAAAAGACAGCCCCGACTAAACATACTTTGCCTTTATTTTAGTCTCCAAGAGACCCCAAAAATAAGTTTTTCATATACCAAATCCTTGACCATGAGCTACTTCAGAAGGTTGTTAAGCCCTCTTGTATTCTACACCATAATAGACATTTAGGGGGAAGCCCCTTTTGGCTTAGCTTTCCTCCTGGTTGGTCTTCTCCGAGAATTTATCTAACTCTCAGTATCTACCTGAATTCTCGCATGAGACTTAGTTAAATTAAGGAATTGTTCTAACTCCATATAATTCACCCCCACATCCTCTATAGACTGGGAAGACTCAACAGAATCTTGTTGGTGAATCTCAACCTGTGCCCGAATAGCATCCTGGGATTCCAACCGATGATTGTGTTCCTCTTGCACCTGACTTTTATCTACCCTTATGTCTTCTACTGGATAAGATAAGACCAGATTAAGAGAACCCTCAAGGGTTAATTGATCCCAGCAACCCTTCCATGCATACACGCCTTCTAAAGGATCACTGACCAACTGTAAATTGGTAATATCAGCTAAGATATCAGCAGGCCAATTAATCCCGACATTGCCCTACATAAGTTGGGGAATTGTCCAACCCCTCCCATGAACACCTTCGGCAGGAACTTCAGTGACTGGATTTGAATAAGTTATCGGATACTTCGCCTTATCGGCGATATCAGAAGTTGGAATCCTCATCCCTAATAACTCTTCTTGCCAGTCAGTATCGAATTTCCTATTTGTAGGAATCTATTGTTTATTTGTCGTCTGGGGTTTCTAGGGGTAAGATAACTTGATATCCGAAGGCTCCCATTCCCCTATAACACCAAGCCACATAATAGGTAGCGTCTTTAGTAGTAAAGTATTTCTATTAACCTTAACACAAATTTTAGCTTATCCCATACGCTCCATACTGGAAATTTGGAAGTCCATGGTCAAAGGCTTGCCCAAAGAACTAGCTAAAAAGTTCAGTTCTTCCACAGTACAAAACTCCAGGGGCAGAATATGAAAATGAATCCAGATCGGAAACACCTGAAGACATTTGTTGTTAAACTCAATCCCAAGCACCCACTTCTGCATAAACAACGATTGGCCTCCAATGTGCCATGGTCCCGTTTCCAATATCTCAGACAAGTCACTATCAATCGCAAATTTAAACCAAATCATATCGTCTTCCATAAATAGAATTTTTTCCAATCCCTTATTACCCTATAGTGCAAGAGCCCAGGAGCAAATGACCGGAAATGCAAGGTGTTTGCTCCAAAAGGAGCCTACCAGTGTTGACGACCAGGCCCTTGCACTAATTTGCAACAATTCAACAGGGAGACAAACTTGCCCATCTTTCATGGCCTCCGGGAAATGCTTCAACAAAATTTGCTACAAGTTGAGTTGCTAGTTCCATGTGCTAACCCTATGCAATGACCTTGAGTCTAGAGAGTGAGACAGAAGTTTTGGAAGAGGAAACTCTCTTACTTTTTGCATTAATACTGTGGTGTTTATATACACAAGCTATACAATGAAAAGGAATGAAAACTATACGTAACAAATATTCTAACTAACTACTGACAAGTTTGAGGACGCAAGGGCGTCGTGTGAATTTACAGAGTGGAAAAATGATGGTACGGGTGAGAGTGCAGCGGTTGTCTGTGGGTGCTGCTATTGTCGTTGAAAAATATGAATGCTACATCCCCTACTTAAGTTGGAAAGTAAGTAACCCCAACTTGGCAAGAATAGCAGAGAGGGAGTGCCTAGGGAGAGCTTTGGTGAAGGCATTTGCTAATTGATGTTTGGAGGATAGGTGGGTTGAATGAAACCTTCACGGACAGCATTGCGAACTAAATGACAATCGATGTCGAGATGCTTTGTGCGCTCGTGAAAGATGGGATTATTGGAGATATGCACTGCAGCCAGGTTGTCACATTGGATAGGAATAGGGAGCGGGAGTGAAACTTGTAGGTTACAAAGAAGAAAGCTAATCCATTTAATTTCGCAGAAGGTGCTGCCCATGCTCTAGTATTCAACTTCGGCGGAGGATCTGCTCGTCGTGGCTTGTTTCTTGGTTTTCCATGAAATTAGGGAGGAACCAAATAATATGCAAAAGCCAGACAGAGATTTTTGGGTAAACTTGCAGCCAGCCCAGTCAACATCGGAGAAAGCATGTAGAGAAGGGGTAGCTGTGACTGAGTAGAGCAAAGCCTTGTGGATGGTACCCGATAAGTATCGTAGAACATGTAAGAGGGCTTTCCAGTGAGAATGGCGTGGTGTGGCAGTAAATTAGTTGAGTTGTTGGGTGGCAAAGGCAATGTCAGGATGAGTGAAATTCAAGTAAAGGAGTTGACCAACAACTCATCTAGATTGTTTAGGATCAGTCAACAATAGGCTATCATCAATGTTGAGTTTAGAATTTGGATTCATGGGAACCTCGGTCGCTTGTAAGTCTGTCAATTGGAGATCAGCTTAAATATCACGTATGTATTTCTGTTGAGAGAGTAACATAGTAGTCGGTGATCTGGAGATTTCGATGCCAACAAACTACTCGACATTGCCCATGTCTTTAATAGTTAAAGCATGATTGAGGAGTTGTTTGGCATCATAAATCAATTCTTCAGAGGGACTGGTGATTAATACATCGTCAACGTAAATAACCAAAGCAACAAAGTGATGTTGGGTACCTTTCGTGAAGAGACAGTGGTTGGATTCCTTCTGAATGAAACCAAAAGTTGTGAGAGTTAAGGTTAGTTCCTTGTTCCATTGCCGCCCTGCTTGTTAAGACTGTAAAGCGATTTTTGTAGTTGTAAAACTTCTTCCGTCTGAGTTTTATGGTATCCTTGTGGTGGAGTGATGTAGAATTCCTCGTCAATGCACCCATATAAGTATGCGTTGTTACTGTTGCAATGGTGAACTGGTCACTGGTGGGTGGCGGCTATTGCAAGGATGGTGCAGATGGTTGTGATTTTAGCCACTGGAGAGAAGATGTCGAAGTAATCAACGCCTACAGTTTGCTTGAAACCTTTCACCACGAGGTGTGCCTTTCGTTGATCGATTGCACTATCGGGATGGTGTTTGATGCGGTAGACCCACTTTGTCATCAACGGTTTCTTTCTTGTGGCTAGAAAAGTTGGAACCTAGGTCTCATTATTTTCAAGTGTTCATGTTTAACAATATCGTATGAAAATGGTTCATGGTTAGTGGATATATTTGCCAGAAAAGTGGTATGGGGTTTGGAAAAATGGAGCTGAGTTGTGTCTAGGGGGTTTTCTGGTATGGTAACGTTGAAGGAGGTATTGGGAAGGTTAGTGACATAATCATTGAGGTAAGAGGGTTGTTTGCGTTGTCTTGTGCTGAAACGTGTTAGGTAGATGGGAGTCGGCGGTGGTGAAGAGGAAGATGGAGAGGAGGAAGAGAGGAGATCTGGGTTTTCGGGTATGGGTGTTGGATCTAGTGAGGTGGGGTCAAGTAGGTTGGGGTAGTATGTGTTTGGACTTTGTGATTTTTGTAGGTTAAAAGTAATATGTTGGTCTTGGGTTTCAAAAAGGGGTTTTTCTTTTGGCGTTTCTAGTTGAATGTAAGGAAAAATTTGTTCATAGAAGGTAACATCTCGACTAAATATTATTTGTCGTGTATCAATCACAAATAGTTTATAAGCTTTCCGGTCGGTCGCGTATCCAAGCAGTAAACATTTCATGGTTCTAGCTTCTAATTTTTCTTTGTGGGGGTTTTTTGTTTGTTGCATAGCATAAATATTCAAAAGTCCGAAAGTAGTCATAAGTGGGTGGCTTGGAATATAATTTTTTATATGGTGTTTCCCAAGATAGAATTTTTGTTGGTAGGCAATTTATGATGTGGATTGCGGTTAAGATTGCGTCCCCCCAAAATTCTTTTAGTAAGTTGGTTTAAAATATAAGAGCCCGGGTTATTTGAAGTAACTGTTTATGTTTACGCTCTACGACACCATTTTGTTGGGATGTATAAGCACAAGTTTTTTGGTGAATAATCCCCTTTGACTCAAAGAGATGTTGGTTAGAAGCGTTGACAAATTCGGTACCATTATCAGTTTGTATTTTTGTGATTTTTCGTTAAAATTAGTTTCATTCGTGGAGATAAAAGGTTGATTGTATGGTGGACTTGGGCTTTGTTACTCAAAAGGAAAGTCCAAGTAGCTCTACTAAATTCATCCACAATGGTTAAAAAATACGTGGAGCTATCAAGGGCTTTTGTTTCATATGGGCCCCAAAGATCCATGTGAATTAGCTCAAAAGGCTTATTTGTAACATCCCACCCTAGAATAGTCATTTTGACATAGGTTGCGAGTGATTGGCATACTTAGGACTGTTCATGCATACTAGAATTGGTGAACTTCTACTACCATAAGCATCCCAATTGGACACAAAATCAGTCCCTAGATCATTCCTACATTCACTTAGACCAA
>JANKYE010000013.1:23751975-23764188 GCA_032467995.1 Erythroxylum dillonii | reverse complement strand
GTCACAAAATATTAGATTTTGGATGGCAAATGATGGCTTCCAAGCCATTAATTGTCATTCCATCTTGTTTCAAAATAGACTCCCAAACAATAGCTTGAGTCATTTGAGTCATTCCATTCCATTCCCTTCCATCCCTCTACCCACATCCAAATATACCCTAAAGAAACAAAAACACACGAGAAGTAGAAAAACACAGATAAAACGTAACATACAGAATAAGCTCAAAATACAGAAAAATAGGAAACACAAAAGAAAGACATCAATTAACTCACTTTAATAAAGTTGGACCAGTTGGTGAATTCCTTACACGATAAAATTTTCTTATTTTTATTGTGATTATTAAAATCTTTATTATTATTAATTTTCTTCCTTTTCTTCTTCTTCTATTATTATTATTATTATTATTATTATTTCGTTTAAAATTTAAGAATAAAGTTTTATCTTTTGCAAGGAAACTATTCGATTCGACCAGGAATTAGTTTAAATGTAGATAATTTAAAAGTTATTTCTCTTAATTAGAACCTTCCTAAATTATATTATGACAAAAAAAGAAAAAAAAGTCCCTCAAAAACACTTAACTATTTAATTTAACAGGTGCAGACAATTACATAATAATATTTATAAATCATTGATGTAAAATTTTAATTTTGTGTTATATAAATAATATTTAAATAAAGTGTTATGTGACATCACTATGAGTCAAGAACGTATAAGAAATACCACATAGAACAGGAACCGAAAAGCTAAATAAAAGAAGATCTGCCAAACACCTCCGGTCACTTTCCGAAAGGATGCATGCACCAAGAGCCAATAGAACTTAATACCACCCTACTACACGGAAACCGGAAATATATCCGCCTTTGGTTTTAAGGAATTGATTAACCGTCAGACACATCTAATCAGTTGCTCGATTGACCAATCAGAATTCCCATAACCAAATGCGCAATGTAGTCCGCACCGCACAGGATAGTTCCCAACCCTACCACGCACGTCTCTACTCTTTATAAACCGTTCTCTGGCCGTCAGGTCCTTTCCCGCACACTCTAAGTTTCTCCCCTTGCACCTTAAAACCTACGTATCTCCGCGCACATTAGCTGATTGCCGTGCTGTTTGTAGTATTTCTTTCCTCTTTTTCTAGTACAAACATGTCTTTCTATGGAGGGGGTTTTGATGACAACAAATCTCATTTCCTTGAAGCGTGTTTCCTTTGTCGGAAGCCACTGGGATGTAACTCAGACATCTTCATGTATAGGTTAGTTAGCTGATTACAACTCTTTTAAGGTGTCTTTGTGATTTGTGTGAGTTGCTTTGTTTGTGTAAAGTCTTTGAACTATTCTGATTTGTGTTCTTGGAAATTTGTGTTGATGCAGAGGGAACACACCGTTCTGTAGCGAAGAGTGTAGGCAAGAGCAGATAGAGTTGGATGAGTCTAATGAGAAAAGGAGTTGGAAAATGTCATCCTCGTCTTCCAGATCCATCAGGAGCTCTGAAACAAGGGACTCTTCACCTAACAAGACTGTGCGGACAGGCACGGTTGTTGTGGCTTAAGAACTGTTTAAGAAGCTTTATTAATCACACCTTGACAGAGAGCGAGTTTTTTCTGAATTGGGAAAAACCCCTCGTGAAGAGATTGCAGAGATTTGATGTTCTTGGATCTGTAAAAGAAGGGTCTTTTTGGAGATGACAATAGGAGGTAGATGGGGATGAGTGGGTGAGTGATGGATGATCATATCAATTAGGCAGGAATCGGGAATTGGGGATGGTTTGGGTAAATTTTGAAGCAATCAAATATTAGAAGACAGAAATTTCTCTTTTATGGTTTTTGTCTGTATCATCATCTGTTGAACAACGTTAGTTCATCAGGCTGTGTTAAGAATCGAGGGCATGCAATATGAAGTTGAGCCTTTGAAATTGATCTTCCAGTTTCCTACTTTTTCAGATTGGTTCATCTGCTCATTGATTATATTGTGACATATATGATAAACATTGCCTATTTAATAAAGAAAACATTCCTGAGGGGAACGTTTGCCGTCAAGAATATTTCTTGTTTGTGCTTTGAATCTAAGCTCAATGTCGAAGATTATCATGTCGATCTTCAGAAGAACGTATGAAAGAAGAACACATACCAAATAAAGGGTTCGAGTTTCTTAATAATAAAGATTGATCTATCACTCAGATTCCATTGAGTTACAACACAACCACTAGATTCCACACACAAACGCTGTTTGTACAGAGTTTTACAGTTAATCAATCCACAGGAAACCTTGAGCGGGTTTTAAGTTTCCGATCAAACAACTTTCGCTCTCTGCATGATCATGAATCTCCTTCTGTTTGCACCTTCCACCTGTTCCCCGAGTTTGGCAAGGTGGATCATCCTCCTTTTCCACGACTCGGATGGTTCCAATTGATTTGGCATCTGAATCGAGTCAAGTTGGTTATCTTCAGAAACTCCATCGCAGCCCTGTAAACAGCTAGCTTCTTCAGAATCTTGGATTATATGTTCCAGGGTTTCTACAACCTGACTCATCTTTGGTCGATCCTTGGGATGCTTTAACAAACAAGTATCAGCTAACTTCGCAATCTTTCGAGCAGCAGTAGCGGAGTACTGGTGTTGGAGTCTAGGGTCCATCATCAAACCAAACCTTTTGCCATCTGCAGGAAATTGTTTCACCCATTCCAATAACTTCTGCTCTACCGTAGGTAAGTTCCTTTCAAGTGAACGTCTTCCTGTAAGAATCTCGTATAATACCACACCGAAACTCCATACATCACATTTAGCAGTGAGACGTCCTGTCTCAATGTAATCTGGAGCAGCATATCCATATGTACCCACAACCTGATCATGAAAAGACCAAAGCTTATATATGACCAGACATTTGTTCTGGAACAAGAGATCTAATTTAGGATTCCCGGTTCACATGAAACTTACTGCTGTTGAGACATGCGTATGTCCGGTCAATGGTCCCTCTCTAGCAAGACCAAAATCTGAAAGCTTTGGTGTGAAATTCGTATCCAATAACACATTGGATGACTTAAAATCTCGGTATATAACCTGCATTGTTATTTACGAAGACAAAAGGATCAGGAACAGATGCTGAAACCATAAACTTCTTCAAATCAAGTTGAAAAATCAACAAAATCATTACATATAGCTCTTAATATTACAACTAGTCATGTTTGAGAGAAGAACCTGAACTTCCAATCCTTCATGTAAGTAGGCCAACCCATGACCTGCCCCTAGTAGTATCTGCAATCTCACCTTCCAAGCAAGCGGTGGATATGCCTTGTTAAAGAGATGATCTTCTAAGCTTTTGTTGGGCATAAATTCATACACAAGTAGGCGTTGGATCCCTCTCTCCCCATCAACAGCACAATATCCAATCAGTTTCACAAGATTTGGATGCTCCACAATACCAAGAAACTGAACTTCTGCGACCCATTGTTTGTGACCCTAAATGAGAAACAGAGCACTGTGAGCTATAGCGATTTAACTTCGGATAGAAGGAAGAGTACACCAGAATCATCGTAGGAACAAAAATGGTTATTCTTTATCACTAATGTCGATCTAACTACTAATAATTAACACATTTTCCAGCAAGAAGCATAAGCAATAACTAAAACTGGAAGATATTTGCTTTGTATCTATTTATTTCCGTGTCCTTAAGAAGTTTTAAGCTCAAGATGGTTTATGAAGAATCTATGATCTAATAAGAAATCAAGATAAAAACTGTATTGACAAAGTGCAGAGGAATGTTGAAGCATTTCTCAGTCCAGAGTTCTTCAAAATCAATTCAAAGTATCTTAATAATAAGAGAACTTTCATTAGACTAATTTGAACTATTTTACTTCAACACTTATATAACTACATACCTGTAAGCCATCCCTGTTCAACATTTTAACAGCAACCAAAACAGGATCACTTTTATCATCTGCGGGTTTGATTGAACCCTTATAGACACTCCCAAATCCGCCTTCACCAATCTTGCGCTGCCTAGTGAAATCATTGGTCGCTTTTTTGAGCTCTGAGAAAGAGAAGACTCGCAGCTTATGAGCCTTTTCTTCGTATAATTCTGGTATGCCACGAGGTGATACATCAGAACATAAGGATTTGGTGGCACTTTCAGTCCCTGAAAACTCCGTCTTCATTCCGCCTTTCAACTCAGGAGCTGATTTCTGTTCTCTGCATCTGGATTTGTCCTTGAAGTAAGGAAAACACTTCATTTTGCTGATTTTTTCACTGTAACACTCGCTGAGATTAGTTTCTAGCTCCGTTTTCTGCCTCCAAAACGATCTAGAAAGGAACCAACTTCAAAGGAAAGTCACAGAAACTAGGAAAAAACCTGGAGAAAGCACTGAATATATGAGCATGAACATCAGTAATCAAACGAAGTCCCAAAACGCAAATAAGAACCGGTCGAAATCCTCGCAAGGGCTAAGCAAATCCAGAGTGAAACGGAAGCGATACACATACATCCATTTGAAACAGAAAGAGCCTACCATATTTAATACATGAAGACAAAATGCTAAACCATAAAACAAAAAGAAGAGCAAGATAGAGGTATAGATATACATGGAAGTTGCATAATTTTACCTAAAAATACGTAAACTTTTACTGGCATCTCCGATATATCGCACCAGTTGTCCAAAAGGCTTCCATGGATTTTCTTGCTTTGTTATACTAGTGAAGAAGTTGCCTTTTCTCTCAGTTTTCCTTGATACGGGATTCGAGTGAGACCTGGGGATTTGCTTACTTGGTTGACAATTTCCAAACCAGTCTACAATAAATAATCACTCACGTTCCTGTTTTGGAGTTGCAATATAAATTCTCTCGTTGTCTCTGTCAGCAACAGCAAGTCAACACAAAATTGAATGCCAACTCCCTCACTCACAAGCAAGCCTATGTTCAGCTATGGCATAGGAACTCAAGGGATCCATTTTCAGTGACACCTGTTCGGCCATATTTCTCGTACTTTTCTGATATCTTAGGTCAAATTAAAATCTGATGGCGTCCAATTAGGAAGATAATCATCTTGAGAAAGTGAGAAAGTGATGGCGTCCAATTTTGGTCTTCTAGTATATGATTGTAAGGCTCTTTTGGTTGAGACAAATGTAACGCTGAATTATATTTATCCATTTACGAATAGTATGGTTTACTTACTGGCTTGAGTCTCTTATTCTATTGTAGATTCGATGGTTTGAACAGAACCACTTAGTAATATTTTGAATGTTCTTTCTTTTGACAATCAATAATATTCACCGTATTTTCCTCAAAAAAGAAATTGTAATTCAGCGGGGACTCACAAAACTTCAAAGTATTTATTAGGTACATTATTCTATATATTTGGTAACAGATGTGGAAAATTTAATGTCACTCTTGTGGATATACTTTTTAAAAAATTGATTAGAATACAAAATTATGTGCCAAGTTCACCTAGCAGGTAACACACGTTAACATGTAACTATGTAAGCATTTTTGCTAGAGAAATAATAACGTAATATGGAATGTAATTATGGAAAGCACTGCATCCTCACATTTCTCTAAAATCTGAACGTCCTTTGTCTCAAAGTTAAGGATTCAGATCGTCTCTCTAATATTATGGTGTCTTATTATATTCAATAAATCTCAATCATTTATTTAGGTGAGTCTCCCATGGGTCTCGCAAAATAAATGGCTAAGATTCCATGAGACAGAATAAGTCAGAGTAATATTAAACAGAAGATCTAGACTCCAAAATTAGACACCTCGTACTCATCAGTCGCCGCTTTCTTGGAGCGAAGCATACGGTCTCGTTTGGTAAACAATAAATTATATGAGTTGTCAACAGATTCTATCAGTTTAGTAAATAACGGATTCTATTAGTTGTTGGTAAGTTTTATCAACAGTTAACTAATAGTTGATAATTCACCGATTTATTATTTATTAGCTAATTTGATCAATAAATAATATCAATTATTTATTAAAGATGTTTGATAAAATTAATTATTTAATATTAATTATTAATATATAAAATATCATATAAGATCATAATTTTAAAATTTTTTTATAAAAACATAAATATTATAACATTGGTACAAAGCTGTTAACTAGCGCAAGGGGAGAACTGTTATCGCGACAAGAGAAGAGACATTTGTTAGGCTAATAGCATTTGTTAGGCTAATAGCATTAGTAGGCCATGTTTACATTACAGCAGCAGAGATCCAGACGGGCATATTATGCAGGAGTAGGACAGAAGACAAGCAGTCATTTTTTTTCTTTTTTTGGAAGGTAAACAGTATAATTACACAGTAAGTCGAGGGAACAAATTCCCGACAAATCCTCCAGGAGTAAGCAATCATTTTCTAACCATTCCTATAGACAGAGATGTCCCTCCGCCTCATTACCCAACCAACTAAATCAGCTGCTGAAGGGTCCAAACACTTTTATAGAGGAGCTTTTAAAAAATTATCTGATTGGTTGAATCATGCCATTCAATCAGCTCATAATTTAACAAGATTTAAGCTTTTAATATAATCAAATAGTTAATTTAAGTCAATCAATTCAAGCACAACTTATCAGCTGAGCCTTGTAACTAGTTCACTGCTAAAAATGCAGAAACAGAAAACCACTTATTAAAAGTTTTATATGCGAATTTTTATAAGTATCTTAGATTATCACAAAATAATGTTATTTCAATATATTTATATTTAATGTAAAAATTTTTGAACTTATATGTTAAATTATTTTTTAATATATAAAATAAAATAACGCCGTTTTAAAAAATACAAATTGTTAAATTGTTAAATTTCATTAATTGAGTTTTTGTTATTAATTGAATATTTGTCGCATATCTAGTACAGTTAGTGATGAATTACCGTTTAATTGTTGGATATCTAAATTATTACGCTCTTATATTATTTTAATCTTAATTGGATCATAAAATTTAAATAGTTGAAATTTGATATATCAAAAATTGTGTTAAATTTAGTCATCAATTAAATTTAAGTTGGAATAAAATCTTTTAACTTAAACAAGTAGGTCAGCACAAAATATCTCTACTTAAAAGTATATATAGAAGAATGTTAGGTAAACAATTAAGCATTGACCCTACCAAACATCTACCATAAGAGTTTCAATATTGAGATACGTATCTGCCAGAAAAAGCAATGATGGAAAGTAAGGATCCGAGATTTTCCGCCTTGTATAGTAAGTAAATGAATAAACTCAATTTAAGAAAAGATCATGATAAGAATCTGAGAATAATCAATACATACAAACATGACACCCTATAAAAAGGGTGCCGGTGAGTCTTGGAAGTGTGCCACTACTGTCTCATTTCACGAATAGTCGTTAATTGCAAATCAGCGAAAGCAACTTATCGACAATGGAGGCCAGGTGTTCGACGAAATGGGTGTTGTTTGTTACAATGGTACTATTGGTTGCTTCATGCCGTGCAAGCGAAGAAGTGCAAGATAAACAAGACTGCATAATTGAATGCATGCAACAGTGCACTGGTTCGCCCAATTTATGCCAGGACTGTTGTAACAGCAAGTGCACTCAGCAGCCTCCAGCTTCCCAATCTGACCGTCGGATCATAGGCATAGAACGTCGTTTTGTCAAATGTTAGAAAGATTTCAGTTTGTAAGTGTTTGGTCTTTAATATCCAAACACAAACTCAGTTTAATAAAAGAGAAAAACATTTTTTTATCAGGTGTTTAATCTAATAAGATAACTTAATTTGGTTAAGTTACACTAACTTGTCAGAAATTCTGAGAGGAATCTACAATACGAATACACCAAAGAGTCCAATTTCACCTGCGACGGTTGCCTAATAGTCTTTGAATGCAAACTGGGGTCAAATATGGCTTGAAGTACTTTATTTTGTTTGAATTCGAAACCTGAAGCGTTGACCAAGCGTGCGATCTTTACACATCAGGCACTGGAATTGGTTGACCTTTGGCCAAAAGGATTACATTGCCAAGTTGAAATACAAATCATTGACATTAAAGTGGATTAAATCACTCAACTGCTGTATTCAAACGTCGGCTTCCGACTAGTTGGACTCAGCTACCAGTTGACTATGGTTTAATTTATGTTAAAATTCAAAATTGTTAGAATTCTTAAAAAATTACAATTTTAATTCAAAAAATTTTATTTTATTACATTTCTACTAAATTATAATGACAGAACATGAACAATATAAATAGATCAATGATAACATATGGATTAAATTTGAATAACTAATTTATCAATGTTTTTAAAAACAACCGATAAGATAAAAATTTTAAAATTTTAAAATTAAACTAGTATTAAACTGTTGGTTAAGACTGAATAAAATTAAAAATTTTGACATATAATTGAAGATTGAAAATTTTGAAATTTATTAAAAAAGATTGTTAAGTGAAAATTAATCAATTTATTTTGATATATTAATTATTAAATCGGTCAATTTTTAATAATAAAAATTATGAAAATAAATCGAACCGAAAATTAAAAATTGAACTAAAAAATCAAATCGATTCAAAATTTTTACGATTAAATTGATCAGATTAATTATAATTTTTAGTCAACGTATTTTATTAATACATTAACGAGATTGTGGATAAAATGACAATGACATGCGTGGAACTATGCCCTTTCAATACATTGAAAACTTAAGCTAACCCAAATTTAATGCAGATTGACCTATATGACTATATCCTTGCATTTAAACCCCCACATCGAATACAAGCGTACTCGCGTGAATAAGTGCAGGCAAATATGTTGTTGTCCGGTTCACATCTACCAATATCCAAATCACAAAATCTAAATTGCTTAGCCCATTCATTTCTGGACCTTCGAGGGTGCTTTCAACGATCCAAGAGCCCAGATTCAGTCAATATGGGAGAAACCTCAATCACTATAGGCCCACAAAAATGCCTTTCACACATCATTCTGGTCACACGAGACCAATTGGATCGTACCAAGTTTGTCATTGGTTCGATTCGGTCTAACCTTAAGGTGCTGTCCAACATGCTTCGAGCTTGGTCCAGAAGTTTAAAAAGTTTGAAAACTCGTAAAATCTAAAGTTGAACTGCGTTTCAATTACATTTAAAATTTGTTGAATAAGATGTAGAACTTATAAGTTCTCGACCAATAAAACAAATTCTTTTTATTAAACTTATGCTTGGCAATTGGCCAGCTTTTTTAATCTTAGTAAGCTAGAGATCAAACAGATAACGACAAAATAATATCATTTAATTTTTTAAAATAATAAGACGGTTCAATCCGACTCATTCAAACTTCAAAGATAATTTCATATATTATTAAAAAAAGAATGATGAATATTGAAAATTTTATTTACTTATTATACAAATAAACTAATTTTTAATTGTAAAAAAACAAGTAGCATTTTTAATTGACAATTCTACTTTTATCTTTTTTGCGATTTTTAATTTTTAATTTTTCAATTTTCTTCCGAGTTTAAAAATCCAATGAAATCGAATGCTAACTATCATTGATTATTGAATTAATTGGTTAATTTACTACGAAAAATAGATTTTGGACTAACAATTTTTTTAATAAGTTAATTTTTAAATAATATTTTTTAAAATTAAAAATGTAAAATAATACTCTTTTACTGAATTCAAATTTAAGTTGCTCAAATTAAGCCCAATCCAAAACTGAACTTTTAAAGCAAAATAATTAAGTCTTAAATTAGTCTAAACTTAAGCCTGATCCATATATTACCTCGTTAAAAATACCTAAATATACTCTATAGCCTAACCCGTTGCTATAATTAATTACTTGAATTATAATTTTTATTTTAATTAAATTTTTGATTAATATATATTTTAGTTTTAAAGGTTTGCTTAATGGATAAGTTTTTTTTTTTTGCTGGGTATAAAAGTTATATAAAGGGACTTAAGGGTATGTTTGAGAGTTTAGGATGGAATGGAATGGAATGACAATTAATGGAACGGAATGGAATGAGTCACTCCATTGTTTGGAAGTTTAAATAAAATAAGAGAGGTTTGGAAGCCAAGCCAAGCCATTTCATCCCTGATCCCCCAGTTTGGGAGGTCACAAAATATTAGATTTTGGATGGCAAAGGATGGCTTCCAAGCCATTAATTGTCATTCCATCCTGTTTCAAAATAGACTCGCAAACAATGACCTGAGTCATTTGAGTCATTCCATTCCATTCCCTTCCATTCCTCTACCCACATCCAAACATACCCGAAAGCTCCCATATTGTCATCAACTTTTCATCAGTCAATAAAATTTCTGTCCGAGAATTAACTTTCCTTTTGCTTCCGTTTTGCTTAGAGCGAAAGGTTTGTGATGGCCGAAAAAGACATAGCCGAAAGCAGTCGACTTCATGACGCAGATGAGGAGTTGAAGGCCTCCATGGAGGCAGTCATTCAGCGCCTACTTCTTCCAATTCAACAACAACTCGATGATGTTGTGCAGCGTTTGGAGAGGTTGGAGGCTGGTGGTGGCGGGCCCGCCCCTTCGCCTTCGTCTTCTGCTCTTTCTTCCGATGGGAGGTACGCCGTTGTAACTTTTCAATCTTGTTAGCATTTGCTTTGTTTTAATCGTCGTTAGGGTTCCTCTAAAAGTATTAGGGTTGTTTTCTGCGAATTGAGGGAGTGATGGCTTGTTGGTTGTCTTGATAATAGTTTTAAGAAGTCTAGCAATGGTCAAGGAGCGCAATCTAGGGTGAATTCACCAGCAGTCAAATTTTCGGGTAAACATGTTGAACAAACCAAATCAATGGGTGCCACTGCTAACGTGAAGAAGAAGAAGTTTAAAGAAATTCTCCGAAAGGCGGCTGCTGCTGGGACAACTCCTGATCTGTACATGGCCTATAAAGGTCCCGAAGAAAAGAAAGAAAATACAATTTCTTCAAAAGTAGCGGAGAGCACTTCAACTGACCCTGTACCTACTGATAGTCTTCAAGGGGAATCTGCAGTTAATGTGAAGGATTCTCAGAATAAAGTTGAGCCAGATAATTGGAAAGATGCCATTGATAAATCTACACCTAAACTGGAAACTACAGATGTTCCGGATTCTGCTGATAGAAGATTGATGCAATATGAACAAAATGACAATACAAATACTGCCAAAAATTATTCTAGGGATTTCCGCCTCAAATATGCAGAACAATGTGTTGATCTTCCTGAACGTTTTGAAATTAAATCTGATATGGCAGAGGTACTAATCAGTGGTAGTGTTTCACATCATGTTGATCGTGATTCACGCCCAATTCCTGGAAGAGCCATTGATAGGTCAAGTAGTGGAGCTCGCATGGACCGCCGTGGGGCTGCTATGTTAGATGATGACCGATGGAATAGAATTCCTGGGCCTTATGGCATAGGGAGAGATTTGCGTGCGGATATAGCTTATGGAGGTAATGTAGGATTCCATCCTGGCCAAGGAGGCAACTTTGGTGTTCCGAGGAATCCTCGAGCTCAGGCTCCTGTGCCATACATGGGAGGAATTTTAACTGGGCCAATGCAATCAATGGGTTCTCATGAAGTGGCGCAAAGAAATGGCCCAGATGCTGACAGGTGGCAGCGTCGTGTTATTGTTCAGCAGAAGGGATTGATTCCCGCTCCTCATACTCCATTAAAAATGATGCACAAAGCTGATAAAAAGTATGAAGTGGTTAAAATCTCTGAAGTAGAGGCCAAGCAAAGACAGTTGAAAGGCATCTTGAACAAGCTAACCCCTCAGAACTTTGGAAAACTTTTTGAGCAAGTAAAGGCTGTAAAAATCGATAATGAAGGTACACTTTATGGTTTCATTGCTCAGATCTTTGACATAGCTTTGATGGAGTCTACTTTCTGTGAAATGTGCGCTAATTTCTGCCTTCATCTCGCTGGAGAGTTACCAGACTTTAGTGCAAATAATGAGAAGATTACTTTCAAGGGGTTACTTTTAAATAAGTGCCAAAAGGAGTTTGAGCGAGGGGATAGAGAACAAAAAGAAGCTGATAAAGCTGATGAAGAAGGTGAAGTCAAACAGACCGCAGAAGAAAGAGAAGAAGAGAGGGTGAAGGCAAGAAGGCGGATGCTTGGTAATATAAGACTAATAGGTGAGTTATATAAGAAGAAAATGTTAACCGAGAGAATAATGCATGAATGCATCAATACATTACTGGGTCAGTATCAGAATCCTGATGAGGAAGATGTTGAGGCTTTGTGCAAGTTGATGAGCACAATCGGAGAGATAATTGATCACCCAAAGGCCAAG
>JANKYE010000013.1:23712045-23722519 GCA_032467995.1 Erythroxylum dillonii | reverse complement strand
TTCCTCGCTTCTATTGCCAGGTCCGGGGCATCGGTCATTTGAAGGGGGATCTCTGCTACGTGACCGTATGTTTGCCAGGGTCTGAAATGGAAGCTAGGTAATGGGAGGCGAGTGCGTTTTTGGTTAGATAATTGGGTTCCAGGGTGGGGACACCTAATTGCGGTGGTGCTCACTCCTCTCCCCAATAGCCTCTTTCCTGCTACAGTGGCTGACTTCACTGATGCGCGTGGTAACTGGCGTTGGCATCTGTTCCAGCAATACTTACCCTCCGTGGTTTGCATAGATATAGCAGAGATCCCGACTCCGGGTGACGACCACACTCCCGATACGATGGTTTGGGGCCCCACTAGTCATGGACGATTCACTGTGGCTTCTGCTTATTATTTAATTGTCGCTCGTCCTCCTGAGGCCTCGTCTAGACTCTGGGCCTCTATCTGGAAATGGCCAGGCCCTCAACGGATCCGATCTTTTCTTTGGCTTTTGGCTAAAGGCAAACTGCTGACCAATCACCAGCGCGTGGCTCGCCGGCTCACCATATATGGTACTTGTCTTGTCTGTGGGTAGGAGGAAGACAGTTTGCATGCCCTTCGTAATTGCCCGCGTGTGAAAGCTTTCTGGGGCCAGTTCCCTTCGTGGTGGGCCCCACCTTTTTTCACCTGGACACGGATCAGTGGGTCCTCCACAATTTTCTTTCCCAGACTCAGTTTAATCAGGCTGCTTGGGGTATCGTCTATGAGGTCGCCTGCTGGTTGCTGTGGCACTGGCACAATCGTAGCATATTTAAGGCCAATTTTGTCTGGCCTGTTGTTGGAACTCGGATCGTTATGGATTTTGTTCGGTGGATGGCTCGGGCCAGGGCCGCAGAAAGTGGGGTTGTGCCCCATCCGGAACTCCCTGCTCGCCAGCTTGTTGGGTGGACTAAACCGGCAGCCGATTGGATTAAGCTTAATTCGGACGGGGCTGTTCTCCTGGGGTTCACCGGAGCCACAGCGGGCGGTTTGCTTTGCGACTGTTATGGGAGATGGTGTGGCGGTTTCCTTCATCACCTTGGTCCGGCTTCCCCTCTCGCTGCGAAACTCTGGGAAGTTCATTCGGGCCTTTCCCTGGCTTGGGCCCTAGGCTACCGCAAAGTGATAGTGGAAGTTGACTCCATGGAGGTCATTAACATCCTCTCCTCTTCCAATTCCATTTAAACTGATGACATTTTGTTGGTAACAGGTACTCACGGATTACTCCACCGAGCCTGGGAAGTGCAACTTTGTCACATGTACAGCGAAGGTAACCAGTGTGTTGACAGGCTGGCTTCGCTTGCAGCAGCTTTCAGCCCAGGATTGCATATACCGCACAACCCGCTGGAGACCCTTTGGGACCAATTCCTGCGTGACCTTCATGGCGTTTTATATTGCAAAACTCTTCGTTAGCCAGGGCTTTGTTTTTTCCTTTCTAGCAAAAAAGAAAAAGAAAAAGAAAAGAGAGTTAAAAAAATATGCATTCTTGGTATCATATAATAAAAAGAAGATTTATGGTTATTATATAATAAAATTTTGAACATATAAATAATAATTTATAAATTATATATTTTAAATAAAATTTCAATTCATTATATGAAAATTAAAGTCAAATAATACAAGTAAAAATATTTTAAAATAAAATTTTAATTATTTGAAACTCTCTCTTTAACTAAATTTATAAAATTTCTAATAATGATTTTTATTGGTCTTAGGAAAATCAAGATATCATCACATCGGGATATCTTATCTGTTTCTATTGAAAAATAGATATTTCCAAAAAGAATTTTAAATTTAATTTTTTTTCCTCTCCACCCGGCCCAAACTGGCTATTATACTTCTTGTATTTAAAGTTATTTGTGTATCCACTCCAATAATACTATTATTCCGTACCATTAAAAAATAGCATTTGAGAAAAATATAAATTTACTTGGAAATGAAAAAAAATAATCCACTTTCATGTTATATTTTGACTTAAGTTCTTTGACTCTCTCGTACTGAATCAAATTCGCGCATCTCCAGTTTCTCATATTTAGTAACCCAAACATTGTTATAGATCTAGGCGTTATAGATTTCTATATGTTCTTAATTTTTTAGATGAGATATTTAATAATTTTTGTCCACGTAACCCAAACATTGTTAACGTATTTCCTATTATAAAGTGAAACGCGTAATGCACACGCATTGCCTCTCACCGAGTTAGAGTGAGCCCAATATAAATAGGCCATAGGGTTTCGGATTTTGCTAGTACCTTCCCGTATCCTAGGGTTTAGATCAAGATAATTAAATTTTGTCTCTGTTCAGTTTAGGGTTTCTGGGAAGTCGGTTACTTGTGAATTGTAATCAAACCCAAAACGATGCCTCCCAGAGTCGTGAAGAGAGGAGCGGCAGCAGCTGGCCAGAAAAGGGCAACGAGAGTCACGAGAGCAGCGACAAAGCCTCAGAATCAGGTGATTGGAGATTCGGAAGAGGCAACAACAGTGGAGGAAAAACCAGAAATTGAAGAAAAGCTTGGTGGTGAGAGGCCCAAATTGGATTTGAATGGGGCGGCTTCTTTGAGCAGTAAGTGTTTCTCGCTTCAAAGATCTGATTTTACTGGCATCTTTAATTTGCGACCAAGTAGTTGATTATGTTGAAAAGCATGCATATTTCGTGATTTGGACACTAATTAATGTCCTATCGGGAATTGTTATTTATCACTTGTAATGGGCGTTAAGCATGGGTTTCTAGGCTACGGTTTCCAAAGAAATATTATCATAGAGATCTCTTTGGTTATTATGGGGTATATAATTAGATGAGTGCCTCCATGTCTATCTGCAGTATATAATTAGACGAGTGCAGCAAAGTTATTTCTTTTCGTTACTCATACGGTTCTTGTGATGCTCTGGGAGCTTTTTCATTCGATGTTGTGCATTAGGATGTAAATGTATTTGTCGGTTATGAAGTAGGAAATAGGTATGAGGTGGATATAATTTGGTTTTATTATTTGAACCCCTTGGGATATCAAGAATTTGTGGGATAAATTTGATAGTGGAAACATTTGAGATATCTCCTAAGATTGGAGATTATTTCTTTACTGGTCAAGATCACCTGCCCCTTTTTTCTGGCAGAAGAGGAAGATGAGACCAAGGAAACTGTAGATGAATATGAAAAAGATGAGCGGTTAGAGCTTGATGATAATGAAACTGAGTATGAACCTGAAGAATATGGCGGGGGCGACTATGATGATAAGGAAATTGAACAAGAGGATATCCAGGAAGTGGAAGAGGAAGTTGAAGAAGAACCTGGGGAGGAGGATGGAGTTGAAGAAGAAGAGGCTGATCTGATAGTGGAAGAATTGGAAGAGGAGGTTCCTGAAGAACTTGAAGCTGAAGAGGATATTGAACATAGTGGTCAGGAGGTGGAGCATGCTGAGACTGACGATGCGGAGGATGAGGATGACCACCATGATGTTGTGCAAGAGAGGCGTAAGCGTAAGGAGTTTGAGGTTTTTGTTGGAGGTTTAGATAAGGATGCTACTGAGGATGATCTGCGAAGAGTTTTCAATCGAGTTGGTGAGGTTACGGAAGTTAGGCTTATGATGAACCCACAGACCAAGAAAAACAAAGGATTTGCGTTTTTGCGTTTTGCAACTGTAGAACAAGCAAAAAGAGCTGTGACTGAGCTCAAAAACCCAGTGGTAAACTTCGTCACGCCATATTTTGATTATAAAGTAAATATATTAGTGTTAAATGTCATCTCTTGGTGACTGCAATTTCAGATCAAAGGGAAACAGTGTGGCGTTACGCCAAGCCAAGACAGTGACACCCTTTTTTTGGGTAACATTTGCAAGTCATGGACAAAGGAAGCTGTAAGTAAATGGATTTGTATAGTCGATATAACATCAAGCCTTCTTGACTGAAATTTGGAAATGCAATATTCTTCATATTTTGGTAATTAATTCTCTTTTCAGTTGAAAGAGAAACTAAAACATTATGGAGTTGTGAATGTTGAGGATATAACGCTGGTAGAAGACAGTAACAATGAAGGAATGAATCGTGGATTTGCCTTTTTGGAATTTTCATCTCGTTCAGATGCCATGGATGCTTTTAAGCGTCTTCAGAAGAGAGATGTTTTATTTGGAGTTGATAGACCTGCAAAGGTTTCTTTTGCAGATTCCTTCATTGACCCTGGTGATGAAATCATGGCCCAGGTAATTACTTGTTAAGCTGTTCTATCTTGATTTTGGATTTTAGCTCTACAGAGATGAGTTTTATTCATCAGCTTGTATTTTGTTTTTCCTTGCACCACGGTAAGGAAAGAAGATTGCGTCGCCATTAACTCAACAGTCCTGATGCGTTATGGGAAGATCATAGTTTGTAGATACCTCCTGTGGGCTGTGGTCCTTGTTTCAGATAATTGCCACCATGTTTTGTGCTCTTTTTTTAAATTATTAATTGCATATTGCACATGATATTTGGAGTTTTTAATGCACAAGCCTGCTGCTTATTCAATTCTCTAAATTCAGGTGAAGACAGTATTTATTGATGGTCTACCTGCCTCATGGGATGAGGATCGTGTTCGAGAGCTTCTAAGGAAACATGGAGAGATTGAAAAGATTGAACTTGCCCGAAATATGCCATCTGCTAAGAGAAAGGATTTTGGTTTTGTAACATTTGACACACATGATGCTGCTGTAACATGTGCCAAATGCATTAACAATGTTGATTTGGGTGAAGGAGAAAACAAGGTTCAGTGATTGTTTCCAGCTTCTCTTTTTGAATCTTCTAAATACTATGTGATGTTGCTTCTTGTCTATGATTTATTTAATAGTCTGATATTGCGTTTCAGGCTAAGGTTAGGGCCAGGTTATCAAGACCACTTCAGCGAGGGAAAGGAAAACATTCAAGTCGTGGTGATTTTAGGTCTGCACGTGGGATTGGTAGGCCTGTCAGAGGTCCATGGATTCGGTCTGCCCCACGTGGCATTCCTCCCCGTACAGCAAGAGGAGTGGGAAATCGTGTGCCGCCTTCCAGGGTGAAAAGACCTGTTGGATTGAGGGATAGACGACCACCTGTGATGTCCATATCTGCAAGGAGCAGACCTCTGCCTCCACCACCTCCTCCTCCTAGGTCTTATGACAGAAGAGCACCTGGTATGTGGCCATTCTGAATTGGTTATATTTGGAGATTTTTACTGTCTGTATGAGACGCCTCAAGTAAACGTTGTTTTATTTGTATGGACAGCTCCTTCATATCCAAAAGGTAGCTTAAAGAGGGACTATGGTCGGCGTGATGAACTACCTCCTCCGAGGCCCAGAGCTGCTGCAGATTATGGTTCTAGGGTTGTTCCAGATAGACGCCAGTCTTATAGAGATGAATATTCTTCTCGCACTTCTGGTTATTCTGATATTCCTAGAGGTACAGCTCGCACATCTACAAGGAGAACTTATATAGATGACAGCTATGGTCAAAGGTTTGACAGGCCTCTTCCTAGTTATCGTGAAGGGAGACCTCGTGATTATGACCCTATGCCCGGGTCAAAACGTCCATACACTGCAGTGGTTAGTTTTCTTCTTTGTAAATATTGTTTCTTGACGCAAAATTCCTATCCTGTATCCTTGCTTAAGTATGATGCAAGCAATTCTGACAGTCGCTATGAAATTTTAGGATGATATTCCTCCACGTTATGCTGAGACCGGTGCCCGTCATTCAAGAGCCCGTTTAGACTATGAACTTGGTGCTAGTGCTTCTCACTATGGAGATGCATATGGGGATAGGTAATGAAGTTTTAGTTTGATTTTGTGTTCAATTTAAAATGCTGCAGTTACTCATAATTGTGCCTTCTGTTCGGTAGACTTGGGAGGTCTAGCATGGGATATGGCAGTAGCAGAAGCTCCATTTCAGGTCATGATTCACATGGATCATATGGAAGTCGTCAGGGTATGGGATATGGAGGTATGTCTGACTTACTATAATTGGTGATGTGCATTAAGCTTTTGCCTAGCTACTAAAAACTGTATGGCTTCAGGTTCTTATTCTGGCAATGACGTAGGTGGAATGTACCCTTCAAGCTATGGTGCTGAATATATTTCTCGTGGGGGTGATGTATGAACTTCACATTTTATGATCAGAGATAATGTTCACAATCTATCTTTTGGCTGCTTATGGTTTATTTGTTAATGACAGGTTGGTGGTAGCTCATATTCATCAATGTATTCCAATCGTGGCATGAGTGGCGGTGGCTACATGGGGAGTGGTGGTTCAGGATCATACTATTGATGTACGTCTGTACTTATGTCATTTCTTATGGCAGAATGTGTGGATGTTGTTATCTTTATGCTTTAACCTGTTTTACTGGAGAACATGGTTTGTGAAGATGCTGGATCTTGTTCATTACTAAGAGATATGATTGGCGAATGAAGCAACCAATGGTCACAGTTGATTTGTCATTGGTACAGATTCGAAATGACAGGCTGCTGTATATGCTTATATTTGGAGCATTGTCGTCAAAACTTAACTGCATCATTCTGGAAAAGTTGAGCTTGGTATTATATGGTAAATAAGAGTCCTGCTTCTTCAAGCCTTTATGGATTGAAAGACTGGATATCTGGTCAAGTCTCAAGTTTATGCTGTAGGGATTCACCCACAAAGGGTTGGACAATGGAATCTTGGTATGCTTTGTATGATATTGACACTTAATTTATCAGTAAAAGTCATCTAACTTATGGACTTCAGGTCGAGATTATTCAAGTTGAGAAATTGAGGCTTTTTTTTTCCCGTGTATGATAAGGAACTTCAGACATTTTGATTCCCTCCTCCATTGGAAGGCATCTAGATGGGGTTGGATCATGAACCTAATTACGAGTCAACAATGAGTTGCTAAAGCTTAGGAAAGAAATTTGGACACAGCGTCATAATAATGCAGATTCTAAACACAGTTATGTCCCATGCTAAGTATGAAAAGCCTGCAAAATTAATGGGATTTGATCATCATGGAATTTACTGCTGATATGATTGGCATTTGAAGCATGCAGTCATTTAGACTACATGGAACCTCAACCAGTATTCTGCGCACGGTTGATTTTGACTTGGGGGGAAATACAAGCAGCTTCTTAAAACCTCGACCATGACTTCATCCTTTGTTGTTGATTTATCCTCCATAGAAATAAATCCCTCTTTTGTGTGTTTGCATTTAATTTTAGTTGGAACTTGCTGGCAAATGACAAGGTTTTTGCGGCCATGGAAGTACTTTTCCACCATTCTAAAACGACCATGCTTTAGTTGCATTGGTGTTGAGTCAGATTGGAAACTAGGAATTCCAATATATTCAATGGACATAACCTTTGGTTTAAGTTCCAAAAGACTTGGTGTCTGATGTAGTTCGAGTTTTGTGCTGATTTAAAGGTTTTGGACACGCATAAGGTCTGCTAATCATAGATGCGTTTTTTGGATAGGTATATGCAAAGAGGTAAGTAATGTTTCATGGTATCTTTCATAGATATTAAAATCATTTTGAGAGTTGGTATAGTGATACCCTTTAGCTTTACCTGGAAGATTAATGTTCTGTTGGTGTAAAACAATGGATTGAAGAAGATCAGTCACATTCCTGATCTTATGAAGTGTTACCAAACTATTTCCAGATCCTGGACGGCTGGTCTTGAATCTTGATTGTATTGATTCTCTACTATGCCTCGAGGCTTGTCTTTGGAGTTTCTCCTGGCAATTGTACACTTTCTTAATAGAATCTCTAGCCATTCTTTTCTGATTCGATCATGCTTACCATAGCCACTTGTAACTCGAGGTTATTGCCTTTATTAATCAAGGAAAAGAAAGTAACGAAGAAAATTAAAATTGTAGACTTTTGACACTAATCTCCAAAGAAGGTTCAGCTTCAAATCAATTGAAACATTCTGAAATGAAATATTTCAAGATTCGGATTACATGACCAATTGCACAATTTATAAAGGAAGAGAAAACAAGATGTCACTGTATCACTATTAAACATGATAGAATTTAAAGTGTAAATTTTTTAGGAATTTTCAATTGGTTAAATTTTTAATAAAGTGATTAATTGTTTAAATTTTAAATTTTTAAGTTTAATAATTTTATTATTAAGAATTGTCAATTTTATAAATTAATTAATTTTATAAATTAAAATAAAATATTTCTATAAAATAAATTTTAATTTTTCATAAAGATAATTTTTTCGTTCATTTTTTAAAATTTATTTAATTTTTAACTGTTTCTATAAATTCTACCGGTTTAACTTCTATTTTAAAATTATTGATTAAAATATTAATTTTGATAGTATTTTATTAAGTAACTAATGGAATCACTTTTAGTCATAAGTATTTACGTGAAAATATTTAGGTGAATTAATAATATTTTTAGGATATGAATTATGAGCTGTTATGTATTTATTTATGCAGTACCTATTTATTTATTAACTTTTTTAGAGATGACAATAAGTCAGCCTCTATCTCATTAATTTTTTAAAATTAAATATATCAAATAACATTTTTTTAATTTGAGTCTAAACGTGAATTATCCAAGCTCAAGTCTATCCGAGGCTTAATTCTTCTAAGTAAAAGGTTGCTGTTTTGCTTAAAAAATTTTTGAACCGGTATGAGCCGCTCAGGAGTCAATGTACTAAAAATACCTAAATTTAAGCTTATAAGTCAGTTTATTGTTATCCCTATTTTTTAAAAGTAAATGTCTATATATTATGGTAAAAGTTGGTTCTATTATTAATTATTTCAGTAAATTATTAAGAGAATTAATTTTTTAAATCAAGTTATTAGAATTTTAAAAGATTAGTTATTTAATTGAAAAATTAGAAAAAGTTTTATACTTTTCATCACTTTAAATGTGTTTAGTATTGATAACGCAGGAAATGGTGAGCCTGAATTTGGTGAGGTATGATTCTCTCTTCTAATGGTATGATGCTATCCAGTTCAATTCATGCCAAATTTCCTCACCTTTTCTTTAATGTAGTTAGAATAATTATTTGAACTCTGAGAATATGATGTTTCTAGTTTAGTTTGATTACTTGAACTCGAGGAGCATTTTAAACGTACTAAGCACATTGGATAATGGTTTTCATTAGTGCTGGCTGAAGAAACAGAGGGCCTCCTTGGACCCTGCCATGCGAGACTCGGGCAATCATGCCATGTGGACTTCTGGTCTAGTTTTTGGAAACAGAGCGGTATTGTTGTAACTGTTCTATATTTCCCATAACTCCAAATTGAACGTGGATGCACCAAAAAACCTGAAAATGAACCGCAAGATTTCTTTGTCCCTCTTTATTTGAGCTATATGGTGGTAATGTATAAATATCCTCTTTTAGAAACGTGACTCAGGAAGATCATCATCTTTATTCCTGCTAGGTGGAAACAAACCATAGGATTACTGAGCCTAAATAGAGAATAGGTATTTGGGTCCACCAAACTCAAGTTAAAGAGCAAACTTTCTTGCTTTGTGGTCAGGGAAGTATATCACTTTAGTGTTATGAAGAAGAAATCAAAGATATCTTTCATCTTTGTCTTAATAGACCATAGGAAACTTACATGAGCTATCAGATCTCTGTTATAGATATTGGTTAACCATATAGTTTCCTTATTGTTGTCCTATGACTTTGAAAGGTTTATAACAAATTCTTTGTTTGACAGAAGTTTTCCTGGACAGATTTATATATGTTCAAACCATTTTATGTTTCCATATTCATTAGAATTCGTCTTTTTATTCGTATTATTCAGCTGGAAACAGATTATGGGGTGCTACATATTAAAGTGAGTTGGTTTGTCAAATTCTTTTCTGCCCAAGGCATATTTTTCTTGTGAGATTCAAGTCAACCATGTGCATACTTCCAACATGTGTAATTTGATTGTACTTCTTCTTTCAATGGCTAGTATTGTGGATATGATTTCATTGTTTTGGTAAAATTGGCTAATTATGAATTCGTTGAGCTGGATTTAGTATCCGTTTACTCATAAGCATCATCTTCTTCCTCTTCTCTTTTATACTTCGTTTACCTTATTGAACATCTTCCACTAATCTATTACTGTTGTTGATTGAGATGGTACAGAGCAGTTCATCTTTAGTCACAGCTGACTTCAACCGCAAATTATAGTGTTCTGTTCTGTCGACACCTCTGTTTCACATGTTTTTGGCATTTTTTCTTTGTATTTTGTGTCCCATCCATGAACATATTCTTCCAATAGGATTACTTACTTGCTAAGCTTGTTTGCTATTATAATTTATAACCTTTTCTAGTTAACACCCTTCTGTCATTGGTCCAAAGATTGACACCCTTTTTTTTGACAAAGACAAATACTTTTTCTCTGAAACCTTTCTTTGTTTACTTTATTTTCTCTTGCAGTTTACAACATAATACAAACCTATTTATAAACTACTTTTGACTCTTGAAATTCGTATAACATTTAAAACCAGGAAAACTAAACAACTCAAAAACAGAATACTAAATAT
>JANKYE010000013.1:23661786-23673791 GCA_032467995.1 Erythroxylum dillonii | reverse complement strand
GAATTAATTAATTAAGATGGAGTATGAATCTCATTCCTCTCAATTATGAGGGGAATGGAGTAATACCCCAAAGTGGGTAATCAAACTCATACCCCTTCAATCATACATCCTTATCAAGCATCTATCTTCATTCCATTCTTATTCCTTATTTCTCATACCTATGAAACAAGCACTCCTTTAGTTTTTTTTTTATAAAGAATTGTCATTTTCTTGACTGGAGGATAAATTAAAAGAAAATAGAATAAAAATTAATATACTAATTTCCAATTTTTTAGTAAATAAATTTTAAATTTTATTTAATTTATAGTATTAAATTTTTACCTTATTTCGCTTACGCGTGGCTTCACCTACAAAATATACCTAATTTAACAGTTCGTTAGATTTTTTTTACAAAGGAAAATACCAAAATAAAACAAGACTCGCAATCACTCCTGACCTAACGCAGGGTGCAAAGATACATCATGCCACACATATCATGAATGAGTACATCTTGAATAGACACCGGTTGATCTTGAAGGTATTGTAGTCCAGTGTCTATCCTATAAGCTAATGCCGCTAGTCGATCTGAACATTAATTACCTTTCCGATAATTTGTTAGTTATTTTAAGATTAGATGTAACGTTGTCTGACCCGATTAGAATTAAAATTAATTGACTAGATTTAATTTTATTATTTTAAATATTTTTTATCAATTCAACCTTCCACGTCGAGTCAATTTGACTTCTAAAATTCAAACATGACTCAATCCGCTATTACCATTTCTAGAATTCATGGCTTGATTCGACCAAGTATTATGCCTCTTTTAAGAGTAAACAAGATTATCGTGTGTGGCATTTTACATGATATATTATTAACGAGGTCCTTCTAATCGTATGACATTGTGATTGATGGAACACAAATGGCCTTTTATACCTATCATTTAACACAATGAGATGCTAAGTTAAATCAAGGATGTGAAAGGTAATTATCTTCTGATACTGTGGGTCTATTTTAGATGCCTTGTCTTGGATCAAGACCGGAAAAAGTGAGGATGATTAGTAAATTTATATTATTGTGTTCTTTTTTTCATATTAAGGAGAAAAAATTATATTTTGTGCTTAAATTTTATTTTTTCTTTTGATATAATTTATTAAGATGCACGTAAAAATTCAAAATTAACATTTATTTTTTATAAATTTATATTTACCAATTAGTTATTTTTATGAGTCCATCTTAATGAAATTTGCAGGCAAAGAATATATTAATGTTTACAATAAAATATAAAACAGACTTTAGAATTTCGAAACGTTTAAATTGAAACTCAACGTTTTTAAAACATTTCAAACAGTTTCTTAGTGGATGGAAAATTTAACGAATTTAACTCTCTATCAATTAAACGTCACGTCATTATTATTTTTGTCTGATCTATTGTCTGAAATATATAACTAGTGACAAAGTAAGGAATTTAAGATAGAAGAACTCAAATATTTAAGTTTTTAAATCTTAGAAGGCTTAGTATACCACTGAACTCTAAATAACTTTATCCTTATATATATATATATATATTAATTAAAAATCAAAATAATTAATTTTTATAAATTTTGAGGGTCCAGTACACCATTGACCCCAGCTAGCTCCGTCTATGCATATAACTGTGGGCTTTATTATCTTATGACAAATGAGATTTACTATCCGAAATGTATAAACAACAAATCTCATTATCAAATGATTGTGAGACTCACTTTCTAGTTAATTAGAAAAATTAATTATATAACAATAAGACCTACTTTCTATTTTAAAAATATGAAGAAAAAAAACTCATGTTAACATTGACATGATATTTAATTGACGGAAAGCTAACTTTGTCAAATTTTTCTTCCCTTTAAGATTTGTTTTAAACATTTTGATAATGTTACAGTTCAATTTGAAATTTTCAAAATGTTTATATTCAAGTTAATTTTTTTGACGTTGTTGTTGTTGTTGTTGTTGTTCTATTCACCAATCAGTTATGACTATATTTTTTGTGATTTGAACTTGTAATTTTATAATTTTAAAATAGTAATTTTACCGACTTCTTCGAAACTCACGGAAACAAATTAACTAAAATTTAATTATTATCAGCAAATGTTTTTAAACTTCTACGAAGACAATGTACTATAGTTTGGACCGAAGAACCGAGTTGTCCGCTTCTGCCCCAACCAATCAATTCGTCTCTACATTTTAATAGACTTAAAACTAAAACAATCGGATCTCGTTATCGTACGCAACTGTTTTATGATATTAATCCCCTGGACAGGTCGTGTTTTCGAAGAGGGCACGAGAATTCCATCAGGTATCGGTACTTGAACACAACATGCCAAGGGAATAAGAATTAACAATAAAATACCAATTCTTGGCATAGATTTTGTCAAACGTAGATGTGGCATCATGTCGTATCTATCAACAAATTGCTTTATCAAATAAGGGGCATTTCGGTTAGAGATGGTCAAATAAGAGTCTTCGACATCATCACATTCCTCTATTTTAAAAATTGGACTCGTTATATCGATTTGATCAGTGATTGATCGATTATTTGTCTAGTTTATTATTAAAATTCGGCTTTCAATTAAACTGATTAGAATTAGTGAAAACTGATCAATTGATCGATCGAACCGGTCTGACCATTAGTTCAATAATTTTTTATTTTTTAGGTATATTTTTGTATTTTTTAATGTTATAAATAATTAAATATAATTATGACGTTGGTCACTGGTTTAATGTCCAATCTGGGTTTTAAAACACTGTCACATTCAGTCCGAAATACTACAATAAAGTAGGGTCTAGGAATGTCTGATAACATGCGGCCTTATCCTTACATAATAGAGAGGTTTTTTTGATAATCCTGTATGTAAATGTGACAATAAAAAAATGATACAGATTAAAGATTAAATAAGTAAAATTAACACGCTAAAATATTATGTAAATAAAATAACAATAAATATGTGAATAAATAAAAATAAAATATAACTAAAGAATATACCTGAAAATAAAATATAACATAAAATAATAATCATCATCATCATCATCATCATCATCGTCGTTATAATCATAATAATATAAAAAGTATAAATTAATTGATTCCGATTTAAAAAAAAGTTACTAAAAAATAATTCAACAAATAAACTTGGTGAGCTGTAAAATTCTGCTTATACCTGATATGTTGCAAACTTTGCTCACTATTTCTAAAATTGTGCTCGGAAATGAGAAGAAAACTCTGAGAACAAGAATCCAAAAACTTCAAAATCTTGAATGAGAGAATGAAGAGGGGCAATAGAGTACAAACAAGAGGTCGCCAATAAAGGGAACACTAAAAACTCCCACTTGCATTTACAAGATAAAGTAAAGGATCTCTTTCTCTCCATTTCTTCTCCATGTTTGTCATCTTCTTTTAATTTTAAATAATGATTAAAAATTAAAATTTTAATTCGATTTAGTTTTTATATTTAATTTACCTTCAATTATTGTTATTAAAAAATTGGCAAGATATCGTAAATATTTGATATTTTTTAATTATTTAATTTTGTTCGATATTTATTACATATTAATTTTATGACAATATAATTAAACCTTAGACTCTTTATCTTATCAATTTAATTTTAAAAACATTGATTTTGATAACTGAAAATTATAATTATAATAGTGATTTATTTAATATTTTTAATATATATACATTTGATGGATATTAAAATATTTTAAATTTATTATAAATTATTCATTAATTAAATAATTTTTAAATACCTAATTTATGATTTATTAAAAATCCCGACGTGCAGCCTAGTTATCGACTCCTCAGTTGTTGGTGGCACACAAGTGTGTACATTGGAAGCACTCACTAAGTAATGGTCAATACGCGTTAATCTCCGATCCAATGAGTAACTTGTAAAAAAGCGGCATGATGTTGCCGCCACCTCCAAAGTCTAGTAATTGGATTCTTCCAAGTAACGGGACAAGATAGAATGTGTCATTTTCCTTTAGCTCCAAACTTTGTAATAAATAAATGAAATATAGAACTCTAATGTGCAGATAAGTTGTTAAGAGACTTCTGATTTAAGGGAAGTTGTTATTCGAATTGCCCTCATGTATGCAGCCGTTTAAAATTTGAAATTAGAGTTTTGCCTTCCGCAAGGTATTTACCCGACTCGAGTAAGGATTAGTCTGAATGTGAATGACTTAAAGGTACCTTTTTATAATTGAAACCCTCTTAAAATATTTCCTAAAATATTTAGTAAGTAACCATTAAAAAAAAAAGATAAACAAAATATAGCAAAATTTGTGACTAGGACGGCACAGAAATGACACAGAATTAATGGCACAGACGATCGATCTCTTGCTTTAATGGGTAAGTGGCAATGCTATGCTCTTTCGCTATATTTGACAGCTCTGAAGTGCATTAGTGGAGTTGTGGTTGAAAGTATGTTATCTACACTTTGCTAAAGAGGCAATGTTATCTACACTTTGTTAAAGACGCAAGATAAGATAAGAAAAGAATGTCAAAAGGTAGAACCCAGAAGGATTTTGAGCCTAATTTGTGGCAAACAGTTTATTATAAGTTAAACCCAAAACTATTTTCCAAAAACAAAACTTACTTAAATTTACTGTCATATACATAACAAGAAGCTTTTCTAAAGGCACCTCGAATTGATGTTACAGCCAAAACTTGTCAGACGTGACGACTAATCCTTACTTGAGTCAGGTAAATACCTTGCGAAAATATGATAACAGTAACCTCTTATTTTAATTAAAAGGTTCGAATGATATTTAAAGAATAAAAATGAATTACCATACCTCTTTTTTAATAAAATTGAACTATGAAGTTGAAGTTTTTTTTTTGGCTCTCTAAGACTAATTGATTAAAGCTTTTATCGGGCCAATAAACGAATTTACACCAGCCATTTGCATGAACTTAGCGTGTAAAGGACACACAAGATAGTATTGGGCTAAGTTAAGGAATAACACGGCATTCGTGCCGTTAACTAGTGAATTCTGCGATTTCCCACCAATAAGAACCATCTTTACCCTCAGGTCAGATCTCATTTTCTCCGTTCTTTAAAGATGCAATCACAATGTATTCATCTCTGCAAGTCCTTAACCACCAATCCGAAGTTGGGTTTTCACCAAACCCTCTAATCCGTCTTTATTGGTCCAAAACTTCCGAAACCAAGCTCTATTTAATGGCTATATATAAGTAGCATTGAACATGATGGATTGTATATGGAGTATGTGCATATACTTTGTTACAAGGAATTTGAGATCAAACAAGGAATCTTGAATTTACATCACATTTCATCCTCATTTTGTGCAACTAATTTCGTACCTCTTACAACAGCTATACACATTGAAGTCATTTTATCAGAGGAAACGAACCAAGCCACCACAGCTGGCTAGATCTTGGCAGGTGTTTAAGGTGAGTGTTATGCCAGTATCAGTACTTCACGAGGAGATGGTAATCAAAGACGGTGGTGGTGCTCCATACGATAACCTATGTCCAGAGACCTTAAAGAAGAGAAGCTTGCCTGAGAGTTGCATTGGGCTTCAGAGAAGAAGATAGTAGATATGTAGGATAACACTGTTCTTTGGCTTGTCTACAAGGTGGGTATCCTTTGCAATGGAGTTCGCCGATATTCAGACAAGGATACGGGAAGCTCAAGGAAGTCAGGTGCAAAACTGAGGTGAAGAGAAGGTGGTCTGATCCACTCCCAGTATAAACTTTTTTTCCTTCCCTTTGGCTTAAGAACCACTCCTATATACTTTTTTTTTACAGAATCTCAGCACTTTCGGTGCCCATTATGCAGAGATTGACAACAAAATTTGTATCTAACAACTTCTAGCATATAGATGCATTTCAAGCCACACTTACATATCCCCTATATCATGATTTCCAAAATGCAGAACAGCAGATGAAGGAGGACTTATAATAAGCATCGTTTTTCTCCCAAAGTTTGGATATATAAAGAAAGAAGCAAGGGTTTTGACACACAGATAAAAAAAACTATGGGACATTCAAGACCAATACCTTCCAATCCATAGAATCAATCTCCAATCCCAGAGATTGCAATGCCCATAAATTCATACAAAGCCTCAAAGAATCTCTAATCCCAGACGTTCATACGAATTATAAATCCTGACAGAATGATTACAAGCTGTGTAGTTGACATGATGGTGGCTTTTAGATAGGCTTGATCTTGAAGTGAAGAGATATGAGGGAGAAGACAAAGCACTTCAAATCCTGCAATCACATACAGTAAGGAACCAGCCTCAACCCTAGTCAATAAGGAACCAACCATAAAATAATTTGGAGAAGATCCTTAGTTTTAGTTCCAATGTCTCAAAAACTAGGGCAATATCTAACATCAAGTTCGCTATCCTTCCTACTTGTTTTCATAAGTAAACATTCCAGGTTTGTGTTCTCAGAATGCCTCCATTAATCTCACATGGTTTATGGTATTATCAAATTCTGAGCAGTATTCTAAGTAATCATATGGTACCTTTTACAAAGTTAGCACACAATACTGTTTCAATTGCAGAGAGGTTGGTCTTTACAAGCATAAGAACTTGGGGAAGAAACAAACCTGAACAAGATAATAGAAGATGCGAAGGCCTTCAGGATCTCTACTACTCTGAACATCAACAAGTGATCCAATCTTCGAAGTAGTAAATGAAATATGCTCGTTACCCATAACAATCTCCAGCTCCTGACGCCCAACTCGGTCAGGCTCTGGCCAGTTGTTATCATCTTCCTTCATAATCTATGCAAAGCAACAATTTTCACCCATAATTAACCACAAGTAGTATAAGCACTTCCATATTCACTGCTTACACAACACATAAAAAGATATTTTTCTTTCTAGGTCAAATTGCAAGGGGATTTCAGAATCTAATAGCTGTCAGGATTTCCAATTTTCAAATCTTTCTGAACCACAACAAAAACAAATGTTTAAAAAAATCCCTAAGAGACAGAAAATCAAGAACCTCGCTCTCGGAGATGATGCGGCGGCACTCTTTGAGGACTGCTGGAGTGAGGAAGACCTCCTTCCGAATCATGGTGTCGTTCTTGTAGTTGGAGTTGTTGGCGTAACGGAGCTTCCCATCAGGCCTGAACTCGAACTCCAGAAACTCGTGTCCAAATTTACCCTTGTGACCCACGTAGTATCTCAGGTAGAACTCTTCATTAGCTTCTTCCATCGCCATGTTCAATTGCCAAAATTTGCAGATTTGCCTCTTCACGGAGCAATGTAAAAGGCCTTAGGCGGCAGTTTTAGCCTAATTGCGCCGACCTCAGAGTCCAAATGGGCTTTAGATTTCTTGGGTTTTACTTAATATAATTATATAATTTAGTGGGTGCCACTTAAAACGACAATAATATCACGCCATTTCATAGAAAGAAACGACATGAGTAGATAAGGAGAATTCTTGTACTTCGATTTTGTATTTTGATAACTATCATATAATTTTTTCATAATATTTTATTAAATATTTATCTTTTTTAATATTTATTTTAGTAAAAGGAGACATTAATTAAGAATAGAATGTTACGGTTTAATTGTCCCACATCAGTAATAAAAGAGACTGATGTGAGATTTATAGGCTTATGAGTTATGAGCTCTCTCACCTTTCAAGATAACTTTTGGGGTTGGTTTTCTCATAAGACCTGTAATAATTGGTATCAGAGCTAACACCACTTCTTAAAATTCTCGTGTCATGCCAACAAATGGTGACGCTGGCATTGCAGTGATCGCCCGGGGCTAGAAAGGTCTAGCGTACAGCTAGCCTGTGGGTACGTGGGTGATGACGCCAATATAGCAGTGTTTGCCTGGGTTAGAAAAGGTCTAGCGCATAGCCAGACTGCCAGTGCCTGCGCTGCGAAGTATGATGGGATGTTACGGTCTAATTGTCCCACATCAGTAACAAAAGAGACTGATATGAGATTTATAGGCTTATAAGCTCTCTCATTTTTCAAGCTAACTTTTGGGATTGGTTCTCCCATAAAACTTGTAAGATATAATTATTAAAAATAATAAGAGATCGGAGTTTGATATAAAATTAATGAGTCAAAACGGTTTGACCCTTTAATCTTGGTCGGGTCGCCCTAATGAGGCCCAACTTCAAGCCCAGACGTTGACAGCCCAGTAATAAGAGGTCGTCTCCCATGCAAATACAAAGGCCTACATAACGACCTAAACCTAGCATCCACGTCGTATATAAGGTACTATTCTACCATGATAAGAGGTACGAGACTAAAACCTTAGTTTCTTCTCTATTCCAGCTATCGAACTATTCTAACAATACTGACTTGAGCGTCGGAGGGGCCTTCCGGGAATCAACCCGTGGAGTGCCTTTATTTGTTTTGCAGGTATTTCATAGCCAGAATCGCACAGATTATGGATCAAAACAATGATGTTCCGATCCAGCAAAATCCGACTGAACCAAATCTAATATAATATTATTATAAGTTCAAATTTAAATCCTTTCAAATTATTTGAACTCTGAAGGCTTCGGGATCAAGGTATCATTACCCGAAGAAAACCCCGGCCAATCCACTTGGTCAGCTTGTCAAACGTCAGCGATAGAGACTTTGTAAATTGGTCCAAGGGTTGTGCCTACACACTAGGCTACCCTTTCGACAGAGATATTGTAAACACTAGGTTATTTGGAAATGGTTCGAATCCGTAGTCAATGCTATTTTCGACAGGAGCCCATTATTTTCGTATCCGTATAAAATAAGTTCCTATTTAGCTATTCAATTCTTAAACTTAAGTTATATAATATAAATTTAATTAACTTTAAATTAATTTTAGGTTAGATTAATCACGATTCCAATCTGAATTCATCCTGTCCCTGTCGATTATGGCTGTAATTGAAGAACATTGGTCCATAGCACTCCTTCAAATCTAATGATTATTCAAAATGTATTTGGTAATGGCATAGACAATAGATCACACAATTAAAATACAAAGAAACCAACAATTTATAAGCACTGCCTCTTCGCTAGCCCATGAATCCAACCATTGTTCCTAATCCAAGCATCGAACCAAGCACCAAAACGTTCATGCTACTCCAAACTCCAGCAGCTCCATTGGAACCTGTAGGTTTTGAGACTGTGCTGGTGGAACGTGTTGGTGGTGAACCGCTGTCCGGAGTAGTCGACGAAACTGTTGGAGTAGTACTAGTAGGGGTGGTGGTGGAGGTTGGAGTAGTCGAAGAACCAGTCGGAGAAGAAGGGGTAGTGGTGTCGGCCGGAGTACTTGGGGCGGTGGTCGGAGCGGTGGTTGCTGACTCTACGTTGATGGATAGCTTCATGCCTCCACTGCAGTGGCCGATGGCTGGACAAATGAAGTACATCGGACCAGCCTTGGACAAGGTTATTGTCGTGGCTCCGTCCTTGTACGTCTGGATTGCGTTGCTCGAACTGCAGCCGTCGTAGTCGCTCTTTGATACTTCCGCCACCTGGTGGGAGCTGCTGTCGTAGTTGAACACTGCAAGATTCAAAACCAAATCATTAACCAATGTATGTTCATGATTTTAAGAGTTACCCTTACGAGTTACATCCCATGAAACTCCGTTTCTTCAACCTTGTAAGCCTTTTGATGCTCATTCATTAATCGTCACCAAATAGAATATAACTTACCAAGAGTATCGCCAATATTGAACTTTTCACCAGAAGCCCAAGTGGAATAATCACCGAACTGTGTCCAACCAGTACTTCCACCCACCGTGTGGTCCGCCGCGTAAACCGCAGCCGGAGTGGCCAGCGCAAGAATTATAAAGGCAGTTGCAATAGCCATTTGGACAAGTCTTTAATAATGGTATAGGACAGGAAGTCGACAGAATTTTGAAAGTGTAAGTAAGTGTCACGAATGGGCTGTGACAGGTTGTGTCTTATATAGACAGCTCGTGTTCGTGAGAACTGAGAAATTTATAATTGAAAGAGAGAAGCAGTAGGTAGCCAAAAGCCATTATTTGTTTTATGTTAGTACCTAATGATTTGAAGTAATGTAGCTGTTAATTGGTGGTTCTTCTCCCTTGACCTAATCGTTGTGGAAATTAGGTATATACATATTTTTTGAATACAGGGAAGATGAAATACAAAAACAAAACAGTTATATCCTTGCGCAGCAGGGTTCGACAATCTGAGGGGCTCTTGAAAATACATAAAGTTAATCTGATGTAAACTTTTAAATTTAGCTAACCAATCAGCACATTGATTTTTTATTCGAGAGATATGAAGTAGCTTCACTACCTACTCTCTAATCATTAGTAACTTAATACCTCGAGTCAAAGAATAATTTGTCAAACTCCTCCCTTTTTAGCAGTGAGTTATCGAGATCTGAAACAATTTCTATAATAGCTAAGGGTAAAATTATGTACAGTTGTAAGTCTTTAGACTTTGCATAATATCAAAATTTTCACTGAATTGTTGTTAAGGCTACGACTTGTTAAATTAAATCTAATATAACTCAAAGTATGAATTGACTTTATTTTATAATTTATAGATCTAATTTTACTCCGAGTTATTTTTTAAATTGAATAGAATTGAGTTAAAAGAGTCGGATTAGATTTAATTTTGGGCAACTAATTAAAGATTATGATGGACCAACAAAAATTATAAAGTCAAATTAATATTGTTCTACCTCGAAAAAAACAATAAATTGCCTCACATTTGTGATCTTTAACTCATATAATAGTGAAAAGTCATACTACTCGAGATCTAATACTTGGCCGTTACAAACACCACCTAATTATACATTCATAAGAAGCATCGTAACCACTTTCACGAGCATTGCATCATTTAAAATTGTGTTGGTTATATTGAGCACAATGATTGTCACCTATGTGATTGACTTTGAACACATGACCAGTTAGGCCAGGTTGTTGGGTTGGGTACTGAAATTTATACTAAGAAAAGTATACATGCATGTGTTGGTTGCTCCACTAAGATTCCAAATCAAAGCATTGCATGAAAAGAGGGCAATTATGTAAGTGGATTGAATACTAATATCCTTATTTTTTATAAAATAAATTATTTTTTTAATGATTTTAATATATTAATAAAGAATAACATTATATTGAGCTGAATTGATCTTTTTTTTGTTCAAACCAGTTTAATATAATGTTTTAAAAATCATATTGAAAAGATAAAAAGTTTAAAGGTTTATCCAATATTAAACGGTCATAAAATCGACATACAATATTAATCGGTTAGGTCTCAGGTTCGATTCCTTGCTAGCCCCTCTTGTAAGTAGGGTGTTCAAAAAAAAAGAGTAAAATTTAAGAACTTAAAATAAAATTAAAGAAAAAGACTATCTTTATCTATTAAAGAGATTGAAGTTTGATCGAATAAAGAGAATATCAAATAAAAACTAATTAGTTTATTATGATTTATAAAAAGTAGATAGTTTGTAAAAATCGACCTACTAATTAATAAATCGATTAATTTTTAATAAGGTTAATTATCAAAAAAACCCAAAATTTTGTCAATTTTTTAATTATAGCTCGAAGTTTAAAAAGTAGCAATAAAATACTCAAATTTTTAATTTTTTTCAATTTTAACCTGAATTTAAAAAATGAGCAATAAAATGCTCAAACTTTCAAACTTTTTTTAATTATAGTCTAATGTTAGTGTTTCCGTTAAGTTTGCTGACGTGACTTGCTACGTGTTTAAAAATCCTTAACTATTAATACACATAAGCCAAAATTAACACAATAAATGAAAATTAATGAAACGATGTTGTAATCGTGTAACTAAAATGATATCATTGTTTAAAAATGACCTAAATTAGATTACACAGCTCCAACGACCTTACACTTTGATTTAAGTTCTTCTCTTCATTTTCAGTTTGTTCTCTCGATGCGTTCACCCTTCGATTTTCAGATTACGCAACCCCAATGCCCTCATATTAAAAGCAAAAAACAAACTAAAAATGAAAAGCTTACTAGTGTAGTACGTTGTAATGCGAGAGTAGTTTGAGATATTTTATTGTCACTTTTTA
>JANKYE010000013.1:23636930-23648253 GCA_032467995.1 Erythroxylum dillonii | reverse complement strand
CTGATCTTTGAAGGATGGACCGATCGGCCCATGAGACATTTTGACTGGGCTCGGGCCCTGCACGACCGACCCGACCAAATACAATGCAAAATAATTATTTTTAAGTAAATTATTAAATACTTTCATTAAATTATACTCCATCCTATTCGAAATAAGTATCGTTTTAGAAAGATTTTAATTATTCAAAATAAGTATCGTTTGTGACTTTTTATGCATGTTTATGATTTTACTTCCAAAATTACCCTTTAATTTATCTCACATCTTAATTTCACATATTACACAGATTATATTTTTAATGCACTTTAATATGCAATTAATAAGAGTATATCAGACATTTCATTAACTTTCTTAATAAGTGTGCATTTCTTTAAAACGACACTTATTTTGAATAGAAGGAGTATATAACTTATTATCTATTTAACAAATTAATAATTCAAAATTAAGTAATAAATTCTATTATCTAAATCTTACCACTAATAATAATTTTAATTATTAATAATAGCTAATTTTAATAGATAGAAGTTTTGATATAACAGCTGGAAGTTTCTGGAATTGATTTTCGATCCGACTTGGGCCCAATGTAAGTTCTCTAAACGCAGACTATTTGGACTCTTTCAATTGTCGTTTTGTTCTCCTTTCACATTCCGCTTTTGCATCGTCGTTGTGTTAGTTATTTTCTTCGATCTCTCTTGGCTAGTTTTTTGCCGCGATACTTTGGGAGTCACTGGGCATAACATCGCCGGAGAGATATTACACTCCGGCACCGTCGCCGACGCCGACACTTTTTAATATTATCTTGCCACCATGACTACCGAGTAGTAAGTCCCAACTCATGTTTTTAGTATGATTTATATAGAAGCTTGTAAATATGCTTTCAATGCACTTACCATAGTTAGGGCTTCGAACGCCGCGTTACGAGACCGCTTTATTGATGGTTTAGGACCTGAGATGCCTTTGTGTGGCGATGAATCGTACCTAGTAATTGATTGGATGCCTGATTTGGTTCGTAAACCCTAAAACTTTGAGTTTTGGTTTAGATCTATTTGATTGAGTTGAAATTCATTCTACTTTGTTGACGTTTATTGCCCAGAGTGGGTAAGCTAATTTTTTGTGTCACGGTCAACTTTTGACACCTATTTCGTTATGATAGATTGTTTCTATGACCATTCGCTGGTTTTCGATTATTATGTTTGAATTTTAGGTGAGGAATTTGATATAGATGAGGTCAGAAGGTTATCTTTTGGATAATAAAGTAATTGATTCTGCAGTACAGGTCTTCGAGGAATTTTCTCTTCTTAATACATTCAGAAACAATAAATTGCTGATAAGATTTGTTGAATGTGAGATTTCTCAGCCCGAAAATTTGTTTACTATGCTACTTCTTTACACGTTCTAATTTTTACTCTGTGGACTCTTCTCTAGGAGAAGCTTATTCTACAATCTAGCTTCTGCATAGTTGAGATAGCAATTCTGGTTACGATTCATCAATTGCAACATAATTTTCATCTTATAAAATGGTTTAGAATGATGACTCAAGAAGAAAGTTAACAATCTGTAAAATATAATTAGCTGGTTGACATGTTGATATTGATAGGCTATGATGATGTGTATATGCTTTTTGGATGCATATTGGATATATATGATCCAAACAAATACCATCCGCTTGACTCTTCCTTGCTCAATTTTGCAGTGATTATCTGTTCAAGCTTCTTCTCATTGGAGATTCTGGTGTTGGCAAATCATGTCTTCTTCTAAGATTTGCTGTATGATCCAAACAAATACTGATATTGAATTTCATTGACATGGCTAATTAATTTCCTTTCTCTTGCTTTGCTTTCTACTAGGAAGTGACCTTATCTAAGTGATTAAAATTCCAATTTATTCTCAGAGATTATCCATTAACTAACATGTAAAGGCATTTTTAAAAGGGGTAATATCTTTGAATAGTTACCAAGACTTGTATACATATGCTTGCATATTAGTGATTGATGTTGATTGTATGTCAAGTTCTCTCTAGAGAGCTAATTGTTTTAGATTTGATAGCCTCATTAATGCCTTTAATGCAGGATGACTCATACATTGAGAGTTACATAAGCACCATAGGCGTTGATTTTGTAAGTAACTGCTATTGATGCCGCCAACATTGATTTATATTTCTATAAAATATTTCTATTTGCCCCTTGAAATTATGTTCATTTCGTTTTTTTGGTAGAAAATACGTACAGTGGAGCAAGATGGGAAGACTATCAAACTTCAAATTGTATGATTTTTTTCCCCTTTCCTTAATGTATATATGCATTTTGGATGCTGCATTAAATGTATCGTCATCCATCATGATTAAGTACTTGACTTCCATTTTGTTTCCTTGCAGTGGGACACTGCTGGACAAGAACGGTTTAGAACAATCACCAGTAGCTACTATCGTGGCGCACATGGCATCATAGTAATGTTTCTCACTTCTTAGCTTCCTTTTCTAGTTTAACATTATTGATTGTCATCATAAGACGCATCTTCTTTGGTGGATCCTGTTGTAGATTGTTTATGATGTGACTGACCAGGAAAGTTTCAATAATGTGAAACAATGGCTGAGTGAAATTGATCGTTATGCTAGTGAAAATGTCAACAAACTTTTGGTTGGCAACAAGTGTGATCTCACTGCAAATAAAGTTGTATCATATGAAACAGGAAAGGTATAGCCAAGTTTTCTCATATTGTTTAACTATTTGTGGCAACTGCCTCATTGGCTCAATTTTTTTCCTGCCTCCTAATTGTTATTTCTTGGATTCCTGAGTAGGCATTAGCTGATGAGATAGGCATTCCTTTCATGGAAACTAGTGCAAAAGATGCTACTAATGTAGAACAAGCTTTCATGGCTATGGCGTCTTCAATCAAGGATAGGTATGATCCCATTTCTATATGGCTATGAAAAAATATACAAAATATATAATTCAATACTTATTAGACCCCAAAGTTAATAAGTTGACATGCCTTAGTGGACCATGGAGATTGACTCAGTAGCATCTTTGCTATTCCCTTTGACTTCATGAAATAAAGGCAACCTTTCCTGGTCTATGATCGGCATGAAATGAAGGACTAGACCCCAATTTCTTTCTGATATAAATATTCCAACGGTTAAGTATCCCCTTAGTTTGGCTAGAATAAATCTATTAAGTCATAAGAGGTTCTAGTTTGAATAGGTTTTAGCTGGAATGTGGCTAATTTATCAAGAGATTGCAGTCTCAATTCTAAAGTAAACAGAGGATTTTGCGCAGGTGGGTGCAATATGACCTTCGGGAAAATTGGTTGAACATCAATTGAGAATGTAGACATAATTTGCTTTTATTGGGGCTAAGAGTTCCGTCATCATTTACCATGATGATTGAGACTGATCAATTTGAACCTTAAACTAGGGAATGTACTGATGATTCATACATGATTGTGGCATGTGTAATTCAACCATACTGGTTGGTATGGCATAAAATAAAGCTCATCAACGTACCAAATGCTGATCCTTGAAGTTGGTTTGCAATTTTTTTGGTACACTGTTAATCACAAGACTATTCATAGTGTTAATCTATTGCCTTTTCTACTATTCATACAGAATGGCGAGTCAACCAGGCATGAACAATGCGAGAGCTCCAACAGTGCAAATCAGAGGACAGCCTGTTGGTCAGAAGAGTGGATGCTGCTCTTAGTGCAAAATGAAAGAAAACCTACTAATTGTCATATGGCCTGTAAGATATTTACTTTCCATAATTTCCTTGAAGTTGAACCCGTATTTCTGCTAGACCTTCCTCATAATATGGTACTGAAACTGTTGCAACAAGATTATGATCTTTAACTTGAATATGGGTCTTGTACAAATTAGAAATGGTAATATATATGTTTAGTAGTATTGTTGCATCTGTTACCCATTCATTTTAATGAAGTTGAACAGCCTTCTTATTTTCCTGTTTGATGTTGTATGGTACATTTCAGAAGAGCTTTTAACTAGAGTTGGTTAAACTTCTCAAGTAATTTTAACCAGCTCAAGCTAAATTGATTAAAAGACCTTTAAGACTTAAAGGGTTCAATCCAGTGTTTTGAAATCCGGACCGGCCATCGAATCGAAGGCTTTACTGGTCACCGATTTGACCGGTTGAATCAGTGTGACGTCATAATTATGCAATAATTATGTTTAATTATATATAATATTAATAATATTAAAAAATACAAAAAAATAAAAATTTATTGAACTAGTGGTCGGACCGGTCCAACCGGTCAATTGACCGGTTCTTATAGGTTCAATTGAGAACCGATTTTTAGGAGTGAACTGGACCGGATAGTCGATTGGTCACAGAATGGTCCGGTTCGGTTTTCAAAATTATGGTTCAATCGATATTAGAATGTCATAAAATTGACTAAAGATTGAATAAAATTAAATAATTTAAAATATAATTGAAAATTTTTTTACTTACATATCGAATACTTAGAAGTTTAATTGAAAATTAGGATGTTATTTGAAAAGAAAAGATTTATTTTAGTTTATAAAAATTAATCAATTAATTAACTAACTAATCAAATTTTAATAACATTATTAAAGTAAATTAAATTGAAAACGTGAAAATTAAACAAAATTTTAAAATTTGTACTGTTGAATAAGCGGAAATTAAGAACTCTCTTTTTATAATAACGTTTTTGTACATGGTATGTATATTAAATACTTATATATAGTTGGAAGAGTTAATATGCGGATAAAATGATACGAATTTTTTAAATTTCATTTATTCGTGAAAGCAATCTTTGTTAAAAATTTTAAACTAGAAATTTGAAGGAGATGACTTTTTAAGTTGTTTCGAGAAGACGGAAGATGTGGGCTTTCACAAAGTTTTAAGCCCGACCCGACCACATAATTAAGTTACTCTCTTTCGCGCTCAAAGTGCATACGTTCAAATTTGAAGTGAACACGTTAGGTTCTGGAAGAAGCCAGTTATTAGCTACAGGAACCTTCTCTCTCTCTCTAGGAAATATCCTTTTGAGCTCATGTCTCTCCGAGAACTATCCCGTCCATCACATCACTTGTCTCCGATCTTTGTAGTTATATTCATTTTCAGTTATTTTCATCTCTGTTCGTCTCTGAGTGAGAGTTCTTACCAGCGGTAATTTGGGAGATATGCCAGTGTAAGCTAGCCGGAGAGATATCGCTCTCCGGTGCGAATGCCTCCCACCGCGATAGTGCTTCCATGCCTTCCTCATAGGAAGTTTCAGCTTCTTCTAGCTCCTCCCGTACATTTTTTCGCATCCATATGTATATACCCTCTTGGATTCACATACGATAGTTAGGGCTTGGATAGATGCATTACGAGGTCGCTTGGTATTCCTGAGGTCATATTATATGTTTTATAACGATGAATCTGATAATTAAATAATGATTTGGATTCTAAGCCGTAGGATTTGGAGTTTTCTTTTGGATCAATTTGATTAAGATTTATTATACTCTGTAATTTCTGTTACTGCCTATCGTGGACAAACTAATTTTTTTAACGTAGATATATACATGGGATTATCGATTTGGTTTTCTCTCGTGGCTGTCAAATATTGTCAAATTTAGAATTTAATTTAGTCCGAGTTTTAGGATTTGAGTGGGGACAATACAATTTGAGTTTGGCGGATTACTATTTCTCTAACTTTAATTCTTCACAGATGCAATAGAAACCACCATGAACGTTCTCGATTCTGGACCAGCAAGTAAATGAGTCTTGAAAATGCTCATACTACTATCAGATGTGCTTGTCTGTATCACGTCCGGGGAATGACTGAGATTTCGTTTCTGTTTGACTTGTTTTCTTGTGCTTGGATTTGGTAACCTTGAAATTTTTTTACTGTAATAGAGAGGCTTAGATTGGTGGCCTAAGAAGAAAATCGACAATTGGACCAAAAAAATTGTTTTACCCACGGGCTTATGTTTTCAAATTGCATTCAATTGGTGTGTCTTTGGTTTAGTTGTACTTCAAGTTTCCGCAACTTTATATACATTTAGATTGACTTTGTCTTTTCTTTCTATGAGATTGCTTTATAATCATAGCATGCCGTGATGTTAATTGATTCCTTGTCTTGACGTAAGTGATCAACAAATCATTTTAATGTCTATCATATGCATAAACTTACAAAGTAACCTAAGTCCATATTTTTCTCATTGAGCTGGTCATTGTTTTGTTTTTTCTTAAGTAACTTTGCATATTAGAAGTGCATTCTAGTTGCAGGTCCTTACGCATCTTTCTTAATAGTTAGCTGCATTGAAATGAACAAAGATGATCTGAACTGGCAATCCTATTGACTATTGGAGTTGTAATCACAATTATAAATGTTGTAATATATATATGGAACTATCCTCTGGATCCATTAATCCTGTTCAGGTTTAAAACTTGATCATCATGTGGGTTTTTGCTCAAACTTTCTGAAAACTTTTATTGGCACAGATCAAATAGATATTGATGCTTGTGCTTTGAATATGTTCATGATTTTTGGTGGATAGAAAGTTATCAGTTGGTCTCTAGACTCACCACTGAAAAGATGATCCAGCAAATTTGTTGCTGGGGTTCTGGGACTGTTTAGAACCGGAATTACTGTAGGGAAATTGGATGACAAAGTAGTTATAAAAATCTAATATGAATATACGCTCATTTCTTAATTTCTGTGGCATTGCATTAAGCTGATTGTATCACATTGACTTCTGCTAGATGTTCTGCACTTCTATTGACAAACAAACGTCTTTAACGCCGGATAACTCCAGGGGTTGATTTTCCAGTTAACTATTTGCGATTGCCAGTGAACTTTGTTTTTGTTTTCCGACATTGGTTCCCAATAATGTTGTATTTCTTACATACTGTTGAGCAAGAAGGAAAGTGCATTAAACTTATATATTTTTTGGTACCTTTAACATCTTTTCCTGAGCAAACACTTTGGGATCTGCAGTTTCTTTCTATCAAAATGGCCTTTGATTCAGTTATTAAGTTCTGTTTTAATTTCTTTGCGGCGGGATAATGGGGGGCTCGGGCAGCATTGTTTAGTCAGTAATGAGAAACAATGCTGGCGTAGTTGGATACAGATTGACGAATATTCCGAATGTGGTACAAACGTTTGGCCCAATTAAATTAATCAGGTCCCTGTAAAGCCCATTAGACAACTTAGTCACATGTTAAAGCCCACTAAACGTTACTTAGGCCTAACTAATGGGGTTCTAAAACGGCCCTTTAAAGCCCACATTTAAAAACTTAGGGCCACAATAAAGCCCCTTAACATTAATTTAGCGCAATTAAGCAAAATTTAGGCCCAAATTAAGCCCATTAATCATTAACTTTAGGTCATTGAACATTATTTGCTCTTGTGGCCCATAATATAATATTAAGGCCCAGAATAAAGCCCATTAAGCATAATATATCTCAAATTTTAAGCCCATTAAACATTAACTTAGGCCCAAGATGAGCTTAGTAATCATTTAACATCATTTACCCGAATTTGTGCCAAACTATTGCTATTAGGACCGTTAAATTAGGCCTAATTAAAGCCTGTTAAACATTACTTGTCTAAATGGCCCGTTTTTGGAACCCATTACACGTTAATTAAGTACTTGTTAAACCCCATTAAGCTAAACTAGGCCAATGTTAAGGCTCATTCAATACCATTAATTTGGACCTAAGTCAAACCGTTTAACTTAGCTGTTAAATTGGGCCCAACTTGGGGTCCAATATTCATTTATTAGTTCCTCATTATAGTCAAAAACTTAGGCCCATTCAATATTACAGGCCCATGTTATCACATTTAATTAATGTCGGCCCAAGCTAACACATTAAATTGTTTTCAGCCCAATTATAAAGGCCATATATTATTCTAGACCAATCTCAAGTAGCTTAAGTTCAAATAACCAAGAGCCCATTAAGCTCTACCGGATTTCTAATCAAAATAAAGACTAATCAACCCATCAACATCAGCATTTCACGTATTCGATGATGAAACCGAGCAAAGATATGTGAAGGGAAGTGCTTAAATAGTTTAATAAGCGCAAATTATCAAATCATTATATATCACTATAGCATGGCGTCGCAATCATTGGGAGAGGGAGACCAAATTGGAACAAACGGAACACCTAAATATACATAATTGGAGAGACATATAAAATTTAAGAACCGACCGAATTATTGAAGTCATTTGACTCTTACCAAAAATATAAGGGCAGTAGTAGTAAAGATAGTAAGAGGGGTTCCGTGTATCTCACTTCACTTGCCACCCAAGGTTGGGAACTGACCAGGATCTTCAATGGAAGGGGCTACTGGTGTCACATTGCTCGTTAAATCTCCTCCTCGCCCTTCTCCTCTTGCACTACTACGCAGCCGAGGAGGACTACGCCCTCCTCGGCCTCCTCGGCTCCTGCCACGACCACCAGGGCTAAAGTATCTTTCTCCTTCCGCTGGCTTTAAGAAGTCATTAATGCTTACCGACTGTAACACATGAGGAGGAAATCAGAATAAAGACTTAAAGACAACAACTGAGCTATTCATATATGGCAAAGTTCAGGAAAGTTTCTTATGATCGATTATAAAGAGTTATAATTGTACACCTTCTTAGCCTTCTCATCCTTCTCAGATGCTTCTTTGCGCTTATCCTTGTCAGAACCCTTTGATCATCAAAGAACAATTAGAAAAAGGAAAGACAAATATCATTTTCTCTCAACATAGTTAACGGTCAAAATCAAAAGATAATATTGATCTTTACAAGTTTAATGAAAACGTCATCATTGCCCTTCTTGCTTGAAAGCTGCTGCATGGACTCAAATTCTTTAGCATCGACCTTTCTTTCTTCAGTCTTGTGTGCCTGCAAGGCCTTCCTCTTCTCTTCGAGTAGCTTTTCATACTCTTCAAGAGTCATCTCCTAAAGAAAAAACCAGATATTATTAGGCTACAGGTATTTCAAATAACTATGAGAGAAACAGATTGTATTTACTTATAAAACATCTATCTTTGTAAGTAAAGAATAAAAGAGTGCGTGCATCTTCAACATGAGAAGACATTCACCTTGTCTTCAGGCTCCTTCTCTTTAGTTTCATTGCCAAGGTTCTCCTTACTTCCATCGGCTGCTTCCTCCTCCCCCTCAGCCTTCTCACCTTCCAAAACCTTCTCAGGCTCATTGGCAACTTCCTCAGTCACCCTAATCCGCAATAGATCCAATGCCATAATCAGAGATGAATTTTTTCAGGAGTAAAGAACACCAAAACCCAATTGTAAAAAAAAAAATGAGGATAATTAAAAAAAAGGAAGCTTGTGCTTACTGAGCTAGTTCGTCAGTTTGGGTTCCCCAATTGCCCCGACCAGCTCCCTCACGCTTGAAATCATTTCTACAATCAGAAGTATTTAAGATTTAATGTATGATCAAAAGGGAAAATTTTCCACAGATACTTATGATTATATGAAACTTCTCTGCAATTAAGGCAAAGTATATTGACTGTGAGAAAACATCAGACCCGTGTACTGCCCCACTTCGGCGGTCAAAGGCACGGCGAGGGCGCTCCCCATCACCAACTTCTCCATTATTAAAGCCTCCACGGCGAACACCCCGAGGCCCACCATAGCTACGCCTCTCAAAGGGCCTCCTATCTCCATCTTCAGCAGCACCTTGACCTGCAGATGCACCAGCACTGCTGAGAGCATTCTCACTGTTAAAATCACGACCGTAGCCACCACGACCACGGCCATAACCACGTCCACCGCCACGGCCCGTATCATTCTTTGCCTCCCTTACTACATCAGTGAGAGGACATGAAAATTAGTCAGCACCATAGAGATGCTCAAGACTAGTAGAGAAAAGTAAAATGAAATAAGACAATGAGCAAAGCAACCAGGTAATGTAAGAATTAACTTCATACGAGACTCTTATCACAAAGTTTCGCTTCTTTTCCATACATTTCTATTCCACTTGACAAACTTGTCTCCAGCAACATCAAGAGGAGTTAATAACTCTTTTTGTTAATGCGAGTTTTAAAACATCACCAGTAATTAAACAAAACGTAGTTAAGACCACTTGATGCGGCAAAACATCGATAGAATATGTTCTTGGGAAAAATTCAGAGCAGTCTTCTTTCAAGTATGTAGCTGTAAGCCACTCCAAAAATGATTTCTCAAAGCACCGAAAGTATTCTCTCTAATCAATAATTTAATAAAACCCTAACCCAAAGCTGTTCTTGAGTGGTCTAGAGCTCAGAACTAGGTTTTCCAAGAGGAAACTATATCATTCTTTCTGGATTTTAGGTCCTGGATACGATCAAATCAAGCAAAAAACCGACTAATTGAGAAATGATGCCAACCACCGGCACGCAATTCCTTTTGGTGGAGTGTGGGCGTAAATGAAATCAAGCTAATACGGACAAACAAATAGATATAAGCCTACTCCTTTAAATAACGCCAAAAAAATGGAATATAAACGCATCAATATCCAATCAACACACAATGCAAAGAACACAAAAAGAATGAAAAATGAAATCAAGTAACTAACCGGCCTGAGCAGGAGGGAGCGGCTTAGACGGAAGCTTAGCCTGGGGCTTGGAAGCCGGAGGTTGAGACTGAGCCGCCGACTTCGACTGAGGCTGTGAAGAAGCTTTCTTAGGCACGGCGACAGCGTTGGCGACCTTCTGCTGATGAGCCGCGATCAAGAGCGACGGGTCCTCAGCGTCTTCATCGCCTAACAAGTCGAAAGGGTTCGCGGTCGCCATCTCTCCTAATCAAACCTCCAAAGCCCCTCCCGAACGAAAACTTTATCCTAACGACACCTCCATCGTCTACAGTTCAGATCTGAAAATAGGTAGAGAATGCGATAAGGTTCCAGGGAGTAGAGAGAGAGAGACCCTAGCCGCAAGAGACTGATTAGAGAGATAGAGAGAGAGTGAACTGAAACCTAATCACGAAATGCTTTTCAATTTATTGTCGTCTTTACTGTTCATTCTAGCGTTGGCGACTCACTCACTCGTAATAAAATAACTAAACAATACGGATAATTCTAAGGGTGCTCCTCGGGGTTATCTTGGCTATTTGGGGTTGGCTTTTGCTAGATCTACGAATATGCCATTGTATTTTAAACATAATTTTGAATTTCGAAATTTTATTTTTCCGCCTTACTTTTCTCATACCCCTTCTAAACGGCGTCGCAAAAGTATCGATTTAGTCTGTTTCAAAGACATATACTGTCTATATAATTTTAAAATATTTTGAAAAAATCTTTCTAATTTTTTAGTTTTAAAATAATATCAATTTAAATCTTTATTAAAAATAAAAATATACGTAATATCTAATCAAAT
>JANKYE010000013.1:23563391-23578213 GCA_032467995.1 Erythroxylum dillonii | reverse complement strand
ATTAAGAAATTTTTTTTAGAAAATATAAATATATCATTGTATTTTATAAATAGGATATATATATATATATACATATAGTCACGCGCTTTAAGGGCGCTTGAGAGATAAATGCATACGAATCCAAACCCGATGCTACATAAAATGGTGTTAAACGGCGACGACACAGAGAAGGGGGCGCTGGACCCCACGTTATGAAAAGCAGTGTAGCTTAAAGAAGAAACAGTGTGGGTCCTACCTAAAGGGGTCTACATACTGAAAAAGTGGACCCCACAATTTCCATAGAGAGAGAAATCCTTTGTCTCTCTTCTCTCTCTGTCTCAGCTATTCTACTACTACCAGTCTACTACGCAAAAGGCAAAGTTATGGTGATAAAGCAAAAGCTTTACTCAAAACACCATCAACCTAAAGCTTTTTTAGTCGCCGAGCCACGCTGCACATATACACACTCACAAAAGAAAAAGGAAAAAGACAGGGCCTGAGCTCTTCACGAGAAAAAGAAAAAAAAAAAGCTCACTTGCACATACTCTTCATAGTTTCTGGGAAAGCTTCAGAATTTTGAGCTCTTCAGCTCTAACCCAGATAGGAAGTCTAAATTTTCTGGCCATTTCTGGGTTTTGCGTGCAGATTCTTGCTCTTCATTTTACTGGTACGGTTTAGGGTGTCTAAATTGTGTTTTGTTTTGCCTTTTGTTTTCAAAGTAAAATCCATGCTTGAGTGTTCCTCTGGATTTGTTTATTTATTCCTTTATTGCTTTATTGTACGTTTTGGGGTGTCGAGAAATCTCTGTCTCTCTCTGGTTTGTTTGCTTTTATTGACTTTGCCTTTTGTGTTTGGCGTGGATTTGAAGGATTGGTGTGGACTAGAAAACATAGTTTAAGCCTTAGATGGATTTGGCATTTTTCTGCTTTCTCCGCTAGCGGGGTTGCGTATTCGGCGCTTTTGTCTTAATTAATGATAGTTGTAGTTCCTACGTTCTCCTATACTCTGTGCTGGATTGAGAGTGAAGTTAAGAATTTGCAGGAGTCATTCTTGGGTTTTAGTTGTTTGATCTGGTGAGCTTTCCAAAGATTTTTTTAAAAATATGTTTCTCACAGAGAAAGTTTATAAGATTTTGCATGTCGATGACTTTCTTGACCTAATTATTTGTTTCTTTGATTTTTCTTCTTTTAATATTGGCCATAGAATGAGAGAATACCAGAAAATAAAAAGAAAGTTGAGGCTCAAATTTCTAGTTTTATTTATCATTTTGAAATTTTAGCACGATTTGGAAACGGATTAAGTAGATACTAACGCAGATTTGTTGGCATCGAAATGGAAGGTCAGGCACAGATTTGCCATTTGGATTCTTAGTTGTCAAGAGTGTTCTCTCTCATTTATGCCTTCTTTTTTCCTTTTGCGAAAAAAAAAGAAGATTTGATTTTATCCCTGTACATGAATGGTAAATGTAGTTTCTTGAAGTCTACATTCTTGTATGTTATGCCCGGATAGATTCAGCGTCTTTGATGGCTAAGAAAGTAAAATTGTTAACATGGGTAGGAAATGAAAATTACAGGTATTGGGCTGTTTGCAAGATTTAAATGTTTCTGTGAGCTGAAGTATGTACTAACCTCTCCAATTCTATTTGAAGGGTTTCTCAGTAGGTGATTCCATGTGATGATATATCAGGCATGGAAAGAGTTCCAGAACATAAGATCCTTCCTGGAAAATTGCCTTCCATGGGTGGTCAGATACTGAATGCATATATGTCCTCAGGGAGAGAAGCCGGCCAGGGCACTAAGGTGCAGATAGGGTTGGTAAGAGATGCAGTGGCTCGTTTTACTGCTCAAGAATCCCATGTTATGGATTTTCCTGTACCTGTAAGGCCGTGGAAAGGAAAAAATTTTGCGCCTTTGCAAGAAGAGCCAATGCCTGATGTCATTATATCAAAGGACAGTGGTGATTCGTTTGGGGATGATGGCCCTAGTTCTTTCTCCGGGGCTAGCCATCCACCGGAACCTATTGATACGGATCTAATGAAAGCTGTGTATGTACCGATTAAGAAATCAGAGGCTGCATGCCTTATGAAAAACAGGTCTGTGAAGGGGCCTTTTCTGGAAGATCTATCCATCAGAGTTCCTCCAAGGAAACCAAGCCCTGTCGTTCTTTCACCGGCAGAAAGTCTGGTTGAAGAGCCTAATGATTTAGTTGTATCACCTTCTCCATTCTCTGTTCCTCGTCAATCTCAAAATACAGAAAATGGTCTCCTACCACGTGATTCAGAGGAGAAAGAATGTGTATGGGATGCTTCTTTGCCGCCAAGTGGTAATGTTAGTCCCCATAGTAGCATTGATAGTACTGGTGTATTCACAGCTATGAGTGTCGTTCATAGCTGTGCCAGTACATATCGTAGTGATGCTATGACAAGTGATGGCATGCTTAGTATGGATAAGAATTATGAGAGTACTAAAGGAAGTGTCAGTGTTAGAGGAGATTCACTTGAGAGTGCGAAAACTAGTGTGAGCCGGGCAAGTGATAGCAGTGGACTTAGTGATGACAGTAATTGGAGCAACATCATGGGGAGTGCAAATAAACCTCATAAAGGAAATGATCCTAGGTGGAAGGCTATAATTGCCATTAGAGCACGAGATGGAATTTTAGGCATGAGTCACTTTAGATTACTTAAGCGGCTTGGTTGTGGTGACATTGGTAGTGTGTATCTCTCGGAGCTTAGTGGTACCCGTTGTTTCTTTGCAATGAAAGTAATGGACAAGGCATCCCTTGCAGTGAGGAAGAAGTTGACTAGGGCTCAGACAGAGAGGGAAATTTTGCAATTATTAGATCACCCATTTCTACCAACTTTGTATACACATTTTGAGACTGACAGATTCTCATGTTTGGTCATGGAATACTGTCCTGGTGGAGATCTGCATACTTTAAGGCAACGGCAGCCTGGGAAGCATTTTTCTGAATATGCTGCAAGGTGTGCATTTTTTCTTAATGTTTTTGCATTTTTATGCTAAAATAGCTGCATCCAATGTTGAAGAGTGGTGTTTGGGGTAAGTATTTTTCTAAACTAATTAGTTGATAGTGTTTACATTCTTCTAGGGCATAGTGTATGCTGAATCACTTTTTAATGATGATCCATTGATATTCAAGTATGTTTGAGAGATCTGTATTTGTCTGCCTCTGATACTATGTTGATGTGATTCTCTGCATGATATAGCCTCCAAGGTGTTTCCTAATAACATTACAACTTCTATGGCTACTTAATCATTGGTTCCTTTCTCTCTATAGGTTTTATGCTGCAGAAGTTCTGTTGGCACTTGAATATCTCCACATGCTTGGAGTTGTCTACAGGGATTTGAAACCTGAAAATGTTCTTGTTCGTGATGACGGGCACATAATGCTTTCAGACTTTGACCTTTCGCTTAGATGTGCAGTTTCCCCTACCCTGATAAGGACATCTTTTGATTCCGATCCTGCAAAGCGGGGTGCTGGTGGTGCATTCTGTGTGCAGCCTGCCTGTATAGAACCCTCATCAGTGTGCATCCAGCCAGCGTGCTTTATTCCTCGCTTATTCCCTCAGAAAAGTAAGAAGAAAACCAGAAAGCCTAGAGCAGAACTTGGTTTGCCTGCTGGTGCACTTCCGGAGCTTGTAGCAGAACCAACTGCAGCCCGATCTATGTCTTTTGTAGGGACTCACGAATACCTAGCTCCAGAGATAATCAAGGGAGAAGGTCATGGCAGTGCTGTTGATTGGTGGACGTTTGGCATTTTCTTGCACGAACTTCTGTATGGTAAAACCCCATTCAAAGGCTCAGGAAACCGTGCTACATTGTTCAATGTGGTTGGACAGCAGCTCAGATTCCCTGACTCACCCGCAACTAGTTATGCAAGCCGGGATTTGATCCGAGGCTTGCTCGTGAAAGAACCACAGCACAGGCTTGGGGTGAAACGAGGTGCAAGTGAGATCAAGCAACACCCTTTTTTTGAAGGTGTGAATTGGGCACTTATAAGGTGCAGCACACCACCAGAAGTGCCAAGACCAGTAGAAACTGAATTGTCTGGGAAATTTGGACCTGTTGATCCAATAGGGGTAGGAAGCAGCAGCAAGAGAATGGTAGGAACAGATATGAAATCTGGGGGTAAATTTCTTGACTTTGAGTTCTTCTAATACATGGAAGTGATGTCTGTGTTCTAGTAACATCCTTAGTTTTTATGTTATAAGAACATGACTGCATTGCTGCTCTCTTGTCAGGATGCTCACAAGGTTAAGAAAAAAAAAATCAATTGGAAATCAGTAGCTTTGATTCACTAAAATTTTCATGCAGTGGATTGCAATTAGTATGTTTACATAGCCCCCCTAGACGACTTGTGCCATCTCATTTTAAACGAGTAGGTGTAGAATTTGGGGTTGGTATTTGGGCCTTGCCCATTCTAGACCTGTGTAGACGGATGGTGAAGCTCGAGTTGATTAAGTTTCAGGATAAGGCCAGGCTGGAGATGGGCCTCCTTGCTAGTGTAGATATGAAATTTTGTTATAAGCCCATTCTAAGCGGTGACCAATACGCTTTTGGTGCCATGAACACTTAAGGATAGCATGGACCGCCTAAACTGAAGCCTGGAACCTAGAGAAGGCTATTGTTAGACAATGGTAGAGATTTCAGGCCCGGGGAGCACATTACTTGGGCCTTTTGATATTTTGTTACTTTTTATGAGGCTTGGTTGGGTCTTCACAGGCTATCAGTCAGAATTCAACTCTTTAAAGTTCGAGTTTGAACCTCATTATCACCGTCTAGTATGAATCTCGCTATTACGTAAAGTCTAAAAAAGTCCAATAATACACCGCGTTAACTTATTAATGGATTAAGGTAATAACATTCTAAATAATTAATCCTTTCCTATAGAAGGACGACAGTTTGTAAGAGATCCGACAAGTTTCAGGTATCGGGTAGGAATTGGGAGCAGAGGTTTGGGATCAAACATAAATAGGAAGCAATGAAAAACGGACTAGTGTTTCTGACATCTCTCCAACATGAAAAACTGTTTTAACATTAAAGATTGGAAAGAATGCAATCTTTGAAGAGTAGGGAGACAAAAGGATGCAGTATGAGCGTGGCTTATTCACTAATTGCTGAAATTGTGAAATCAACCGATACAACACAATCAAAGCAAATTCCTATACACAGACTTCTTTTAAAAACAGATGATCAAACCTCAAAACGGCTCTCCACTTATATACATTTTCAATATCATCAAAAAGAATTGGGTAATGATCTATTTGATTGCATATGAGCGGTTACATACCAGTTCAATTGCTTCTGTGAATAATGAAGAAAAACTGGTTAATGCCTGGAAAACCCCTGGCAAGCCTGTCTGAAGATTGTTAAGTGTCATTGCTCTTGTTACCTCCACCGCCTTGGCATGCCTCAGCATCTCATCTTCCACTCGTCTTTGGCAATTCGCAAGCTCGGATTTCTTCTCAGCCAAAGGATCTCGAGCATCCAGCACATGTACGTTCTCCGGGCTGGTATCTGGAAGACCGATACCAACCATCGAGTAAGATTGGTAGTATTTCCTCTCTATATTACGGAGAGATGAAGCCTTCTTCTCTAATTCCTTTGATGTAGTGTCTGTCCGCTTTTTGATTTTGAGCTCCTCAGTTTGTTTTACGAATATCACATGGACAACATTGATAAAACTCTTGATAGCCTCTGAAGCAACAGTGTCAGGAACACGGTCGAGGGCAAGCTTCCACTCATCCAAGAAAGTATACACCTCGGAGTGCTCCACGCCAGTGTTGATATTGTCACTGTTCACTGGAAGAAGAGTAAGCTTGAACCAGCCATGGATGGAGTGAATGAAGTCCCTTTGGAACTTTATTAGGCGGCAGAAACTGGAATGCCATGTGCATACGGCAGACTCGAGATCTCGAGTTGCCTGTCTGTGAAGCTCGGAAGTCAATTCACCCTTGATTGATCTGTTCACCAGGCCACGAACTTGTTGCACAATGTGGTTCTGTACTTCATGGTACTGGTGCATGGACCTCCACATGTACATGAATCTGCATTAATCAAGCTTTTAAAAACATCCAATGATCACAACTCAGCACCAAAACAGATGTAGCATCCAGTGGTAGGGTTCAGATTTTTCAAACATGTTATAAGGGGATTACAGAATTGGCAAACCAAAACTACAGGTCAAATGCAGCAAATACAAACAGTGGGGTGAGAAACTAAGACAGTTCCTGTAACAATTATTCGATGTCTCCGCTAAAAACGCAAGTTAACCATATGTGATCTTCTTGTGATGCAAATTAATGGGTAATATTAACTTCAATAATCATTTCCAGCCCATGAATGCCTAACAGCTGAGGAAACTGAACCGAGAATTATAATTCAACCTCGATAGGCCAGGAATTCAGCTGAAAAAAGAACATAAAAGAGATGCAGAATCAGGGCGTGCATCTTGAAAGTCAAGGACAAGGCATATGTGTTACAGACAAGATGAAGCAAGTGGCTGGCCTGACAGAATTGTGATGATTAATGAATGCTTCAACTACCTCAAGGAAAGGAAGTAACATAGACAAGAAAAAACACTAAAATCTGGAAAAGAAAATGATACCAACACCAGGAAATTATCCCGTGATCCGGAAATTATTCCGTAAAGCAACAAAGAAAATGTTCCCAAGTGCAGTTCCTAGCACCAATTCTGTCTCCCTCTGTAAATCTCATACTGCATTCACAAACCGACGAGATTCAAAAACGAATCAACATACCCATGACACAGTTCAACCAACTGAGGAACAAGATCGGAGTCCCGAAGTGCAGCAATGGCTGTGGAAGTGGTAGAAACAGCTTGAGATGTGACGAAAATTAAAGACTGCAGTCTCGTTATTGAAGCCTTCGTCTTGTCTAATTTACTATCATCCTCCCCCTTATACTCCTGACTTTGCAGTGTGGATAGCTTCTTCTCATGCTCAATCTTAACACCTTCTCTAGACTACATAAATTCCAAAAACAGAATTACATTCATCAATCAGAAACTATTTAGCATTTATCAATCAACATTTCCAAGGTTTCCTTATGTTTATTGCATGATAAAGTCATTTTAAGACAACCCATCTATTGTTCTAAAGAGCATAATCCTAAATTGTTGTCCAAAGACGACATCAAGATTAAAAGATAAAAACGGGTTGTTACAAAAGGATCCAATTACAATACCTTTTTCGCCATTAACAAGTAGTCTCTTTTTACATAAAAAGAAGGTGACTTTGGACCGACCACAAGCACACATCCCTAGGACAAGCAATCCTCGACAATCCGATGGATTGAGAAGGTTATTCAAATCCAGAAAAGCTTCTGAATATTCAGACAAAAAGAAAAGGTTCGACAGGTAATTACGGAGACCGACAAGTATTAAGAGTAACATCCACCGACCAAATCAAAACCAGGAAGTAATCAATATCCACGAATATTTTATCTGTCCTAAAAACCTAAAGAAACGACAAAAATATAGCAATCATCTTACCAGTAACTGCACTAGTCTACAAGGAAAGCAAGTACCTTCACTTCCTCGTAGAGCTTCTTTTCCCAAGCTAAGAGGCGTTCCATGGTAGAACAGAGACTTCTGGGTCCACCCGGTTGATTGAGCAAACCCGGGTCGAGCCAATACTTAACCGCCAGTGGGGGTTTTAACGTCCAACTCGAACTCAGATTACTCAGTACACTCGTTGAATGATACACCGTTTCTAACATTTTTTTCAAATTTAAACAGAAACTTAATTAATTAATAATAATAATAATGACGACGACGATGATGAAAGTCTTACTCTTCAGTTGTCTGAAACTCCGATCAAGTTGTGCTCTCCCGATCTCGAGCATCTCCGACACCTGGTCGCCGGCAGCAGCAGCCTTATCGAAATTCTCCTTAATTGCTTCAACTATCTCCTTCAAATCTTTATGCCTTACCACCATCTTCATGTCGGAGAACTCCCCGGTCTTAAAGCTCGCCGACGACCTAGCCTCGTCCAACTTGTCGGTCTTACTCGCATTTCGATACGTTGGAGGCTGTTTAACCGATTCTGTCCGAACCGACGGCCCGAAATTCGATCGGGTCCCGATCTCGGATCTGGACTCTCCATTCTCCACCTCCTCTTCGACGTCGTCGTCTTCGTCCGACGAGCTCGTGGTGCTGTAGTGGTCGTGATCGCCCCATTCGCTACACTGAACTTCCTCTCTCTCAGTCTCTTCGTTAACAACTGAGTGATGCTTTCTGATGTTGCTGTCGTATCTTTTGTTGAAGAAGTCGTACTCCGATCTCTCGGTCTCGGTTTCGGTGTCCATGTCATCTTCTGCGTCCAAGTGGTGACGTCCGAATGCGTCGTTTTGGCTTTGGCTTCGCGCTTTTCGGTTAAAGTACTCCGAGTCTGGAGGTGATGGAGGGTAGAATTTTTCCCAGTTCCACACGGAAGACGCTTGTGAAGGTGTACTTGAATACGTTGAATCCGCTTGATAAGCTGTCGGATATTCGAAATTCGATCTCTGACTGCTCGGAGACGACGAGAAGCTCGACTCCGACAGTATGTGAGGAAGCTTCGCCGGCTTACGCCTGCGAGTGGCGGCGCCATCGAGGACGGGAGGGAGCTTAGAGCTTGCTATCGACGGAGAATACGGCGGTGGTGGTGGCGGCGGGTGGAGAGACGGCGACGGAGAGGGACGGACAGGGACGTGAGGAGGAATCGAATTGGAGGTGACGGAAGGAGCAGTGCTTGGGCTTGGATTGCTGAGGAAGACCGCGGGGCTTTGCTCGGAGACTGAGAGAGGTTCGCCAGCTGCAAAAGAGCAGAGAGCTGATCCGGTGACGCGGAGGGAGCGGCAGTAATCAGCGTGCGCGGCGGCGAGATGGTGGCGCGCGTAGACAGCTTCCTTGATGAGGCGTCGCCGATCTTTGCACCGCCTCACCGTATCTTCATTGTCCAGCTTCGACGACGTACAACCCATGTCGATACCAAACACGAAACAGAAGGAAAAATGGTTTGTCTCACTGTAGTAAGTAAGCGAGCGACGAAGAGGCTCATGTGGTTATAGTTTGGTCTTTGTCTCGGACAATTAACGTCATCTCTGCTTCAGTGTTTTGTTTCCATCTCTTGTCTGTCTTGTGCAACAAAGGACAGACCAATCCGATAGGGACAGTAGTCAAAAGTATTAATTAATGTAATAATGTTTGATTAGTGTGTGATCACTGATTAGTGTATTAGTTGGCTGATATCATGATAAGGTGGATCTTAGAGGAATATTGGGTGGACCCACTTAGTGATTATCTTTAACTCCAGAGGCTCTTAGTCTAATCAGGCGCTCTGTTGGATTTTGTTTCTTTTCTTCAAGTAGACTGTTTATCTAAACTTTTCATGGATCGTGTTATGGCCATCTTTAAATTCAATTTTAACATAAATTTAATTTAATTTATATTCATATTCATATTTGCTTAAAGTTTATATAAAACTTGATTAAATACGAATAATCTAATTTAATTAAATTTAAATTTAGTAAAATCTATTTTTCTATTAGAAAGATTAACTTGGCTCTAATATAGATCTATATTTAATTTGGAGTAATCTTTGTATTACGAGATTCTTAAATAATTTTACATATAAAGGGTGAGTCTTGAAGTAACTGATAAAGTTATTCTTTTGTGACCATAAGATCGCATGTTCAAGTTACGTTAAATTTTTAAAATTTTTTAATATAAAAGTATCATAACGAAGATGAAAATGTATTATTAAAAATAAACTAGATTCTATTAAAAAATAATTTAGAAAGAAAAATATTTTATTAAAATTTAAATAAAAACTTAAAATTTCACAAAATATATTTTATTTTGAGTAAGTGGCAGATTTTTTATGTGAGTTATTTAGAAACAACCTTTTATTAGTTAGGGGTAAGGCTGAGTATTACTCGACCTCTTCTGACCCTGTATTTTAGTTGAAAATTTTATTAATTGTCGTTGTTGTAGTTTTCTTACATTAATCAATTTTTATACATTAAAATTAATTAATTAATTTTTATTTAACAATTTCTTTTTTAAACTTCAAAATTTTTTAAAATAAGAGTTACTTTTAAATAATATTTAACACTTAAAATTTAAATTAATTTTATAATAGTATAATATTGATTAGCTTAAGGAGTAGATTGGTTAATGAGATTAGGAAGGCATCCATGAGTAAGGAATGAACAACATTTGGTTAGTTATGTATTATCGTTGTATCAACTATCAACAGGTTTTTGACATTAATGATTTTCATTACATAGTAACATGCAAGTGTCAGAGGTATGATAGACTCCTCTGACATAATATGTACTTTTTAAATTAAATATAATTACTTTAAATGTAATTAATTAATTATATTTTTATTTTTTTACAATTAAATATAATTAATTAAAATATATTATAATTTGGTGGAAAATAAATTTAAAAATTTTTTATTTTTTATTTTTTATTTTTTAACATTTTAATAAACTAAGTATTCATAATAATAATAATAATAATTTATTTATTTTAATTGACTATCATAATTATAATTTTTAATTACATGTAATATAATTCCTGGCTAGATTCGACCAACCAACCGCAGCTAAATCCCAGATTTCTTTCTTTGCCATTTGTCTCATTGTCTGACTGGACCCAACTATCCAAGGTTGCCTTTGTGTTTCTTCTGAAATTGTATATTTAATATAAAATGTAACTATTCAAAAGTGCCTTTCTATAGTGTTTAGGTGAGTATCGGATCCTCTGTGTATAAAAACATGACCTGATCGCTTTCAAAAAAAATTCTGATCGCTTTCAAAAACAATTTCATGCCTCTTTTATTTTTTTATTTTGGTTACAAGGAGAAAATTACAACAGAAAACAAAAACAAATATGCGGCTTACGCGTAGCGCGGCAGTACAAAGTGCCTATCTAGTGCTGATGAAGATAATGAATAATAGGTAAGGGAGGAGCTTGGAGGATATGGACACTCGGAACAGTCAGCCCCGCGAGATGAGCCAGTGAATCAGCACACTGATTTTCTTTACGGTGGACATGTTGGATCTACACTTCCTAATCTTTGTGAAGTAACTCTCAGGTACCTGTAAACAAAAGATTACGACAGTCAATCCCCGTATAGGAAGAAGAGATAAGATGAATTACTTCAAAAGAGTCCATTTTGAGAATGATGCGACGGAAACCCATCGACCATGCCATGGGGAGTCTCGAATGGACTCCCCAAAGTTCAACGATAAGAGTCGAGACTTGGCCAAATTGATGTAGAAATTCGCCGCAACAAGCGCCGTTCAAGTCGCGAAGTAATCCGCCAGCTGATGCCACGGTCGAAATTGGGTTAACCATGCCTTCTTTTTTAAATATTAACTAATTGTAGTCCTGATCATCTGCTATCATCTTAGACCTCCTTCCTCTTTTTTTATATTTTACAGAATCAGATCTTCAGTTTAGGTTATAGTGTTCTTATTATGTTTTATTAAATCTTATTTATATATATAAGATTTAATAGAATAGGGTTAAAACAGATTAACTGGAACAGAAAATTTAATATAATGTTTCATACCCTACAAAAATTTGTTAATTATTTTTAAATATATATAAATTAAATATTTTTACTTTTATTTTTTATTCTATTTTGCATTTATAACATTATTAACATGAAACTTATTTACGTAACAATTAAAACAAACTTCAATTTTTTAAGAAACATTGAGATTCAAATTATACTTTTAATTAATATTAAAAATATTTTAAAAATTATATCAAAATTTAATTAATATCAATTGCTTAATTGGGATATTATATGATGCTAACTTGATACCTCAATTATTAAAAACAAAAAAAAATATAATTTTTATTAAAATTTAAGATGCTATTATTACTAGTATGATTTTAAATATATTAAAATATAACATAATATTATAAATAATGATATAAAATTTTAAATGTTTTAAAAATATTGAAGTGCAATTTAAAAATTCATCTTCTTACGTGACTTATTTATTAATATAAATAGTAAAGTTAATCTTTCAAGAATTAGTAAATCAATCTTTTAGAAACTGGACTAAAAGTTAAATTAATAAGACAAGAGACTTAAAAATTAAAATATTTAATCGGTATTAGACCATTATCAAATTAGTTAAAAATTGAATAAATTAAAGAATTCGGGAAATAATTAGAGAAGATTATCCTTATATATCAAAATTTTAAAATTTAATTAAAAAATATATTATTAAATAAAAATTAATCAATAAACGTTTTTAACAATAAAAATTATTACACTAAATTGAATCAAAAAGTAAAAAATCGAACTAAAAAATTGATCGATTTAAAATTATTATTATACCAAATTAGTTCAGTTTTTAAAGCACTATTAAAATTACAATTTATTTTATTCTTAAAAATACATTTAAATTTACAAATAGCTATATAAACTAAAATTTTGGGATTAAAAAAATAAACATGAGATTTATAAAGCAAATATTCCATAGAATCTGAAAAGAAAAAGGAATGTTTCGAACAGAAAAAGCACAGAGCTCAAAAGGGACTTTGTCATAATTGAAGGACATGCATAGATTGCCTCGGATCCCCTTCATAAGCGCCAAATTAGAACCCAGAACAAACGATACTTAAAAGGAGTTTAACGATGTGCAGCAGTAGCAGTACAAGCAATTCCAGGGAAGAAGATGACAAATTGGTCCAGACATAAGGAAGGAACAGAATCCTGGTACTATAAGAACACCTGTTTAGTTTCTCACATCCCAAGTGTTGAAAGTAGACAAGCCTCAAGTTTCCTGCTCCAAACTGTTAACACAAACAAGTTTATCAACCCAAAAAGCTGCAACTATTAATTGTTTTCCCTGGATTTTAGATCTTACAAGCAAAACCCAGAAAAGTTCATAAAGAAACAGAATCAATAGTGCAACAATCCACAGTGTTGTATTTTCTTGAACGGTCACGACATCAACTTAAAGAGTTGTGTTTCGTTTGGGAGCAGTTGAGAAAATAACCGTAATGAACAATTTATTTAATTTGTTTAAATGAGATTCGAAAGATGAACGATGATGACAATCTAAAAATCCTAGTCTCCCGAAATATTAATTCCTCTCACAGAAATAGCTATTGGTGTTTTGTAAGATTTAAGGTGTGATCTTTACGGTGACTCTAATAGCCACTAAGAAGACAGTATTCGTGAGATTGGGATCACGTGGACAGAAGACAACATAAAGATTAATTCGCTTCCACATTAAGGTTAGTGATTTAACCGGATTTATTCCAACACACAGAAATGATGGAACTCTTTTCTTCCCTAAAAGCTAAACGAGAAGTGGACAAATGCTCCAGGAGGACCAACCCATAAAAGAAAAAGTAGCAACTCTTTCTTCTCTCTCGACTTTATTGATTAAGGGCAAATGTTCCTCTGGTGGACCAAAATCATTACTTTCACCTAAGAGCTTGTCACCTAATTTCCAATCTTTCCTAGATCTAGAAACAGTGGATTTAACTAATAACAACCAAAGTATTAGTGTTTCTTCTTACAACACAACCACAGTTTTGTGTTGCTCCAGCGTGTGCATTATTCCATGTCCAGAAATATTACCTGAAAGGTAATGAACTGACATTTGTTAGAAATGGAGAAGCTGTTTCCAGTAAAAGCAGAGACAGCAGGTTCGGGCTAAAACTTTGGACAGGATTTTCTACCAAGAGAAAAAACGTGTCCATTGCCATGTGTAAGCCAAACCAAGGGTGCTGATTCTTCAGAGTCAAGAATCTCTTGGAACCTCCGTGCTTCTAAGCACATATCCACTTAGAGTAGTATCAAAAATTCTCTCACATATCAGAACACTTAGCCTCAGTAATTCAAGGAACTGATTACATTACTGAAAGAAGGAAAGGTGTTATCCCAAGAAAACAAAGGGCAAGAGAAGAAGACAGTAACTAGAGGGGAAATACATTCAAACGTGAGCAGCCATGAAGACGTATTTTCACATGGCAGGGTCCCCACAAACCAATAGATATGTAGCAGAATCTAGTTGCGCTTCGTGTCCCACCAACAAATTCTAATGCCCAACAGCTAGCAGAAATATGTAAACGAATCGGCTTTTATGGTGAAACAGTTAAGAGAGAGGCATTCTCATCCATTGCAGTCAGAGATAGGGTCGAGCCTGCCATCCATTGCAGTTAGAGATAGCAACTGATAGGGTCGAGCCCCATTGATAAATTTGGGTATCCTAACACCGATCAAACTGGAAAAATAATGTCGATTTTAATTGATTGACGTCAAGCCGGACCGGCCTAAACTGCCAACCCAAAGACTGAACAATCAGCTTGATACGAGTCTTTGTTTGCCTGACAAAACTAGACCAGTGGGTTTTTTGTTGGACATAAACCTGTGCTAGTGACGACGGACTCCTGTTAAAAGTAGATTACAGATTTTCTGTCTAGTTTTATTCTGTCTTATTTTATCTCATGAAATCTCAACCATTTATTTTATAAGCCCCACGTGAGTCCTATGCGAGACCTACATAAATAAATAACTGAAATTTACTTGATACAATAAGACACCATAATATTGAACAGAAGATCTAGACTCATAAAAATAATGTTGGAAGCGGTGAATTCCAGGATTAACACTTTCAAGTTTCAATACCTAAATTAAAATTTAATTTTCTGAAAAATATATAAAAAAGAATGTTCAGTTTGGCTGCTACTTTTTTAAATTGGTATTTAATTTTAATTTTAGTTTCTATTTCTAAATAAAAATAAAAATCTATTTAATTTTTAATGACAGTATAATTATA
>JANKYE010000013.1:23543416-23554688 GCA_032467995.1 Erythroxylum dillonii | reverse complement strand
ACGCATCTCGAAAGCGGCTCGGTCATAAGCCAGGGCCGCATCCTCCGCCGTTTCATAAGTCCCCAGCCACACCCTAGAGCCGTTCTTCTTCGGGTCCCTAATCTCCGCCGCGTACTTCCCCCAATGTCTCCTCCTCACCCCCCTATATTGCAAACCCCGGGACGGCGCTTTCGCCTCACTCGCTACCGACACGTCCTTTAACTCGGGATTAATGTCTGTTACTTCCGGTTTAGTAACGTCATCACTGAAGCCTGGACTGCTTTCGCAACAGTGCTCCGTTGCTGGAGTCGAACTCAACAGGGTTTCTATATCGTCGGCGAGGACATGTTGGTGAACAGATTCAACAAAAACCAAGTCATCCCACTCTGAGTTACTTCCTCCCCACATATTGCTGCGAATTTGAGGTTCTTCTTCGTTTCAAAAATGGTAATCAATTGCTCATGTGTGGGATATATATATATGTGTGTGTGTGTGTGTGTGTGTGGTCTTCGAAGTTTCCATGAAAGAGCATGGTCGACCGTCGACGAGCTTTTTTGTTTACTTTCACGTGGTTTATTCATTTACGTTCTCTTTTTATTACAAACGTGGTATATATAGTGTGACACCTTTGGAGTTGTTGGATGTGGAGAGATATATAGAAGGGGACAGTCTAATAAAGACAACTATACGTTAACGAGTCCGGTGCATATAGCAAACTTTAGCATATAGTATTTCATAAAACAGTATATACTTTGTCTTCCTAGATACTTCAATAATGAATGATAGATAGATCTGGCGTGCAAAACAACATTTAGAGGGAGTAGGTTTGTCAAATAGCAAACAGGAAACCATACGGACACATGTGACTGTCACCTGTTTCACCTGTTTCCGTGTTAACGAATGAATAGATGGAGAATGACAAACGTGACTCACGGAACAGCAACCCTGCGACCGTCGCCGTTGTCGTAATCTATAAAAAGTTGATGAAAGTCATAATATTCCACTGCTAAGGGTACGCTTGTACGGGGTAACGGGAAAAAATATATGAAAAGTTGATGAAAGTCGTAATATTCCACTGCTAAGGGTACGCTTGTACGGGATAACGGGAAAAATATATGATTATGGAAAGAAAACATGCTTTTAGTATCAAAATATTAAGTGACCGTTTCACTACAATAATTTAAGTTGTTGTATGAGGCTAATTTAATTAGTTTTATATATTTATTAACACACCCACTCAAGTGAAATTTTTTTGGGCTTGAAACTTGCACAGGCTCACTCTACTTTGTGCTGAATAATAGGTGGGTGGTAGGATTTTAACTCACGACCACTTGATTATAAAAACTCTGATACCATATTAAATGATCATTTCACCACAATAGCTTAAGTTGTTGTGTGAGGCCAACTTGATTGATTTTATATATTCACTAACATAAACTATTGTTGAATGGTTAACATTTTTATTATCTAGTTCTACGCAATCCTCCGTTTCCTTAAATTGGGGAATGAAAATCATTGTTTTATTCCCCTAGTCTAAGAGCTTTATGCATGCTTTAGAATTGGTCCATTCATCGACGGTGAATGGACTTACGGGTATGTGATTATTATTATTATTATTAAATTTACAGTTTCTTATAGTAATTTAGAAACAATCATAATAAATTACAGACTTACCAAATAATATTAATTTAAGAGTAACAAATACAAATAAAATTTTTAAAAAGATCTACAATTTTTGAAATTGTTGAAAAAAATTCTTTTACTTTTAAGTTTTTCATAAAATTATTTTTCTTATAAACTGGTTAAAAATAATCACAAGATATATGCCATATGAAAATCAGACGCGGACTAATCAAATATCATTGGTACAATAACTTAGGAATGTGGATATCATTTCGTACCGGACCAAAACCAGTACGAAACAAATAATGTGTTATATCGGCTTGTTCGGATGGTACCGGTCGGTATTCAAAATATTGGCCAAATACTGGTAGAAATAAAGCAACGGGACTCAAAGTTGAGGATATAGCTAAGGTAAGTGCTCAAGTTAATAGCCCAAATAATATGTGTTGGGCCCCGAACCTTTCGTGGAAGCTAGAACTGTTAAATGAGAAGTTGTTGACAATTATTCATGTGTAAATAAAGGAAGAATTCATGAATTTGAAATGAAACAGATAAGATAGTTTAGATACAAGATGGGTTATATGTGAAATGTTGGAAGTTAAAAGCTGGAAATTATAAGTGAAATATGTTCATTGAGTATGCTTTGATGTTTTAGCCATAATTTTTGCTCTAGTTATCCAAATGAGATGATTTTGATTTGAATTAAACTAAAGAGATAAAGTTACAAATTTTCTGATGAAATCAAGTCTTAATTCAATCTCTAAGAATTTCAATTTTTGGATCGAATTTGAGCACAGAATATTGTTTCAGTATAAGAACAGTCCGAAATGTTTGGTGTATAACTGTCAGAATACTGAACCAAATTGAATGGTTTTGATGTTATTAGAAAATTAAGACAATGAAGAACATTTCTCTAGAAGAAAGTGCAAACAAATTCCTTTAATTGCATGATTAGAAAAAGGTCTTGATTTTTAGATGGAGTTAAGCATGAATTAAATCAATTTTGAGGCATTGATAAATTAATTATATTATTTTTATGAAATTAATTAGCATATTAATGAGAGTTAATTAGCATGTTAATTTGAATAAGATCATATGACATGGATTAAATTGAATTAAGGTGGTAAGATTGTATGAGGGGCAAAATTGGCAAGCCATTTAAGTTGCAAGGCATATATGTAAGGGTAAATTGGACTTTGTAGACTCATTAATGGCATTTTTGTAATTAGACATGTGGGTTGGCTTTTAAGGAAGAGGGAAGCACGAAAATTAGAAGGAGAAGAACCAAAATTAAGAGAGAAAGAGGAGAGAGTTAGTGGAGAAGAAGAGAAAGAAGAAAGAAAGAGTTAGGTTTTGATTTTTCTTGGTCTTAAAGAGTGATTTTGAAGTTGCTCAAGAAGAGAAAAAGGAAGAGGAGGATGAGAGCCTTCTTTTGATCCAAGAAACTCTTCATTTGATGAAGATTCAAGGTAAGTTGGATTTTAAATCTTTGGATTTTTTTTAGGGTTTTGGTTTATATAGCTTAAGAATGGTATGGGTTTAAGTTTTCAAAGATCAATTTTGATGATTGTGTCATATGGGTTCTCCAATTGGAATTCCTATTGAATGAAATTTTGTGGCTATTGTTAAAGGAAATCAAAGAAGGGAAGTGGAGCAAGGGGAGAGATATTTTGAGCAAGGTTTTCAAGCAAGGAATTTCAAGGTGGGTTTCATGTTTATAATTTAAGTAATGAGCCATAAATGTTTTCTTTTGAATCAAGAAAATAAAATGATTTCAATGGCTTCTTAAATGTTGCTTTTATTGTTTGTGATTGATGTGAGAAATTGCTACAATTGTTGCATTTATTGCTTTTGAATGATTTGAGAGATTGCTATGTGAATGTGGTTGATGAATTAGGAATTGCTACATGAAAGGATTTTCGAAAAATTGTATGTTTATGTAAAACAAGTTTCCAAAATTTTGCCATTTGGGCAATCATTTTGCAAATCATGATTATATTTTATGTGGGTTTCGGGTAGTCCCTCAAGAACCGTCACGTGCACGTTGACCCAAGAATAGGCTTCTCCTGCCTACCCGCTAATGGCACGGAGCTCATTCAAGAACTCCCTCAAGTTTACGGCTACATAGGACCATTATATGGGAAGATGTAGTGCGTTATGAATTTGGACCTACCCAAACCATTATGATGTGCTAATGCGTTTATGATTTGTGAATAAGTTGAAAAATTCATGAATTGTATTGTTTGTGATTTGATTACTTGACAAGAATTTTAAGAAGCATGTGTTTTATGACTCAAAAAAATTTGCCATGATAAAGAACTTTTTGAAAGGTTTTGCTTGTTATTTGTTGTAAGCATGTTACCCACGAGCTTTCGAGCTCACCCCCCTCTCTATCCCATCCTCAGGTGATGCACAAGAAATAAAGTGAAAGTCAAGGCATTACTCCGGATTTGCATGTTTGTTTTGTATTGTTTTGGGAATAATTGATGTAAAACAAGGCTTTAAATGTATTTTGAGAATTATTGAGTTTTGCATGTTTTGTATATTGAATTTTGATATCAATATTTTATTGTGGCTTGGAATGCCATTGAAGGTTGTAAAACTCTTATTTATGATGTTAATGAAATATAGATATGTGTATGGATTTGAAATATGAATGATGTTCAGTTGAAATTAGATATAATTGAAGAAGCGATCCAATTAAGTTGATGAACTTTGAATATGAGTTGCTATCACTTGTAAGTGAAATGTCATGGAAAAGAAGGATTGGTATTTGAATGGATAAGAATGATGTAATAATAGAGTAAGTGTCCGTTTGGTTCAGCTTTTTGAGGGTTTAAAAGTACTTTTATTTACCGCAAAAGCTATTTTAAGAAAAAAAGTAGGTGTTTGGTTGTAAATTTCAAAAGCATTTTTGAAGTAGAAAAAGCTTTTTTAAAAGCTCAAATATAATTTTTTCAAAAGTTAAAATTTGGAGCTTTTCAGAAAAGCCCCAAATTTTAGCTTTTTCGAGAAGCTATTTTTCCGTCACTTACGAAATTGTCCATCACTTACGTAAATAAAAACTCCAAATACCATCTGCTCTGTTTCTTCTGTACCAGGCAAACGTTCGGCCTTCAACGCAAAAGGTCTACGTCAAATGCAGAGGATTCTTCGTTGTTGTGACGCAGGAGCGTAGAACTTTGGTAAAGAGCAAATTTGTTCCGCTTGCAACCATTCAAGACGCTGTTGAGTTATTTTTTTGGCAGTTTACGCTGTTAAGTTTACACTTCTTTGTATGCATTAGATGATCTTTAAATATTCTGCTCCGCTATATTTGTATATTTTCATATAAACAATTTACATGTTCGAAAATATAAAATTATATGCTATTGAATAATCATTCAATATAGAAAAGTTGTGATCAACTTCTAAAACAAACCTTATAGGCGTCGGCTACAATGACTTCATCTCTTGGTCCGAGAACTACTCCAAGTGGTCTGATGCCGATGTTCACCAAGTTCTCTACAGCACTGTCACCAACCACCGAGTCATTTAGTTTGACTCACTTGATCCACCCATCAACGCATCCGGTGTAAATTGTGCCTGACTTGTCATCATAAGCAATATCTTCCGGTGCCTGAAGCTTCCCGAAGCCTACAAACTTCGAGCTTTAGAGCACGCGGACGTTCTTCACCGGGGCGGTCAGTGGTGGTTGCGTGAACTCATGCAGAGGGAAGGGGGTCGGGTCAAACGAGTCAAGCTGGTATACGATTACAGCAACAAAAACAGGAGCTACCACCAAGAAAGCAACGGTGGCCAAGGAACATGATGTTATTCTCGACGTAATAAGAAACCAGTCAGTTCAAAGAAACATAAAGACTCAGTATATGTGTATATGTTCATAGGCCTATGTAAATGATATGTATATATGTATATAGAGAGAGAATTTGTTTTATCCGAGTGTTATGATTAGGAAACTGAGGTTGTTTTGCGAAAAATTATAAATTTATAATATTTTTAAATATATTTTAGATGAAACATCTCTTTAAATTATTTCCGACACGATGATTATTTAAAATTTCCTACAACATGGTACTTTGCATATTGTTTAGTATACTTTAAAAATTATTTAGCATAAATAATTTTATTATAAAATAAAATATAGTTAAAATTAATAAAAGTGCTTTTTATTTTTATGTTGCCAAACAGTCTACTGTATGAAACTCTTTTTAAAAAACTGTTTTTTTAATTGGCAGCCAAACAGTCAACTGGCTTTTAAAAAAAGTTCTTCTAAAAAAAGCTCTACTAACAAAAGCTCTACTAATAAAAGCTCTACTGATAAAAGCTCAACCAAACGGACCCTAAGTAAAGTTGGGAAGGTTTTGAAGGTTTTGCAAGTTTTAACAAGGATAAGATTTATGTTTGACTTCCATAAAAAATCTGGAATAATCTAGATAGAATTAGCCAAAGTTTCCTTCATGAAAGTTGTATTTCGTTTTTTTAGCTTTCCGACACTATAGAGTTTGTAAATATTGGATACCGGAATGAAGAGATATAAATGTTGCAAGTTATGATGTTACCTAGGATTTGTGTATAATAGCAGTTATGCTTAATGATGGGAATTTGTGGTTTTGATGAACCAAATGAGTTGAGAGTTGAGATGTTGGGAGATAATTTTAGTGTTTGAGTTGTTATGAAGTGATTTTGTATTAGAAGAGTTGAATTTGGGAAGATTATAAGTGAATATAATGTTAGAATTGGATGTAGGAAGCATAGGAGAGGGTTTGGAGGGGTTTGGGGAACTCTCATGTTCATTTAGCGGACTTTAGGTCCATTTAATGGACCTTTGTGGGTTAAAAAGGACCCCTTGCATCTCTTATGTCTGTTTAACGAACCTTCTCGGGTGAAATGGTGCACTTTGGCTGGACAATGTCTGTTAAACAGACATGCATGTCCGTTTAACGGACATCCACTGGACAACTTTAGGAAATTGTGATTTTTGACCCTTTTATAGGCAGAATCGGACTTTGTGGTCTTCATGAAAGTTTTAGATCTCGAAGTCTTCTTTCCAATGGTTTAAAAACAAAATCAATCCGATATTTGTGATGAAAGTTATGATAATCGCGCCAAGACATGTCACTGCATGATTGAGGGTATAAACATGTGTGATTCTTTTAGTCATAACTCCCTCATCCGACCTCCCAATGAGGTGATTCTTGAGGCAATAGATTTCTAACACATGTATCTATCTCTCAATGAAAATTGGTATTTTGTTTGGAGTTTATTTGAAAAATTTTTACGGAAAGAAAATGAGGAATCGGTTGGGAGAGCATGATCAGGGTATGAATACACTTTAGCTTTTAAAGCATATCTTGACCTATAGAACTCCGATTAAGATGGTTCTTGATTCAAAACAAACTAGAGACTTAGAGCTATGATTTCTTTGAAGAAGTCAAATGGAAATTCTGACTTGAAGATTTCCAAATTCTGTTCACAAGCAGGAGAAATGAATTCGAGTATGGTGACTGATTTTGTATGGGCACGCAATTAAACAAATTGTGAGCAAATTTGTGGCATGTATGAAGATGAACAGTTGATGACATGTCATGGTATCAGGGCAAGAGTTGGATTCCGAAATCAAGCAGGATCCAACATATGTGTAAGTTCGCAAGAGTTGCGTTCCGGAAACGGGATCCAATAATATGACATTGTGTTCTTCATTGGACAGTGAAGATGAACTTGTTGTGGTACCTGATATACAAGGATCCTCGGTTATTCCTTCAAGCTGCCATGGAATAAAAAGACGAAAAAACCTGTCACAATATTTTTTATTATTAAATTATATTTGATATTATGTAACTAATGATATATTGATGCAAAAACATACTGGAGTATTTTCTTTTCAAGAGTTATTGGAAATGAAATACTACAATATATTTGATTTTGAACATTCTGTCATTATAAATAGGGTGCATAAAATATAATTAATTAAATTACATTTAAAATTTGATATAAAACAAATTTTTATTTCTCAAGATTTTTAACAAACCAACCACCATCAAAGGTAATGATAATCATTCCTTCATCTTAACTAACTATCATAATTATAATGATTATATCTATTCTCATTCCTCCCTATAATCATTTCCATTCTCATTTTCATTACCTATGTGAATCAAGCTTCCCTAACACATTTATTGCTTTGACTCCTTTCTACTACTAGTCCGTGGTTAGGATTTCGTCGATATCTAGTTGATTAATATATTGATCACCTTAAGTCTCACCGGTCCCCCTATCACACATGTTCTTTGCCGACGACCTCATCTTATTCTTAAAAGCTTCTATCGATCAGGTCTCCGTCATCCGTGACACCTTGGCTACTTTTTGGCCGCGTCGGGTCAACGCGTTAGCCAGGAAAAGTCATCTTCTTCTCCCGAAACATTTCCCCCTACAACGCGTACGCTTAGCTGGGCGTTAAGCTTCAGACAGACACCGGACCTTGGTCAATACTTTGGAGTTCCCCTGTTTCACAAAAAAGTCACTAAAAAGACTTACCAGTATGTTCTCTACAAAGTTCAACACCGCCTCTCAAGGTGGCAAGCCAATCTCTTGTCTTTTGTGGGCCGCATCACTTTGATCCAGCCGGTCCTCTCTGCGCTCCTTGCTTAATTATACGATACAAACGATTCGCCTTCCTCGGGAGTTGCGCGATGAGTTGGAGAAGATTCTACGTACTTTTTTATGGGGTTCCTCCCCCGGCACTTGAAAGACTCACCTTGTTCACTGGGCTTAAGTTTGCCAACCAAAGGAAGTAGGTGGGTTAGGGATTCGAAACATCCGCGCCACCGATGATGCTTTGCTTACTAAACTAGGGTGGGCAATGATCACTAAACGTAACGATTTGTGGGTCCAAATTTTATCGGCCAAATATCGATTTGATGTCAACCATATCCCTTCCGCTCTTACTCCTACTGGTGGCTCCATGGTGTGGCGGAGTATCAAGGCCATCTGGCCCAACGTCATCAACGGTATGCGATGGATTATTGGAGACGGGTTCCAGACTCAGTTTTGGCTTGACCACTGGGTCGCCAACGTGGGTCCCCTTGTCCAGCATGTTACCACTCCTATCCCCTCCTCAGCCCTTGATCGTCGCGTGCACCATTTCGTGGACGACAAAGGTCATTAGGATTGGCCTTAATTTCAACCTATGCTTCCTTCCTCCATCTGGACGGCCATTACAGGTACCTTCCCCGCAAGCCTTACCTTGGAGCCGACAAACTTATTTGGGGATCGTCACCTAACGGGAAATTCACTACCGCTTCAGCCTACTCGCTGCTTATGGAGCCCCCTCGAACTCATCCCGACCACTTATGAAAGACCATTTGGCAGTGGACCAGTCCACAACGTATCCGTACTTTTCTTTGGCTTTTGGCTCAAGATCGACTCCTCTCCAACCAGCAACGCGCTTTCAGGCACCTTACTACGAGCTTGGACTGCTATCACTGTCGTATGGAGGAGTCTTCGCTACATGTTGTTCGTGACTGCCCAAAAGCGCGGAATCTTTGGCTTACTTTCCCTCGCCAAGCCATCCCTCCCACCTTCTTCACTAGCAACCATCCGGAATGGCTCACCACTAACCTCCAGTCCCATCAATTGGTCTCGGGCCTTGATTGGACAGCTATCTTTAGGACTGCCTGTTGGTTCCTATGGACCTGGCGAAATTTGGCCCTTTTCGACACTCAGTTTTCTTGGCCGAGTTCTCCCACAATGATCGTCCTTAATTATGTCCGCCTGAGTTATCAGGCCTCCACCTTGCTTTGTTGCGCCAGGCTGGCTCCTCGCCCGTGATCTGAGCAATGTATTAGGTGGTGCTTGCCTACCTCAGAGTGGATCAAACTGAATACGGATGGCGTGTGTTGCAGAGAAACCTCCTCGGCCACTGCAGGTGGTCTTCTTTGGGATAGCTTTGGGGATTGTCTTGGTGGGTTTGCTCAGAATATCAGCCGGTGTTCCCCGATTTTGGCTGAACTCTGGGGAGTCTACTCGAGTCTTCAACTAGCCTGGACCCTTGGCTTTCAGCGCGTGGTGCTAGAACTGGACTCTCTTGTGGTTACAGAGCTCCTCTCCAACGCCCCGCAACGATCCCTGACTCTCAACCCTTTAGTCTTAGGCATCAACGAACTACTTGTCCGGAATTGGGTTGTTCTTCTTCGACATACCTACAGAGAGGGCAACTAGTGTGCTGACTGGCTCGCCAACCACACTTTTACTTTAGGACTTGGGCTCACCATTTTTTATAGAGCACCCTCTGAGTGTGCCACTATCCTTATAGAGGACATAGCAGGGGTTAGCCTCCCTCGGAGGACCTTGTAATTTGTGTTTTTCCCTTATAAACAAAAAATATATATATTGATCAAAGATACGTTCCTGCAGGATGCAATCAATGACTAAAAATCCACCATTGATTACTTTTGTGTACTTTCATTCCCTCTTAAGAAAAGTGGACAATAGGATAGAGTTTAAACTAAGAAAACTTTATATTCAAATTTAATCTTTTTTCATAATTGATCCAATCAAGAATTTTTGTCTAGGAGATTAGAGGATCATTAACAGGGAAAATTTTTCATTTTCCTTCCTTGTGCGTAACTCGAACTCAAGACCTCCTATAAGGGAGGGTCTTAAGTGAAGAGTGTACACCAATTAAGTCATTTTTCGTTGCCTATTCAAATTTAATCTTCATTAAGATAAGCTGTCAAATTTAACTTAATTTATAGTAGGGAAGACAATAAGCATGGCCTAGGTTCGAGTGTTTTTAATGAGTCAACTTATATGTTAAGCTCATACCGATTTGAGGTCTAACTATTTTAAACAAAGTGATATTATTTTATTTAGAAGAGTTGAGCCTCAAATAGGCATGAATTTGGCCAAAAAATCTAGACCTAATTAAAAAAAGATGTTATTTTGTATTTTTAATATTTTAAAAAATTGATAGACTGATCTATTGTCATCTCTAATTTTTAAACTCTTAACAGATTAAATCGAATTTTAATGTGTTTTATTAAATTAAATTTGATTTATTATTTTAAACTAATTTAAATATAAAAGATGGGTGAATTTGATAAATCTTAATGATAAATAAACAATGTAGACTATAACTTGAAGAACATGTGGGTCAAAAGAAGTAAGATATATATCAGACAACTAGTGTTGGCAAGAGCATGTAACGTCAGAAATGCTTCTTTTGTACTGTACTTGTCCTATTATGTTTTTTTTTGTATAAGAGGAAAAAAGACAATGATTACACAACGTGTCGCGGGAAACAGATCCCGGACATATCCTTGAGGAGGATTACATGACACCCAATGGGAGGAAGGTCAAAAAAAGTAACACCAAACTCAAAATGCGTAGCATATCTCGCTAGCCAATCCACACAGCGGTTGCTCTCACGGTAGATGTGGCGATGCACGACCGTCCAGTTCCGTGTAAACAGCTTATGAATCCCTTAAACAATGGAGTTATGTATCGAGGATCGGCTGGCTGAGCAGGATAGGAGTTGGAGGGCCGCAGTTGAGTCAATTTCCAGTTCAATCCGACGAAACCCGAGGTTCCATGCGAGTGTGAGTCCGGTAAACACGCCCCAGAGTTCCGCCGATACTGAAGAGCACCTGCCAATATTTTGGATAAAGCC
>JANKYE010000013.1:23480839-23506697 GCA_032467995.1 Erythroxylum dillonii | reverse complement strand
GATATTGTATAGGAGCACTAACATTGCACACTCTGCATCTCATGGATTAGATTTGTGATGTTTTTGAGATACTTCTTCTGAGATTATCCGGGTTTTAGTTAGGTTGATATAGAAGCTCCTTAGGAAAGTACTGAACTTCATTTTAATGAGAATACTAAAATCAGTTTGAAGACAACCTCCTAAAGCCAAACCTCAGAAACTATGATAAATGCTGAGATAGTTTTTAGCATAATATCTGAAAGTTAGTGCTTTGTTGCTTCATGTCAATTACTGAAGAATAAGTGTCTCTAAGCTTATTATTGAAATGCCAAAGTTAGTACATCATCTGCTCTCTTCCTGCACTTCCTCTCCCCTCAGATTATGAATTCCGAATGCCCTATTTCAGTTGCAATGTCTTATATACATGGCTATGTTTCCTTTGTAGATAAAATATGCTCCTTGTCTTTGTATGAAACAGGTTAAGAACTACATATCATTGGCTGGTCCCCATGCTGGTACTGCTTCAGTACCATTCTGTGGGGTAAGTACTTTTTGTCGTCAATTATGTATGATTCCCTTCAATACTATCTTGATGTTATTTACTAAGTAATCTGGATCACTATGCGGTAATTTTTGCAGGATGGCCTGATTTGCATTCTCATTGATGCTTTGATGAAACTAGAGGTCTACAGTAGCTATGTCCAGGTATGATATGTATTGTCACATTTCAGTGAATAGATAGGTGAAATGAAATGTTATATTCATTTGTTTTGATTTCTGGCATTTTCGGTTTGACTTACCTTAGGACATATGACTTCATTGATCTGCACTATTTTAGTCTCTTTTCCAAAAAAAAACACAAATTCAATTACCTGTAACCTGTGATAAAATTGCAGGAACACTTGGCTCCAAGCGGTTACATCAAGATCCCAACTGTGAGTTTATACTTTTGTTGTGCTTGTACTCCTCTAGTATCTTATTTTGAAATTTTTGCCTGACACCTTGGTGATCGCTTGATTAGATTTCGGGTTGGACTATAGTTAACATGACTTTTTTGTGCCATTCGGAAATTTTTTTCACATCAGTGCATTTATTTCAATTGTTCCCTTGAAACTTGGAATTGTTTGAATATCTAGGACATTGCTGGTTACTTGGAAGGATGTAGGTTTCTCCCCAAGCTGAACAATGAGAAAAAAGGTGAAAGAAATTCTACTTACAAGGAACGGTTCAGTAGCTTAGACAACTTGGTGCTTATCATGGTTTGTTGATTCATGATTTGTTCGCAACATTACTTTATTTACTCCAGGTTATCTAGTTGACTGATTCACCTGTTGGTTGGTGATTCTTGTCAGTTTGAGCAGGATACTGTGTTAATACCAAAGGAAACATCCTGGTTCGGGTATTATCCGGACGGGGCCTTTGATCCGATTTTATCGCCAAATCAAGTATTCGTCCATTTCTAATACCCAAGTCTTACCCCAGAGCTTATGTTGTTGGCAACCGCATTCAACATTTCTGGCTAACCTTATCATTTTTGCAGACCATGCTCTACATTGAAGACTGGATCGGTTTGAAGACCTTGGATGAAGCTGGAAAAGTTCGATACATTAACGTGTCCGGAAATCATCTCCAGATCTCCAAGAAAGACATGAGGAAGTACATAGTTCCTTACCTGACAGCCCAAACATCAGGGAAGGAGATAATGACAGGACCTTCCTCTCATTCATGGCTCACACCAATCAGGAATTTCTTTATGGAACTATTTGGTCTGAAGGATGATGTACCTTTGCTCCATCATCTGCAGGAAACTCAATAGTTCCTACAATTCTTTGTTCACACTCTTTGAACTCCTTACTTTACCCTCCTTTTTCTGTTTGTTTGATGTCCACAGGAGACTGTGGTTACATGTAAGGTTCCTGTCAAGTTACATGTAATGTCTTAACAGTAAAACGTTGATTTGAGACTAGGAATAATTAAAATTTATTAGTTTATCTTCCATTCCATTCTTCAGATCGCTTCAGATAAATTACATGTTTGAATAAATATAAATCCTGAACACATTGACTTGTAGAATAAGAGAAGTTTACATAGAATGGATGTATAATGCGAAACTTGTACTATGGCTTCTATACTAGTTGTGAAAATGAAGATTCCCTTTACTTGTTAAAAATTTAAAAATTTGTTAAATAAAAATTAATTGTTTTATTTTAATTTTTAAAAATTAACTAATTAATTAATAAATCGATTGATTTTAAATAATAAAAATTATTAAATTACGTTGATATTGGTTAACTAGATGTGAGTGGTAACGGGCTAGTCTCTTGCATTTTTGCGTGTTAACGAAATGTTGAATATTTATATTTTTACATTGTTTTCTTATATAATTGAGTAAAAGTCATACCCTAATTTTTATCAATTTAAAGAAATTGTTTAATAATAAAAAACTCATTTAAATAATAATATAAATGCATGTAACAAATATTATTAATATGACATAGTCCAACTCTTAAATCTAATCTAAATATATTAATTTATTATCATTGCAATTAGTTATTAATTTAATTATTTTATATCCAATTTAAGAGTTACATTAAATTATGATATCAGCAAAAATTAATTATTCCTATGTGACATATATTTCTTCATTCATTTAATTGAAGTCTAAGGTATAAAAAAATGATTTTAAATATTAGATTTTTTTTAAATTTTTAATTGAACTCTGTGATATTATTTCTTGATCAATCCCTGCAAAAGAATGACTATATACTTGTTTTCCAGATCAATTTCTGCAAAAAAAGAAGTGCAGTTGACATGCTAAGTGAATGTTACAAATGGGCTGAAAATCAAATCCCAAACCAAAGCTACCTGTGGATACCTAGTGAACAAATTAAAAAAAAGAAGTAAAATTATATGCAGCAAAAGTTGCTTGAGCACATCCTTCTGTTTCCTTTTTATAGAGATTACATAGCAGAGAGTGCAAGCTTATATTCACCAGCTACACAAAGAAGTTCCAAGATTAATGTATGGTAGACCTCCATCCTGCCTTGGGCCAACCCGAAGCGAAGCCGTCTTTATATTGAAGGTTCCATCTTGTGGTGCTCGAGGTTGCGAAGTACGATTCTTGCAAAAATTTTGGCTTCGACCGGTGCAGTTGCTGCTGCTGCAGCAGAACGCAGGACCCGTGCAGCTCCAGAACTTTGAATGAGGCTTGCGTGGTGCACAGCATGCCGGCCACCAGGAATTGTAAACTGCATTTTAAGAATCACATCAAAAGCATCCACACAGTTAATATTAAAGGGAAATATATTAGTTGTGATCTAATTTAGCAAGAGAGATTGAAAGTACTACCTGGAGAAGAGCAAACGCAGCACAAGCCTTCAGTATAGAAGAAGGATTTCGCAGCATGGCAACAAATCTTCCAATTTCAGAACCACTGTGACCACAAAAATAATAGAAGAGAAAGATATATTCTCAGCCAAAAAGGTAATGCATGTAAAATTAGCCTCAGTTTTAGGATAAGATATGACCATAATACTATCATACATAGCAGGTCTTCTGGAATTAGCATATAAACTTAACTTCAGAAAACTTCGCAAATTGAGAAAGATGGTCCTTTTGTTGGAATTATATTTTTATTCTGTAGAAGGTTGACATGGAAGGGAGGAGTTCACGAACCTGCATCTCAAATGTCCCGCTTCCTGAATACGAGCTCTTTCTGTTACTTGTGCTAGTGCTCCAGAAGCTGAAGACGCAGCAGCAGCAGCAAATGCAGGAGGATCAGAGAATTTAAGCACAAAAGCTTCAATGTGCTTCAGTGCCATCCTTCTAGCCCCATCCAAGTTTACACTCTTCGAGCCACTCTCTGATGAAGTTCCAATTAATGCAAATTCATCCATTCTGAAAAAATATAATAATTATTATAGTTATAAAGAAACTAATGCGGACCTTGACAATTGGAGGACTTAGACACAAACTAATGATGGCCTTCCAAGATTTTTGGAAACAGAAAAATTGTGGAATTTCTGTCAAGTGTGAATAATATAGGAGGCAAAGAGAAAACAGAAATTTTTAGGTATTTTGGAAAGCTCAAGCACCTCCCATCAAACATGTATGCTAATGCCAATGCAGCCATAAAGCGTGCCATCTTTGACCCTGATGAAGAACACAGGTGAACAAGTGCAGGAACTCCCCCTTCTTCAACTATGCGAAGGGCATTACCCGGGTTGAAGGCAAGATTCCAAAGTGCTCCTGCGGCAGTTTCGTGAACATCCTGAAAAAAAGATGCAATACTAAGTTCAAGTTCTAAGCAGGATGTCGGCTGGGGGGAAAAAAAAAAAGTCCTCCAGTAGAAGGATGAAAGGCTAAATCAACTAGAAAGTAAACATAGTGAGACTCCTAGTTGAGAAGGAAACTATGAAGCCACAGTTGAGTTAGTATTTCATCTTAACGCATTGCAATGATCGTTATTTTAAGTCTGAAACAACACTTCATAAAAAGATTGGAACTTCAGAGATAAAAATTTGTTAAGAGATACAACTGCTAACCTCAGCCTCAGAACGTGCAAGTGCAATGAGCGGTGCAACACCACCTTCTCGTCCAATAGCAATGCTGATAGGCAACAAAAAAGTTGGCATTAACATCAATGGCCAAAATGAAGCTTACACCAGGTTTTATGGAAAAAGGAATGAAAAAAACATTTCTGCAGTCAGAAGTGTGTAACAGAAATTGTGTGCTTTTATATTCATAATTACTAACACTACTGCCTTTTTGAGGATATGCACAAATATAATAGGTAATCCAGGCACATCACAGATCCTCTTGAAATCCATAAACAAAACGAAATGAACCAAAGAATTTAACAATTAACCAAAGAATTTTAAGGGACAAAATCCTTCTACCTATTGGCTTCTGATACTGACAATCCCCAAAGAGCTCCAGCAGCTCTCTCTTGAAGACCTGGCGACGCATGTGAACAGGCTTGTGCAAGAGCAACCTAAATAGCCAGATAGGAACAAACACTCAATACTTAGCAGAACCAACCATACGGATCATTTTACAATCAAGCAAGAGTGATACTAACTCCACCTTAATCAAGAGAATCTTTCTTCCTTAAGTGTAGTCTAAAATTTAGTTGAGTATAAATTTATATTGTGAGCATTACTTGGGTTTTCCTACTCTTTCAACAAGGAAGAACAGCATAGCCTCATTTAAGAAAAAAAATTTTCTCATCATTTAAGTCGCAGCTAACTGATTTCAAAATAAAAGTATATCAACTTCAACAAAAAAATTGTCATGTTTCATATAGTCATCATTCCAAGAGTTGTCTACAAAAAGTACACTTGAAACATGCAAAATTAGCAGCAACATGGAAAGGATAAAATAAACCAAAATAAGTAAAGGGATAACAAATTAACAGAAGAAACACTTGATTAGCTTTTCTGCCACAAGTCCAACCAAAATTTGTTATTCGGTTGTGTAAAAATTACATTCTATGGCGCATTCCCAGTGACGTACATCCTACTGCATAGTCATATCATACCGGTATATACATCCAGATTCAGCAAATAAACATAATCATACCAAGGCCTCAACACCACCAGCAGCAGCAATTGCTTCACGATTTCTGTCATCAAATGACAAGTTCCATAATGCGCCAGCAGCTTCCTGTCTGCTTTATGAACAATAAAATAGTGATAAATCAAATCTTAATTACATGGAATTTCCAAACATGGTAATTGAATTGCCTTCATAATGCTATGCATTTGAGAAAATTCGAGTTTTAGAAGCATAACAATCTTAAGACCATGAACTTCTGTGCAGGTGAGAAGTGATGGTAAATTCGAGTTTTAGAAGCATAACAATCTTAAGACCATGAACTTCTGTGCAGGTGAGAAGTGATGGTAAAAACTTAAGAAAGCAGATAAATAGTTAAGTTGTGTAGCAATGGGATTATATAATAAAATAAAAAGCCAAAAGAAGAGTAACCTGCTGCAATAAGGCTTTTCATCCTCTTGTTTAGAAGGGTAATTAATAGAAGCAACATTATGCCAATTCAAATCCAGGGGCAGAACAAAACAACAAACAGAATATGCAGAAATCAAAGGAACTACGCTTATGGATCTTTCTGCTGATTGTAGTCCTTGATTGAAATTAATTTTGAAACACTGGAGAAAATTTGTTCTTGGGGTCATGCTTGCAGAAACACAATCATCCAAGAGCTTAGTAGCTGGAGAAAGAGAAAATGATCAAGAAGAGGATAGAAATTAAGGGTTGACAAGTCAAATTACCTGACACCTTCATGAGGTGAACGAGTAAGTTGAACAAGGGCTTCAAGAGCTCCTGCTTCTTGTCCAACAGCAGCATTGTTAGTGTTGCTATCTCCATGAGCAGCCAAGTTAGCTAAGGCACGAGCAGCCTGGCATTATCCAATGTAACATAAGTTGATATGCAGCAGATCAATCATATATAGACAAACAAACAGAAAAGCAGAAAGCGACAGCAAAAAGGTTGAAATAAGGAGCGGGTAATCTGGTTTCAAATTCAAAAATTATCTTCTTGTTTTATTTTTTATTTTTGGTGAGTGAGTTCTTGTTATATTGGATAGAAGAATAGAAGAGTTTGAGGCAATTAAACATATCCTTTGAAAGAAATTGCCTGTAGGATTAACTTGTAACTGGCAAAATCAAAGAAAGCATTGCAACATATTGAGGTATTGTTACCAATGACATTTCTAAAATCTAGTCTGTGAGATGCTTTTACTTGATGGATATTGTTATATGAATCACAATAAGCAACCTATCCTTTACCAATAGAATTCCCACTAGAAATACTTAATAGCACACCTGTTCTTGAACTCCCTCAAATTTGCAGTTACGAGCAAGCATCACCAAAGCATGCACACCACCTGCTAGTGCAACCTCCATACTACACTTGTCATCAGCTGCCAAATTTGCCAAGGCACCAGCTGCACGTTCCTGACCACCACAGGGACCAACATTTTTACAATATCAGGCAATGAAATAACGTACAAGAGAAGATAGTATTCCAGGTAAGTAAAATTCCAACCAGAACTCCATCACCCCCAGATGACCATTTGAATATAAGATCAACTAAAGCATTTACTCCGCCAGCCTCAGCAATAGCACCCTGAAATGTATTTTCACAATATCACTGTTAGAAAATTCAAGGATATGTTCCGCACCGAGGAAAAATAAATGTCAAAATTCAACCTTGTGCTCTTCCCCTACTGAAAGATTCCAAAGTCCTCCAGCAGCTTCTTCAGCAACAAGCCGGTTCATGGATCTTGCCAGCCCAGCTAGGATATCAATTCCTCCTTCTTCTGCAACTGCTTTTGCAACATTTGCATTCACAGACAAGTTCGCTATTGCCTATATGATTTGAAATGGAAATCTTTCATCATATCCAAATTGAAGTTTAAGTGAGAGATAATCATCGAACAGAATAGAATTGCAAACTAATCAATATGGTAAGATCCCATATAAATAGTTAGATCATAAGTGTTGCTAATTTATATCCACGTAAGAAATATGCACCTTAGCTGCCTCTGACTGAAGACCTTCTCTCCAGGATCTTGCAAGGTCTAGAAGGAGGCGTATACCACCATGCCGCATAATTGCTTCTGCTCTTTTACAGTCTATGCTAGCATTTTCATCATCGATAACCACAAAAGTTGCAAGTCCTGTTGCTGCCCTTTCTTGAACTTCCTCCTGAGAGCTCTGCATTAAACTGAGCAATATTGCTGCACCTTGCTTGAGCCAGAAATCATCCAAACCTTGTGGATTGCTCTCAGCAGTACGTAAAAGTGTATGGGACAGGATCCACTCGAGCCAAATCATTATGTCATCTATGTTTTTATCCTTCATCGCTGAATTCCTCCAATCCAAAAGCACATTTTTTCCTTTCTTTGTAGTATCGACAAATAAAGAAGCAAGGGTTTCAAAGATGTCAGTGAAAAGGGCAAGCAACAGTTTTCCTTTGTATCTATTTGTGCTAAAGCTAGCATCTTCTTCAAGAACTGGGCAGCTCAATGCACACAGCACCTTCAAGCTAGGGGATGATGACAACAACCTAGAAACAGCAGCTGGATCAATATCAGTCCTTGAAACATCTAAACCGATCAGCTTGGGCAACTTATGCCAAAGATGCGAAACCACATTCCACTTCATGCTTGATGTTCCTGCAATTGATAGATATCGAACTGATGGTACATTGCCCAATGCTACTTCACTGACATTCAAACAGTCCAAGAACCCAATATCAAACAAATTTGGACAATATTTAGCCAAAGTGTTGATTGCATCAGCAGAGACATCCCTAATTCCAGATAGCCGAAGTTTCTTCAGTTTAGGACAGCAAAAAGCTATTGCTTTTATAGCATCACTAGTTATTCTTTCAGAAAAATCTGGCCCAAGCTGGAGGCTTTCAAGTAGTTCATGGCGAGCCACAATTACAGAAAGAGTCGCATCCGTTATTTTCCTGCAATAATCTCCACTTATTTCACGTAAGTTCCTGGCTTGTAAATGTATTATTGCTTCAGCAGACTCTGCTCCACGAAACCTAAGCTTCCAAAGATTTGCACATCTAGAACTCAATGAACTTGCCATGGCAGCGTCACATTTGTGAGCACGAAAATCCAATGAACTCCACAAGCATGGAGAAGCACCTAGAACCCTCCATGTCCTACAAGTTGATGCCAAGCTCGCGCGATCACGATAATTTAAACATGAAAACAATTGTATTACAGTGTCATCGGGCAAGCTGGTCCAATCAACAAGTTCAATTCTACCAGAAGCCAAAACCCCATCCTCAATTTCGGGGTAGCTAGGCAAAACCAACTTCTCCTTACCCTTTTTAGCCACTTTGCGCCGTATCCTACGACTCATGACTTATCTAAATCACAAACAGCCAAACACTTCTAACAATTTAGGACCCCAAGCATAATTCTATAGCACAATAAGACCCATTACCATATGTCCACAATACTCAAAATCCCAATGGGAGCACAAACAGTCCAATAAATCAAACTCGCTTTAAACTCAGAAACCCTAATCCTCAGACAAGTTAATGAATTGGGTACCTAAGCAAAAACGGGATTAAAAATTTGCAATCATAAACAACCCAAGCCAAGGCCACCAATACCAACAGCCCAATAGAACAATCCTCGTAAGTTCACAGTATGAATGATAATCAACGGTTCCTCCAAACCTTGAAACTCGCAAAGCTGGGGTGCAAAACCCTTAAAGCTTGAAGCTTTGAGCGTTAAATCAGTTGCCCTTTGAGGGGCTGCATTGAAGAAGAGCCAATGGACCTGAAATGAACCCAAAACAAAAACCAAAAACAAGAACAAGAACAACCAGAGGAAGAGTTGCGGATAGACAATTCAGGTCTAGAGAGAGGGAGAGAGATATGGAGAAACCCTCAAAGCATGTGTCTACTCTCTCTCCCCAAAATTTCCTTCCCTTTGTTATTCGGCAACAAATGCGAGAGAGAGGAGCAAATTGTCTGTATCTATGGAAGATGGACCAAAAAAAAAAGGAAAATCAAATAAAAAGAAAATTAATTAAAAAAAACATATTTTTAAGGATTGAGATTGAACTAGCACAGCATTAAGGTTGGAATGGTCAGACAATTGGTGTTTGGAAACTATAGCACGTTTGGTAGCATCTCTGTCAAACGAAAGCTCAATCAAATTCCAGTGCACGAACAACACCAAGGTCTTATTTCCTTAAATATGGAAAATTTAAGGCAAGGACCCTTTTTTTTTTTCACCACAAAAGTAATTGAGTCTTCCTCTTTCTGAAAATTCAACCTTTCCAAGTAAAAACTCAACAAAGAATCAAGAAATCTAACCAATGTTTGAATTAAATTTGGTATGTTTATGAAATTTGATTTACTTATTAAATGTAAATATTGAAACAAAAATAACTAAATAAGGTACTAGAAAGTTTCAAACTTTTATTTTAGTATTCAATTTTCATTTTTAATTAAATAACTTATTTTTTAAATCGAATAAATCACCCAAAAAACTTGTATTTGTTGAAATTTTACTTAGGAGAAATACAAATATGAGTTTTGTTATCAAATTTGTATTCATTTTGAGTCTTTAATTAGTTGTCAATTTTCTGAAATTGAGTAAAAATAATCAATGTTTTAAAAATCAAACTAGAAATCAAACCTGTAAAGTAAGAAGTTTAAGGTTTAAAAAATTTAATTGGTATTAGACCATCGTAAAATCGGTTAAAATTTAATAAAATTAAACAATTTGATATATAATTAAAATAGATTGTCATTATCTTTCGATGAATTTGATGTTTAATTGAAAAAACTAAGATTAATTGATTTATTTTAATTTACACAAACTTGTTAATTTATAAAAATTGATAGATTAATTAACAAATTAATTAGTTTTTAACAGTACAATTTATCAAAGTAAATCGAACAGAAAAGTTAAATAGTTCAATATTTTTACAATTGAAACGACCAAACTAGTTGAGTTTTTTAATCTCGGGGAATAACAATTAAATTATATTTCATCTTAATTTGAATTAAAAATAAAAAATTAGAACTTAATTTAATTCAATTCAAGTCAAATTTAAAATTAATATAAACTAGCATTCAACTCCATCCAAGTTAAATTTATACACATAATCAATTATAATTATATTGTTTTTGTACTTTTATTAGGACTAATTTGAATTTGTTCATACTGAATCTAAGGTTTAGGTCAAAAATTCTTGAAATCAACCAAATAAACAAATTCCTCTGTGATCACCTTCCGATTACACTATCAACTTGACTGCAATATAACAAATCCACTCCTCTTGAGTGGCTTAAGATTGAAGAAGATGGTCAGTATCATCCCTAAAGTTGGAAAGAAAAGAGGAAGGATAGCCAACATAACACCACCAACATCAATTGCATACAAAATCAGAGTAGAATCCTATAGTTCTCCTTTTACAGTCCTGAACGCTGAGAAGTTCCACATCAAAAACTTCAAACTGTTTCGCGCTGAAAAATGTAGAAGGTCCCACCTGAAACGTAACAATTTCCGGCTTTTTGTAAGAACTGAGCAACCGAATCCACGAAAAAGAATAAGTGCTAAAGAAAACGGACTCAGTCCCGAGAAAATTCTAACATGATTATCAAACTCTTAGAGGGAAAGGAAACAATGATGCAGTTGTAACCATCTGAAACACACACAGGTTAGGAAAACTGAAGAGGAGCAAGTAAATAAATCCATGTCAATGAGCAATGCACTAGCAACTCAAGTGTTCGATCAATTCTCAACTAGTAGATGATTAGTGAGATTTATATGATTTCAGAAGAACGTGTCGATGCAAAACATAAATCGGATTAGTTGAATTCTAATGTGTGCATGGTCAATCAAGGAAGGTGATCGATCCTGAAAAGGGAAGTGAGGAATAGCAAAGATACAGCGTTTTCATGCTGGACTGAACACTGTTTCAAAGACAACATAGAAGAACAAACTGAACAGACATCTCACAACATCGACCTACCAAAGACAATCTGTTCTCTCTAAAAGCACATGTAAATCATGACAAATGTAACATTAGAAGAGAAATCAACAAGAATGCAAAAGTGCAAGAGGTAAAGTTATCTAGCATAAAAGGAAAATTTTGAGACTGACCGGTGGACCGAGCTCAGGAGGAATGATTATCCTTCTCTTTCCCCCCGGTTTCATATCCTGAATTCCCTCCTCAAATCCTGCATAACTTATCCACTTTAGCTATTTTTTATGTAACTCAACCATCCTTCAGAAGATAGCAACAAGAAGACTGGATCAGCGTTGAAGATGGCACAGCTCCTTATCATAAATCCAGAACTAAGGTATGAAATTTCAGTGTCCCCTGAAAGTTTGAGCTTTTACCTGGAACAAGGGCATTAGTTCCCACGCGAATTCTAGCAGGAGTACCCTGTAAGTAAGTGCTATCAATGCGGCGTCCCGACTCATTATAGCCAACATAGTGGAAAATTACCTACCAAGAATCACACAAATCAATTTTGAGTCTACAACTCTCAACTGCAGCTCATAAGTGTCATTCTAAACTGGTACAGACACAAACAATCGCGATATCAATACATTATTCATCGATTCATTCATTTATACTGCTTCATCACTCTCACATCTCAGACCTACTTACCAGACAGGTTAATCATGTTGAGATTCACAATAATCATCTTACGTAGCAAACATTGTAAAAGCATTTATGCTGCTTTGACCGAACTCAACTAGCAATGCAAATCTAGGTTAAAGTTTACATCGAATATACCTAGTACAAGAAAGGAAACAAATTCTGTATTTGACCATAACAAAATGCAACAACACTTACTGTTATGGGATAATGCATTGTCACCAATCTTAAGAAAGCAAAACACTTAATTAAGCATAAAGCCATGATAATACTAGGAAAGGACCTTAGACTTGAAAATGGAAAACAAAGAAAAACCTGCTGACCAGCCTTTGGGCAATCACCTTTACCAACTTCATAATCCCGGTAAATAAGCCCTGAGTCGCGCTTTACATAATTCTCTGATGTCACCACACGTACCTTAAAACCTGAATCACATTACAAGACATGATTCGTGGTTTCAACAAACTCTTCTTAAAAGATTATGCATCAACAAATATGAGTTATGAAGCGAACCTTCTCTAATAAAATTTGGGAAATCCTGAGGTGCATTGTTCTCTTTCTGTATCCTCTTGTTTTGCTCTAACAGGCGCTTTTCGTCATATGGGTTCTTAGCCTTTGTCTTTCCCCAAGAAGGCAGGGTAGGGCAGAAGACTGCTGAGAAAGAACAGAGAAGAAGAAACCTGCGGTGCCATTGCTGTTCAAACTGTAACACATGACCCTCCTGCGTTCTGATCATTATCACATCAAACATGTAAGGAACTTGCAAAAAATTGTTCCAAAAACGTGACAAATAAAGGATATTACCACCGGACCAGAACCTCACCCATTATCATTCAATCTTTGGCAGTAATACGTAACATGGTTCTTCAGATAAAACAGAGTTCCAGAAGTTGGACTAGTTGTAATGGTTTTATCTGCCAAAAAGATGAAGTACGTTACGTTCATATCACCTAAACAAGTTCAAATTGCTTAAATTTCAAGAGTTGCTAAAACCCCACTTAGAAACACCCATACATAGGACACACGTAAAAATTAAATAAATAAACTGGTAGATTGCAACCAGGAGTCGGATTGATTTATCCAAATTAAAGACAAGTAGGAAGAATTTAAAAACAAAACAAAAAAAGATGCACTTTGGATGATTCTGGTACCAAGTACGAGAATGTAGGAACAAACAGAGAGTGAACTTACAAAGAAGAGATGGCTTAAGAGGGAAGAACAGAGAGGAAGATGATGCGAACATGGCTTATGCTTTGTTTTTGTATGTGAAAATGAGCGGAGAAAGCCTTTTCCTTCTACACTTTTGTTCGTTATCTACTCACGAACAGGTAATAAACTCACGTGTTTCTAATCCAACCTTGTCTTCGATCAGTTGAAGATTACTGAGATACAGAGAACGGTAACTGTAGATATGGGTGTAGAGGATTATCAGGGAAGCGGCGTCGTTTCGATAAACTTTAATTATTATTTATTACCTCAAAAACTTGTCGAGTGTATGTAGCTCTCGGGTAAATTTTTTATAAAATTTAATTTTAAAAAGTAAATTACGATTAAATAAGAAATTATTTAAAAAACAAATTATTTATTATTTATTATTAATTTTGTATAAATAAATAAAGATTACAATAAGCTAGCTCATGGTTCAGATTCATGTGTTTTCAATGAGTCGAGTCGTGAGCTCAACCCTAGGCTCAAAAAAGTCTAATGTCGAATTTTTCTAAACAAAATGACATCATTTTAATTAAAAGAGTTAAACTTCGGACAGACTTAAGTTTGAGTAATCCAGACGAAGACATAATTATTAAAAAAAAGGCATTTTATATTTTTAATTTATGTCATTCTTTAGTACTTAAATGGGTATGAAAACTATAAACTTCCAAGAAGAACTTGAAACTGTTTCAAACACAACCTCTGAAAAAATAGTTGAAAAGGAAAAGAATGAATATCAATTTTTGACGACCTGGCAAATTCACATCTTTCTTTTGCCTTTCACCTGAAATGATTACTAGCTATGCGCGAACCTCTTGATCTTTCCATGGATGCAACTTTCTGAAGCCTAATCTGCTCCCTGAACTTGGCTATGAACTCACCAGCTTTTTTATCAACCTCATTAGGGTCATTCCCTGAATCATCTTCTCGGCAATCCAGAGCATTTTGCTCTTTAAGTTTACTAGTTTCACTCTCTGAATCTTCCTCTGACAGCGGAGTAACTGTATCAGAACAATCCACTTCTTTCTTCTTGTAATTGACTGATGATGGTTTTGGTGTGTGAAATTGAGCATCAAGATCATTCTGCTTGGTGCTTGATGACAGATTATCAAGTTTCTCTTCTTCCAATTCATTTTTCCAAGTTCTCATCACCTTCTCTGACTCCGGAATAACTTTTCTAGCTCTGATTGTCCTGACAGATTTTCCTCTTGATGGACTTTTAAGGAGTAATGGAGGTTGCTTATCCAATTTACTACTCAATGAATCTTCTCTTGTGTCCTTCTCCAGGGTTTTCAACTCACCTTTTGAGCTTTCTTGCACATCTTTCTGGAATAAAGAACCACTACTATATCTCCTAAGGTGAAATGCGTTTAATGGAGGCCCTTTATTCATAGTACTTCTTCTTCCAGGTGACTCAGAAACTGCAGGATCTGATGCATGAAACCCTTTCTTCTTGTCCAACTCTTCAGATTCGGATTTATACAATTCATTCGAATCGACTGAATCCTCCGAGGGAGAGAGCCTGGTTGGTGAGTATGAAGCTGAACTAGCTTTAGACGACAAAGACGTTGTTGACCTGAAGGACTGCGATCTCAGCGAGTCAAATTGAGTTTCATCGACTGAGAGTGGCCTGAAATGTGAATGGAATTTGCCCACATCCTCTTTCATTTCCATCCTTCCAGATCTTGAACGCCTTGGAATGTGTGAAGATGAAACAAGTGTTTCATTGAACTTCTCCTCCTCCAAGTTCATAGCACACATGTCTCCAAAGCTATCCTCTTTATTGCTTCGTCTAGAACTACTAGAAGAAGCCCTGGAGCTCGAACTAAACTCGCTTTCACCACTGAGTTGATCACGAACAGAGCTCCTAACCCTCGATTTCAAACTTCTAACAGGCAACCCCAACGGTATACCACATTCATCAAGAGCATAACTAGGTTTAGACAACATAACCATGTGTTCGTTGCGACAATACTGAGAATTCCAAGCTTCAGTGACATTATTCTGGTTTTGCTCAAATGGAACTTGGAACTCAATTTCAGAATTGAATGAAGAAGTATTCCCATGTACACCGCTAACAGAACCTCCACCATTAGCAGCACCAACAACAACAGACTCACCTTTCTGGTACTGAGAATACCAAGCCTGGTACATGTTTTTCTCATCAGAACTTCCATCCCCATCTTCAAAGATAGACGAAACATGAAAAATCCTAGACACGTATGAAGATTGTGAATCTTCAATTGTGGGGTAGGTTTCATAATCCATATCAGAATTACTTCTACGGCTAAACAAGCCATAGCAGACAGCAACACCGATAAACAATAAATGAACAAGTTCCCAGAACTTGGTGAGTACAGTCTCGCTAATAAACTCAGGAGCTTCTGAAGGAAACAATGGAATGGCAATGAGAAACAGAACAAAGAAGATAGACTTACAAATAACCTGAGCAAAAGACCTGTTTTTGCTCTTTGGGTGAGCTTGTAATGTCGAATGTAGCTCCTGTGACTGAAAATGGGGATTGGAATACGACATTGATGGGGGAGATTGAGCTTGCAGTGATTGATGGTGAGATTTGGTTGTGTTGTGTGTGTGAAATAGGAGACGAGAAGGTGAAGAAAGGAAGACTTTGAAGGCAAGGAAAAGAGAGTGAAAGAGGAAAGTTGTGAGGGAGGAGGAAATTCAAAAGTGTCATTATTATGGCCGTTGAACTGAATGACTAAAATGTCCTCAACTTTTGTCCGATTTAGGACAGGATTGCCTGTGGGAATTCTTGTCCTTTCGGGAAAGTCGAACTGCCACACATGAATGGCGGATTAAGTTACCTAATCCCAATGCTTTATCGTCAACAAGTAGGCCCCAAATATTGTGTGTGTATTTTTTTTACTGGTATGTTTTTTTCTTTTTTCTTTTCATCTTAAAACAACCGAATTGTGATTACGTATTATTAAAACTTAACGAAAATCGTATTTTTGCGAAATTCTTATTGAATATTGTTGTTGTTCTTATGGTATGTTTTTTTTAATTTAAGGAAAATAAAATAGCTAACTAACAACTTAATATTAGCATTTATAACTAGTTCGGTTGGGTTGGAATAGGTTCGGACCAAACAGTCTAAGTCTAGCCTACTCAAACTCGAACAATTAAAAGTTTAATTGGTTTGAGAATCAAATAATATTTTTTAATACAATTATAATTTATTTCATCCAAATTAACTCGGTTCAATTTTAACCTTGACCAAATTTTAAATAATTTAGAGTTAACCTATTGATTATGAATTAGGTCAATATTATGAATAAATTATTTAATAAAATAATTATATAAAATTAAATAACCATTTCAACTTAAATAATTGATAATAAACTCTAATCCATAATACATAAAACATAATACATCTTCGGTAAAATTATGACAAATATTTAAAATTTGTCATAATTTACTATATTCAAATATCAAAATAACATAATTTTTAAAAGGCGTTTAAATAGTTAAAGTTGGTCTCTCAAATGCAACTCTAACTTTGATTAACTCAAGTCTAATTTATTAATTTCACCTTAAATAAAGCTATGATTAATTTGCTAAACCTAGACTTTGTTCTAGATGATATGATACTTGGAAAGTTTCTAATAAACTCATCACAATAATAAGATGTTTTCATTATCTTTTTCCATTTTGAAAATGAAGAAATTCGTTGTTACTATCTTTTATATGCGCACTAGATAAACCTCCGAATTGACGCAATAGCTTGTAAATCACGTTGACCGGGTATTTCACACTAAGCAAGCCTTATACGACAAGCTCAACCGAGAAAGCGTAGATAGGAAGATTCGAACACAAGACTTTTTGATCCCGTGCTCTCTCATTCTACCAACTCGACAACCCATACGGGGCTTTCTTCATTATCCTCTTACTATTATAACACAAATCACACCATTTGCACGCCACCTTGGTTAGTTGGTTAGTCAATCAATCACTCGTGAAATCACAAATTGCATGATCATGTCATTTGGAGGAAGATTATGTTTTGCCACCTTGGTTAGTTGGTTAGTCACTCACTCGTGAAATCACAAATTGCATGACCATGTCATTTGGAGTAAGATTATGTTTTCTATTATTAGTTTTGTCGTCAAAATAAACTAAGGTAAGAACAATTTAGTCATTATAGCATTTAATCCCATGTATGGAGTAAAGCTTACTTCTTGTTGAACTTGTGTGTGCTCTACATATATTTGTCTTTATCCTAATAAGGGACATACGATTTTTCAAGAAGAGACGTTCGGGTTGGATGAGTTACCAATACGCTATATTAACAAAACGATGTCATTTTAACAAAACGATGTCGTTTTATTTATAAAAGTTGGGTTTAGGTTAGATGAGTTACCAATACGCTATATTAACAAAACGATGTCATTTTAACAAAACAATATCGTTTTATTTATAAAAGTTGGGCTTAGATTAAGCAGGCTTGAACAACTCAAGCTGAAAATGATTCAAGGCCTGATCAATTTCGGCCTGACCTGTTAACTTTAAACCCGAGTCTAAGTCCAAATGTCATCTCTAATTCTGCTTAAAAGCCTATGAACGTAAATGTTCTAATAATTTTAAGATATCTAGAAATGGAGACCGAATCCACAATGCTCGAACCCTCCAAAATGCTCATAAAAACTTGTGCCCATACCCAATATGGATTCTAGCCCACAACGTGGTCAACTAAGCCCGCGAAGGTAAAACCAAAGGACTACGTCGTTTTAATGATTCTTCAAGCTTTTGACGAAGAAACTATGTTTATCTTTAGGATACTCCTGCGAGCTTGTGTTTTGATCTGATAGAGATGCTCGCCGCATAATCATTCCCCAAAGATTTTGTTGTTTCCTGTAACGATTGTCGAGGTTGATGTGACCTTGGATTAATGGAGGAATTGTCTTCGTTTCTTTCTCTGAATGTTTCTGCTCCACAACTTAAATTCTAAGAACCGTCCAAAGATACGATCGTCTCTCGAATCACTACAACACTTACTATGCCATTTGAGATCAGTTGGTCCGATTCCTGTGATTTACTAAATGAAGGCTATAAGCTGGCTCGACCCAAAAAGGTTTGAGCGGCGCACCTATTCTGTTTCTAACACTAGTTGGATTGGTAGGGTTTTTGATTCGTCTTAAGCTTCAACTCGCACATTTAAAACTACTAATCTTAAAAGTTAAACTTCAACATATAAGAACAATCCTCCTCCATAAATGAAGATATAAAGAACATCTACGTCGCTGCATTAAAGTCTCAAAACTAATAATTCCTCCATTGGAATTGCTACACCATATATTTCATTGAAAGAGAAGCTTTGGTTACTTACTTACATTCACTTGTCCTACACAATTCCTTCTTAGTTCCCTCAATCCACAAAATTTGCTTCCCTTGAGAGCTCAAACCCGTGCACTTCACTCACGACCTAGGAGCAGGTGATTCGAAAGGTCGGTGATGGTGAACAGGTATGGCGGCCCAAGGGCTGGTGGTGGGCATCGGACGTTGGTGGTTAGGAATCAGTTGGTGGCGGCTCGGACCAAGCGGAGAGTTGGAAGCAGCGGCGGAGGACGAGGAAGACGACGATGAGACAGCAACACGCTCGCATGAAGGGCACATCGTGAGTGTTGTCGGAGGATTCATGTGCATGTAGAGTTGGGGAGAGAGTTTCAGTGCTCTAAGCTCCTGCACCTCCTTTTGCAACCTCCTATTCTCCTCCGTTAGATTCTCGCAACACCGCTTTAGATACTCACAATCCACTTCCGTTTGCTTCAACTTTGTCCTAAACCGTTCGATTATACTCAACTCAGTCGCAAAATTTATAAATATAGCATTTACTAAAAATTGCTGTAAAAATGTCTACAATGCCCTTTTCAGAGTGGGAAAATATCTCACCTTGCCCTCCTGTTCTGAAACCACACCTCCACTTGTCTTGGCCTGAGATTCAACTGCTTAGCTAACGCCATCTTTTGTTTCTGCAATCACAAAACAAATCGAAAAACCAAAGTGACCATCAAGGCAGGCGCTAAAGTCTGGTCATGACTGAGCCGGAAATAACCAGAATACCACTCACCGGATTGAGAGTGTTGTGCTCCTTGAAGGTCACTTCCAGAACTAAAGACTGCTCCTTTGACAGTCTCAGCTTCTTCCGTGACGCGTCGCCACCGGCGACGCCGTCTTCGTCGTCGCTTCCGTGAGAGCAAGAGGCTCTCTCGGCGTCGTTCTCGTCTCCGATGGGTTCTCTCTCGCTTCTCTTTCCGCTTATACTTGAAATCGTGCTGTTAGGAGATGAAACACCCGCTTCATCGTCAATATCAACGATTGATGGTGCTCTGTTCATATCGATCACTCCACGCTGAATCGCTCGCGTTTCGGAGTTCCCATCTGCAAAGTAACGGTCCAGTGAGTTTTAGCAAGTAAGATGGTGCAGTTATCGTAGAAACAGATGCCAAATGAACTAGATACATGCGAGCAAATGATTACAAAACCTGATTCAGACCCATCTCACAAAAGGCTAACAAAGAAGATAATTGATATTTTCATCATAAAAAGGAGAATCAACCAAAGAAAAAAAGAAAGAAACAGTACCACCAGACGATTGAAACAGATCATTCCATGAGCTCTTCTGCTGCTGAAGGTGATGATGGTTGTTCTGCATGAACTGCGGAATCAGATTATTGAGCTTGAACGGAGGCGGATTTTGTGGTGGGTGTTGAGGATGAGAACATCCCAAGCTCAAGCTAAGCCCCAACCCATCATCCTTCTCACCCACCATCTTGTTCTGCTCTGCTCAAGAACAGTATTTTTCTCGGCCAAATTATTCTCAGAGTTTACCAAACAAAACCAATCAATTGGCCCTCCCTGTTTCTCTGCCCCCAAGTGTTTGTTTTTATCCTGATATATTCTCCCTACCTATTGTTTGGTTTCTGAGAAAGCAAAATGGAAAAGGATGGTAGAAAATGGCCGGGTTTTTGCAGCCAGAGGTGTGACAGCCTTTTGCTTTCTGCAGGACAGTGAAAGGATGGGACTACTCCATATATAAAGATACAGAGATACAGATGAAGAACAACACTACAGAGATAGATAGATAGAAAGTAGAGAGTGACAGGTTGGGTATAGAATCAATCATGACTTATGTCAGTAACCCTCCATTGGCTCATACCATGATAGTATGATACACAAAACTGTATATACATACACTATATAAAAGTGCTAATTAAGCATTCATCTATAAAGGGTTAGTTTCTAACCTTGGTTATAGAAACGGAGTTTTCTACAATGGTTAAAACTTAAAAGACCCATTTTTAACCATGGTTTAGTCTTCGTCCAGGTTTTTATTAACTTCGCTTAAAAAGCGGCTTTCTCGCTTGGTTGACCGTTGACTGGGATATTCCAGTCCATTTTTTCCCAATTCCCACGCTCTTATTCTCGTGCACACGCGCACCCAGTCATACTTATCTTTGTCTTTTATAAGACTGTTAGTTTATTTTAATCTCTTAATAAAATTATTTATTTTATTAAAATAAATAATTTATAAATTAGTATTATTTGATATTGTAATATTTTCTTTAAATTATTTGTTTAAAGAGCAAAACAAAATTCGTAAAATCGATGTGTATCTTTCGTTCAACGTTTAGAGTGTTTGTATGTGTTGTGTGACCAACTGCGCGAGTGTGTTGCGCGTGGTGGGGTGTTAATTGGGTCAGATTATAGAGCTAGCGAGTTACACGTTGGAGGGTAGGTTACAGTGGGGAGCATTCATTAGGTGGGTCGTAGAGTAAATGCATGAGTTACATGTCAGGGGAACATGCAAATAGTACTTAATCCTAATCTTGCTTTTCATCTATTAAATAGACCATCTTATAACGTTCACTTATAAATAACTAAATCAATACATTCCCAATAAATAACTACACACTTATATCACGTCAATTAAATGTTAATTTTTATTAATATTTTTTAAAAACACCAAAAATTAAATAACTATCATAAAATAGATATATAAATAAAAACATGTTAGCTTATGAAAAATAATCGACTAATTAATAAGTCACCCAATTTTTAATAATAAAAATTATTAAAATAAACGGAATCAAATAATTAGCCAAATTAAAAAATTTATAACTAAATTAATTGTCCATATTTTGATCACTGATTTCTATCAACTTTATACACTCGTTTTTTGAATTATAATATCATTCGACCTGTAATTTCAAAGCATTAAAAAGTTAAATATTTGTTAAATAATAGATCGATTCCTCTCCTTAGTTAACTTATTTTAACGAAATGACTGATCATTGTTATTGTTAACGCTCAATTGAAATTTCGCTAAGTTACAAATTTTGAAAAAGTCCGATAGTACGCAATTTTCCCTCTACATAATAGAGAAACTATAATAAAATGATTAATGGTATGATTAAAATTAATTATTGTCGTTTTTTCTCATTAATATACATAATACATATATATGTTTTGAAATTGACCAACGTATTTATGATTTTATAGGTAATTGAAAATGACATAATGCTTTAAATTAACCCAAAAGTAAAGTTTAATTAAAGTGGAAATACTAAAAAAGTGCAAAAGAAGAGAAAACAAAATCAACTCTTTTAGCCTTTATATGTGCGGTCAGAGACAACCAGCTTTTCTTTTTTGAGAATGGCACTTACATGTGATGATAATCTTTCCACATGTGCAATAATAATTTAATCCTAAATTAACAAGCAGCAGCCCTTTAGAGTTTAGTGATCTGATATTTGTTTCATAATGTATAAAAATACAATAATTGGATACTTCTATAGATACCTCTAAACTGGTTAGTAATAAGGTTCCGTATTATTGGAATTTCCCGACCCTGTATATTAGCGAAGTTTTTATAAGATGTTATTATTTCTAGACATGTTTATAGATTACAAACGTAATAATTTAATTTAAATTAAAATAATTAACAATGACATTTATTCGGTTAGTCTACTTTTTATAAACAAACCTTCAAAAATAATTTTATTGTAAATACCTCTTTCGATTCATAATAAGTGTCGTTTTAGAAAAATACACGCTTATTAAGAAAACTAATGAAATTATAGATATACCTTTGTTAATACTCACATGAAGTTATAAATATGAGAGAAATTGCATATTAAATTGTCTTGAAATTATGATCTATGTAATTAAGATAAGAGAGAAATTAAAAGTTAATTTTGGAAGTAAAATTATAAACATGTATACAAAGTCAATAATAACACTTATTTTGAATAATTAAAATGTATTTAAAACGACATTTATTATGAATCGGAGGGAGTATAATTAAATTTGATTAGAATAATTTTATAATTTTTTTCGCATTTATAGATCAATAATTAAAACAATTTATCATATATTTTAAAAACTTAATAACATATATTTTAAAATGTAAAATAATAAAAAAGTTAAATTTGGTATCATGATTCTTACGCTTTCATAACATTTGTGATAGTTTAGGAATTATTAATTTAGAAATTAATAATTCAGATAAAATCTGCCCTAACATCATATTAAAATTTTTAATATAAAAATATATAAAGTTCACAAACAAAAATTAAACTTGAATCAATAGTTAAAAAAATAACTAAAATTAATTATTTAAATAATTATCTCTTACTATTTAAAAATCTTTTACCATATTGAGTTAGTACGGGATACTAACGGAGACCCTAACAGACAAGATGTCAGGCTGCTGCCAACTCTGAACTATTTCAGTCTTTCTTTCGAATCAAAATAATTGGCCAATCGATTTGACTTCCTGGAGACGGGCAGCAGCTAATAATTTCTTACGAGATCTGCTCAACCCAGTTTGACGCGATCTTTTGGATTTGATTTTGATCTGACGAAAGAGGCTAACGATTGATGAGAAAGAAGACTTTTTTTTCCTTTTTTACTGTTGTCCCTTTGACCGATATTATTGGAATACGCAAAAAAAAAACCAACTAAATTCCAAATAAGTAAAACCAAAAATATATTACTGAATATTATTATTATATTTATATTATAAATTTCTCGTAAAACGATTATTTTATGAATAATAAAAAACAAAATTCTTGGGCACATTCAAATCTCATAAAGTATTTAGCTTCTGCATGTCACTCAGGTGTCCATCTTCTAAAGCTTTCAAATATCGATCGACACGACGGTCCCCTGAGCAATGATTGAGGTCCATATCAGAATTTTACGGGAAATCACAATCATAATCCAATAATGCGTAACCCTACTCCTTTTTTATTATTATTTTTTATTGACATTGACCTAGCCAGGGATTCTTTTGTGATTTTTAAATTATATATTTTAGATAAATAATTGGATAAGTTAAAAATTTAGAATTCAGCTATAAATTTGATTCAAAGGTTCCCCTAATTATGTTCGTATTTTGTTAAGTCAAATTTTTTTTTTAAAGTAGTGTTTATATAAAAAATTTAAGTATTATATACATCATTACTCCAATATTTTGTAGAAACTACCCGAACATTATCTAATAATAAGGAGTATAAAAAATGATATTTTGTATCTGTTGAGTAAAAATTATTAAGTGACCGTTTCATCACAAAAACTTAAACTGTTGTGTGAAGCTAATTTAATTGATTTTATATATTCACTAACACATACTCTCAAATGAAAGCTCTTTAGGTTTGAAACTTGTACATACTCATTCTGCCTTGTGCTGAATAATTGGTGGATGATAAAATTTGAACTCATGACTATTTGATTAGAAAAACTTTGATACCATATTAAGTGACCGTTTCATCACAATAACTTAAGCTGTCGTGTGAGGGCAACTTAATTGGTTTTATATATTTACTAACAAAACTGAGTTGGTATTGGGTAAAAACATTCTTATGAGAGTAACTGTTAATATGAATAAAAGAAACTTTGACTTTCACCCATTGCGAAAAATTCACCATTGTTACCTCTCGTAAGAGGCTTGGTTGCAAACCGAATGGAATTGACCGACTATTATATCAAAAATTTCAATTGATTGATACTAAATTTAATTTATGATATTCTAATTGAAAATTAAATTTGATAATTTGAAACTACTCTTATCTACTTTTTTACCGAAAGAAACCTATAAAAGAAACGAAAATTTAAATATAATCTCAAATTAATAATAAAATGAAATGATTTATAAAAGATTTAGATATAGAGATAGATATAGAGAAATCCTTTTTTCTGGTTTTATATATAATTATTAATATCCCATATGCTCCAAAAATTATTTAATATTTATTAATTTTATGTATAAAACCGATTATATTTTAAAATACTTAATTAGTAAAAGAAACATGATACGTCTAACTTGGCATTTGGCTCGACGCGAAACAGGAAGCAAGTTGGGGGGAAGCTCACGTGGGCTTTTCACATGACTTCACGTGCACTGTCATGTGATGCATGGCCATTGGCCATGTGGTCCCAATTTTTCACACTCGTGCGTGTCACTATGTCTCTCCACTACCAGACACCCCCAACTTGTCTACAAACATTTCATACTCTTATCTTCGCACGTACCAATTATTTGAGTGCTTGCAAACCTCCCACACGTGTGAATCTATCATCATGCTATTGGCTGACTGTCCCTCTCGACGTGTCCTCCTCGTGTCAATATTCCATCACCGGCAGACAGTCCTTATCAGAACTTATCGGTTTCTCTCATGGTGTGGTCCGTACGCTGTGTGTTCTTCACGTGGGTGCCACATGAACTTAGTCCCCTTCCTTCACTATCTTGGGTCCCCTGTTAGTACCTATCGCCCCTTCGACATTATCCTCTAGAATGTATGGATTCGAGCAAGTGGTTTATCCGGTAATGTAATAGTTGTATGGTAACTCCGGTCTTTTCACTAAGTTAGACTTTATTAATAATTAAATTTATGAAAAAATAAATATATCTTCTCATTATTTAAAAATACACAACACAAGTTTGAGAGTAATGAGGAAACCTACGTAGTAGTGAAGTCACGTGAGGAGACAAGAGTAACGGGGAAAGAAGCGTCAGCTTCCCGTGCACATGATATGCTTTCCGTGTCACGTGTTACTACGTATCAAGCCCATGACACGTGGTCCTAGTGCTACTTGGGTTTCGAACCACGCGTGTCATCTTGTTCCTCGCTTACCAGACATACGAAAAAGTTCCCAATCATTGGAACACACTACTTCAAACACTCCTTAAATTACCACAAAGCCCTTTACAAATATTCATCCTTTTTGTTACATCTAATATAATTTATTATATATAGTTAAATGATAAAATAATGATATATAATTAAAACTGATTTTAATTTAATTTATATTTGTAAATTCTGTATATTTATAATGGTATTTCGATATCATTAAATTATTAAAACAAAAAAAAATTGAAAATTAAAGATAATAATTTAAATTTAATATATTTTGAATTCAGTTAGTTCATATTATAATTAATTAAACTTTTAATCAGAAAACGAATTTAGTTTGAT
>JANKYE010000013.1:23469774-23480739 GCA_032467995.1 Erythroxylum dillonii | reverse complement strand
AATTAATTAAACTTTAAATCAGAAAATGAATTTAGTTTGATTCAAACATATTTGAATCTTTACCATATTCTATAGGTATTGTATTACATATTTTGTATATGTTTATTTGTACATATTTATCGATATTTTGTATTATTATTAATTTACACTACATGTGAATTTATTGAAAATAATCTCTCTATTATATAAGAGTAAAATTATGTACTATTGGATCTTTTCAAATCTCATATTTCAACAGGAATCTCACTAGATATTACTGCTATTGCAATATTATTTTTATTAAACTTTAATAAATATAGAAATTTAATTTCAATTCACTTTGATTTGGTTTATAATTAATGTAAAATTCTAATTAAGTGCCTATTTGGATGAGTTTTTGAAAGACTCATAAGTACTTTTCTTCACCACAAAAGCATTTTTTAAGAAAAATGGGCATTTGACTATAAAATAAAAAGCTATTTTTTTAATAGATATGGTTTTTTTCAGCTAAAATATAACTTTTTAAGAAAATCAAATTTGGAGCTTCTAAAAAAAATACTTTTCAGATAGATTTTTCAGATCAATTGATGAGCTTATTTACTCAACTTGGATATTGATTTTGGGATTTATATAATATTATTTGATTTTTTATATCTTTTAATATTTATTTTAGATATTAATTTACTTATGCTATAATCTATATAAAATATTTGGTTAAATATATTTTCATTTACGATTCATATGGTTTAAAATTATATAATAATTAATATATTGTGCTTTACATATTGTTTAATATACTTGAAATAATATTTATATGCATAAATAATTTTTATTACAAAATAAAATATAGTTAAAATTAAAAGTGTCTTTTTTTATATTGCTAACAACCTACTGTATGAAGTTTTTTCAAAAAAGTTCTTTTTTAAATAACAGTCGAACGGTCAATTGATTGTTTAGAAAAGTTCTTCTAAAAAAAGATCTACAGTGAAATGCTTTATTTACAAAAATTCTACTGATATAAGCTTAACTAAACAGAGGCTAACTCAATCTTAAATATTAGAGAATTAATTTAAAATAAATAATTAATAACAAAATTATTATTTTAATCTTAAAATTCAATGAACAGTGAAACAAGACACAAACGTCACTCAGTCAAACTAATAACGGCCCTTAGGCATTTATATGATTTCGATAATTCCAAGTCATTATCATTCTTTAAGGGGAAGAACGGCCATAAGCTAGCCAACATTTTGGTCCTACATTACCGTTTAATATACATCCCCTGTGTCTGTGCATCCTACCTGTTCAGTTTACAATTGATTGGGATGTGACATTCCTTTAGACATTTGTTTGATAAATCATTGCATTTCTTACACTGACATGGCTATTAAGATAATCATACATGGTTAAATGTTTATTCTTCTCTGTGAAAAGGTCATGAGATGCACATATTTTAGTAACTATAGTTCTGAAGTGGACAAACTGTGTCCCCTAGGTGTCGTTTAATTGATAAGGAGAGACTCAAAAAGCATAGAATATAAAAGTTCTTGATTTTTTTAAACAATCACGAGACTTTTTAATATTATATGCACTTGAAAACTTCACTTACTTGTATTTATTGGCGTATTAAAAATCGGACCAAAAATTAAACTAGTAAGAGAAGAGATTTGAGGTTTAAAATGTTGAATTGATATTAGACCGTAATGAAACCGACTAAAGATAAAATAAAATTTAAAATATGATTGAAAAAAGATTGTTTTTAACTATTTAAGAGTTTGAGGTTTAACTGAGAAAAAACATTATTTAATGAAAATTAAATAATTTATTTTGATTTGTGAGAACTTGTTAATTTATAAAATTTGACTGTTTAATTAATAAATTGATCGGTTTAAAAAACAAAAGTTATTAAAACAAAAAAGTTAAAAATTGAAATTAAAACATTAGACGATTCAAGATTTGTACGATTATGTATGGTTTTATGTATGGTTTTCCAAGGCACGTAAGGAGGAAATATGCATGATTTTATGGAGTTTGTGGGCCACCTGAAATGAAGTTGTATGGCAACAAAAAACTTAGGATCCATCCATCATTATTCGTAGAGCGATAACAACACTTTCAGAATGACAGACTGCTCAAAACAGGAACAACACTACATCCTTAAAGAATCAACACTCTCATCCCAAATGGCAAGCTCCACAATCGAACCATTTTTAATGTAATGTAGATGTGACGCTTTTATCTTCTGGATTTTATGAATTAGGAATGGTGATTCGAGATTGTAAAGGGCTAAACTGTACGGGAAAGTTAATGCTTATACCGGGATAGAGGGAACCTCTAATTGGTGAAGCGTTATATTTTCGAGAAGCCCTAAGCTGGATTAAAAGCCTCTCCTTTTCTCCGATTTGTGTGGAAATGGATTGCCAAATAATTACTTGATTTCTGACGTCCACACAAAATTTTCCTGACGTCCACACAAAATTTTCCTTCTTATTTTTCGATAATTATCTAGGATTGTAAAGCTCTTATTAACGAGCATCAGTTTATTTTTACTGCTTTTATTAAGAGATCAGTTAATCAGGTTGCTTATAAGATAGCTAGGGCGGCTAATTCTATGTCTGGTTTCGAATGGAGGGTATGGCCTCCAAGCTTTCTGTATGATATTTTATCTTTGGATATAAATCATGTGCGCTGAGCGCACATGACAACATTAAAAAAAAACTTTAAAACTCAAATTAATTCAATAAAATAATATTTTTAATTAAAATATATTATTTTAATCCATAAATGTATCTAATGTCTTGAAGTAATAGTTGGGCAAAAATTAGCATACACTAAAATTTGTAAATATTAACTTCATCTAATCTTTCACTTAATTACGAGACAACAACTCTTCTTTTTTAAAAAACGGAGGAGCCCACAACTATTATCTTTTAGATGTGTACTGAGTAAACCTCTGAATTGACACAATAGCTTGCAAATCATGTTAATCAGATACTCCGCACTAGACAAGCCCTTCACGACAGACTTGATTGAAAGAGCGTAAGTAGAAGGAATCGAACACAAAACTTTTTGACTCTATGTCCCTCCATCCTACCAACTCGACCATCCTTAAGGAGCAACAACTCATCAATTGAATTATTCGTACTTTGTGCTAAAAAAATATCTTATCTACAAAATTCTATTTATTTTATTTATTTACGTGAATGAGATTTTCTTACATAAAGTAAGAAATGAGTAAATGACTAGAATATATCGTGGGAGCAAGTATGTGGTGTAATGTAGCGTACCGAGATCAAGCACAGAATAAAGAAGGATTTGGGGTTACTATGCTTTAAGGCATTGGTGACTGTGTGCATTGTAGGCCATGACTGTGCTTCTTGAAGTCCCCAGTGTTTGTAGGACCACGTGTTTGCCATGTGAGCTCATTTTATGGCTAATCGATTATATATTAATGGTTATTGTGTTGGACTTCAATTTTATTGATAAGAAAATATAAGAATAAATATTATCATAAACTTAATTTCAATTATAATATATAAAGATAAGTACTAGTGACTAGGTTTCGTCCTTTATGGATAAGATAACCACACAAGCTTATCCTAAATAAATGGTAGTCAGCATTTCCGATGTACAATACCAATAGATTGTTACGTCATTTAAGTTTAAAATTGCCTGAAAATTGCCTCATCATTATTTCATAAGTGTATGACAAAAATTTATCAGCTTATCCTCTACACTGCACTGATTTGATAATATTTTACCAACAATAGGTAAATGTTTGTAAATATGTAATATTTACCTAAATTAGAATTGGCAATGGATCCAACCATTCACGACCCAAACCGATTGAAGAACTTATGCTCGGACTCACTCTAGCTAGAAGTTCTATCAAGTTTGGAGCACAATTCGAACCTGGGCTTGGTTTGCTCACAATTCAACCCGATTCGATTTATTTTTAATTTAAAATAGAAGAGATATCGTTTAATTCAAAATCACATCTTTTTTTTTTTTTTTTTACTTTCAAGTTTTGGTTCAAGTTGAGTTAGATAAAGTGAGCCTGAGCTCAAGCCTGATCTGAATCCAAAAGTGTCCAAAGAAAATTTGAGCTCAAATTAGACCGAGTCCATTTGGATCGGATTATCTAAAGCTCGAATTAATCTAAATGTCCGATCAATTTGGATCAGACTAGTACTTGGCCCAGCCCAAGGAATCAAAATTGCGTACAATATCAACTGGAGTCGATATATATTCATATCAATTGATTTTCTTGAGTTGGGTCAGGTCAGATTTTAAACAAACCCTTTAAGCCCATAACGTCTATCTTCTTCCCTAAAGATATGGAGCCCAATAACCTAATCCAGCCTCAGTTCACTTTATTTTCTTTCTTTTTTTCTTTTAAATAATAATTTTTACCTCCACGCCAAAGCTCAGCTGAGACTTTGCGCGCTGTAACGAACGAGTCACTTTTTCGCTAAAAACCCTAAACCTGCGACTTACTTACTACTACAGCTACCACCCTGTATCCTCCTCTTTCTTCTAAGCCAAAGCTCTAGGTATTGTGTAGGGAATAGCTTGAGGAGCGGAGGAAAGCGTTGGGTTTCAATATGGGATTTTCAGGGAAACGGTCGAGAGGAACGAGAGATAGCGACGGCGATTCTGAAGATGAATTCGATTCTACGGCGAATGGAAACGTAGCGGTTAGTGAATTACATGTATGGTTATTTAAGTATGCAATGTGATTTTGTGTTGAGTTGTTGGTTATAATTTGCGATGTAGATGGAAGATTTAGATTACGAGGACAATGATTTTAGTGAGGAGGATGAGGAAGAAAAAGAAGAAGAAGAAGATGACGACGACGACGACGAAGCAGAGGAAGAAGGAGAAGATGACGAAGCAGAGGAAGAAGGAGAAGAAGACGATGAGCAGAATGATAACCATAACAATGCTGAGATGGAAGATCTAGAGAAGGAATACATAGATCTTCGGAATCAAGAGCTGTATGTTTCTTCCTTATTTTTTAAAATTTTTATGCGGTTATTAGTTGTTGGTTCAGAGCAATCAAGTTGAAAAGAAAAGTCAAAGAAATGAAATTGTTGTTCTATTTAGAACATTGAGGTGCATAAGCATTTGAGAGTGATAAAGAATTGATAATTTGATTAACTGAAATTTTGTTCTCTTTCAGTGATCTATTGAAGAATCTAAAACGGCATAAGGATGAAGACGTGCTTAAAGGTCAAGCAGTAAAGAACCAGAAGGTATGTTTTTTGTTCCTCTGTTGACAAAAACACTATTTCTTTTCATTGATAGTTGACTTGTCTCAATTTTGATTGTAAAGGCTCTTTGGGATAAAGCACTTGAGTTTCGCTTTTTACTTCAAAAGACTTTCTCAAGTTCAAATAGATTGCCACTGGTATGTTTCCTGTTTGCCTCTCCAATTTATGGTAAGGTATTTGAGGAATTATAGTCAAGTGCGAAGGAATTTTCTGCAGGAACCAATTAGGTCTTCGTTTTGTGAATCAGATGGAGTTTCCGTAGCATATGATGATCTCATCTCCTCATCCAACAAGACTTTGGATTCACTACTTGAACTACAGGAGGTAAATGACCGATGTATTGTGCTGAGTGTTGCATTTTATGCAACTCTGTTGGCTTCATTCACCACTAATCCTCTTGTTAATTTCAGTCTTTGATTGAGAAGAATCCTGCTATTTCTGAATCATCCAATGGTATGCCACAAGTTTAAATTTCTTTCTTATATATTATTATCATAATGTCCGTTGAACTGATTTTAGATGAACAGTTGTTAAATACATAAACATTTGTTCAAATAAGTACATAGGTATCAATATGGTTTTCTTTGTTTTTTTTTTTCGTCTTATGAAGGTAAATCTGCACAACCTTCAAAGAAGCATCCAAATGATTCTGAAGATATTGACGAAGAATGGTTACGAATTTCCCAAACTAATAGGAGGTGTGTCCTTTTACATATTTACGTGCCGGAAAAATTTTTGTTTGTGAAAGAAATAATTCACAGTTCTTTGAGATTCACCCAACATTTTGATCATGATATTTAGACACTTTTTATTCTACGGAAAGAGTTTGAGCATTTACTGACTGCTGTTGGAGAACACTTTGCTTGCTTTGTTTTTTTCTTTCGGTCTAATTTTGTTTAGGTCTGCTCTTAAAACTGTTGGTGATGGATTGAACTGTTATTCACGCTGAAGTTTGTCTTAAAAATTATGTGCTTTACCTTTTGAGCTTGTTTGTGGCTTATAAGGGCAAACTTTTATCTGTTGATCATATGACAATTTATCACTATATTGTGTGTGTGTAGGAAAATGATGTTCTATATATAATTAAATCTTGATTGTCTGGCTTCTTAAATGTTGTCTTGTAGAATTGTTGGTTTTAGAGACAAATCCTTAGATAAATGGCAGAGAAAAGCACAAGTAACAACGGGTGCTGCGGCCATCAAGAACAAGTTGCAAGCTTTCAATCAGGTTTAAGTGTAACCAAGTAACATCTTCCTGCTACTTGGTCGTTGTTAAACTAACTTTTCCTTTTCAATTCAGAATATTAGCGAACAAGTTGCTGCTTATATGAGGGATCCGAGTAGAATGGTAAAGCAAATGCAGCAGAGAAGATCAGCTGTGGCCACTTTTGGAGCTGTAAGTTATAAACATTCCCAGTTGAAGGAATGCTGAAAAGTTTATGGCTAAATGAATAACTTTTATATGCACTTTTACAAGTGTTTGCAGATTCCTGAGATCAACGGTGCTGCCAAGGTCGAGGTAATATTCCATCTTATCATCTGTCCGAGTTAGTTGGATTATGTCTTAAATAAGTCAAAAAATGCCATGTTTGAATATCTTACCACAGAAAAGTGTTGTGTGATGCTTGGACAACTGATTTAATTAGGCCAAGCATCATATTAACGGCTTTATGATCCCTCCATTTATCTAACCTGGGATTTTGTGGCCCTTTTACTCAAAATAGGAAGCAAATCCAGATGGTGATCCAGAACTTCTCGATGACTCGGATTTTTATCAGCAGCTACTTAAGGAATTCTTTGAGACTATCGATCCGAATTCTACAGGTGAAAGATCTTCGCTTTTCCTCCTTCCGTTTATCCTTTTTTTGCTTGTAAAATATATACATACATTGGAAGTCCCTCAGAGAGAATCCAATTAATTGTTTTAATGAGCATTCATGGGTCTATACACGGTTTTATTAGTCAACACAATCTTTAGGCTAATCTGAAACTTACTGATTATCTCAGAGATGGCATTTTACGCTCTAAAAAGATTGCGAACTAAAAAGAGAAAGGTTGTAGATCGGCGTGCATCAAAAAGTCGCAAGATCAGGTACGTATGAAGAAGAAGAAGTTCTTTCTAGTTTCTGTTCTATGCTGTTTCTCTTATTATATTTTCTCATATACTTCAGTCCCAATAACAATTCAGATACAATGTTCACGAAAAGATTGTCAACTTTATGGCTCCTCGACGTATGGATCTTCCTCCTATGGCCTCCAAGTTGTTTGAGAATTTGTTTGGACGAAAGACTTGAGAACCTTATCCAACTCTTCTCTCTTGTGAGTCGTCTTCGTTTTAAGAGGCTTGTGACGTTATTTGGCAAATGACGAATATATTATATATAACAAATTCATTCCTGGTTCCCACATATTCTTTGAAGGTTTTATCTTATTTTCCATTAAAAAATTATTAAAACTCATTATCAATAATAACAATCATAATTAGTATATATTCCAAATTTTGAAAATCCAAACCACTACAGGATCAGGAAGTCGTGTTCAGTCAAACATTACAACATTGGACCACCTTGTTACAGCTGAGAATGTGTCATGTTAATATCACAGTCCGCATCCCCACTTCTAACATTGGATTTACCTAAGCAAAACCAATTGATATTGGAATCATACCCTAACTTTTAGTACTCTTTAAAGGACAATGTCAATCAAATTCTTAAATATTATACATTTTTGAGACATTGAGTGTCCACGAGGAACATCCTGAGCCACTGAGTTTCTGAAGCTTGTTGCATCGATGTTCCCTTTTCATTGCTGCAAGCTGTGAAATAAATGTCCCGGCTTAGAATATAAATCTTTTCCATGATAACAGGTGAGATTTATGATTAATCATCCAAAAAAACCACATCAAGTTGTCCAAAGGCTATTATGGGACTAGCCTGGCCAGTTAGCCAATAAAACGGGCAGCATAAAATGTTTCGATTCATTGAAGCAGGCTGCTTCGTGCCAGGCCAGGTCCCCTGAGCATAAAGTCCCAAAAAGAAAAAAGAATTTGGTCTCAAAACCTGTTGTGCCGTCCCTAGTTCACAGCAAAGCTGTGTAATATCAGAATATGCTTTGTTACAACATGGTTTGGATAAAGCCCTACTACCAATCACAATTTGGTATACAACAAAACTGCTATCAGGAAAATATGGATATGAACGGTAATGTTTCCATTTTGCTACTATGTGACAACAAACATATGAAGGAAATGGAGGAGACAACTGAGAGATATTAAGGAGTACCTACGGAGGCTGTTGAGAATCAGGTTGCTGTATCAATTGAGAGTATATGTATTCGTCAACTCTCTGTTTTGCCAATGCCACCTGAGCACGCATGAGATAACCTTATAAATATGGCCGAGGCTAATCACGATGCAATTATAGACAAGGTTGATTTCCTCTACCATTACAGCTAATTAAGTGCACTTGGATACAGGAATACAAACATAACAAGTTCCACAACAGGAATCAGTGGTATAGATGTTCCTCTCCCGGTCATTTGCTCTTTTGGTTACAGGGACATTCTATTCTAAATCTTCTGATTTCCCATGATAATGTATCAATTCAATGGTTGTTGAAAGAATTTACCTGTTCAGAACTACCACCAAATTGTATGTGCCTATGTTTTTGTTCACCTTTGCCCCCATAAACCTGCAGTGCAGAAACCCGCAAAAATAGTTACAGCCACTTGAACTGAAGCCTTAAATGCAAACACATTGATTTTCCAGCATAGTAATCTTCATCGTGGACTCCAGCATACGACTGCTGGATTCGTAAGGGTTAGAGATCACCCTACCTTGATCATCGCTCCGGATTCATTTCTAATCCTTGAGATATTGGAACCGCATCTACCAATCAATCCCCCAACCAAAGTTTCCGAGATCATCATCTCCAATGTTACATAATCAGCTGCAAGATTGGTTGTCCTAAAGATGATGATGTTATAAAACCAATATCAAAACTTGATGGCAGCCACACATCATAGCATTTTGAAGGCAACATTATCCGAAAAGATGGAACATTGAATCACCTGAAGTTGGGTCCACATAGGGCTGAGGTGGTCGAATTGCATAATAGTTGTACGTTGGACTGATTGAAATCACTTGTCTAGGTGGATTTTCCCTAAACCACATAAACCAGAAGAACAATATCGCATAAACACCAATAGAAGTACAAAAAGGAAAAATACATCAAGAATTCCGATAAAAAACCTGAGTTGACAACCGATTTCTGCAAGAGCCTTCATTACAACAGGCACATCTCCTGATATCTGCATTTAAATGATCAGAATAAGAAAATTCACGAATCCTATATCCAATTCCGTCCAAGTAAAAAAATTCACGAATTCCGTATCGAATTCAGTCAGAAAGAACTCGAAGCTCACCAACCTGTACTACTCGATCAGACTCATGAGCAGATGCACACAGAGGTAACTGATTAGGAGCCAGGACTGTGATAGTGGCTCCCGAAGAATTCCTCAGTTTCTCAATGTTTTGACCTGATACACCAATTAAAGAACCTGCCTGTGAACCAGCTATCAATAGCCGTATCGTATTTGCAGCGACATGCCCACCACCACCAACAACCTTTGATGCTTCCACGGAACTATCATCTTCCTATTCAATTCAACCGCAAAACAATGAAACCTAATCTGTAATGAAACCCATCCGAATTACACACTCAACTGCATCTAACATTAGCACTGACCTTTAAGATCAATATTGCTATTTGCTTAAGCGCATTCTCAGCATCAGTAACAACACTGTCATTGTCTCTAGAGCTTATAATTATCACACGCTCTTCATGTCTCTGTACAAAAATAACGAACAACAATACGTTCTTGAGTAATAATAGTAATAATCACTATGCTAAAAGACGCAATCTTTTAAAAAGGACATGTCATACGGCGATGGCGTCGGCGATCTTGATGGTGGCTTTGGTTTCTTCTCGAATCTTCTGGATACGACACCCAACTTTGCCGATAACTTTCCCGATCTGTCGCGAAGGCACCACGATCCTGAATATAACGTCCTGAGCTTTCGCTCGCTTTCTCGGCGCCGAATCCTCCGTCGCGTCTGCAGCCGAGTTGTCGTCGGCCGCTTCGCGTCGTCTTTTACCCGTGATGGGGAATTCCGGCTGGGGATAAGTGACCGGTGGCAGAACGGGGTTTATAGGAATTGTCGCCGGTTGGATTATCGGAACCGGAGCTGAGGGATGGTGATAGTAATAGGCCGTGTTTGGCGTGTACGGAAACATTTTTGGCTAAACCGAATCAAACCAACCCCTCCTCTGAGTTCCGGCTAAACAGAATCTTATGAAAGTCGAGGGTTTTATAGCTTCAGTGGACTAAATTACCGATATGCCCCTATTCGAACTCCGTTTTTTCAAATAATTTTTTAAACCTTAAATTTATGAAAGAAAATTGAATTGTTTTATTCTAATAACTTTAGATTAATTGAATAAAAGGTTTTAAAAGTCAGACCGAACCATTCAGTCTGATCAGAAAAAATTTAAATCAATTCGATTTTATCTAATAATTTTTATGTATAAAAATCTACGGATTCAACGGATTTTTAAAACTTTGATTGAATATGATTTTTGAGATTAAATTAATTATAAAAATTATATTAAATAGATTTAACTCAACATTGATAATTTAAATAAACTTAAACATAA
>JANKYE010000013.1:23446514-23468285 GCA_032467995.1 Erythroxylum dillonii | reverse complement strand
CAATCGAAATAAACGACTAGACGAAAAAGAGAAACGAATGAACCAAGGTGAAGTAGGGGCAAGGGAACAGCAGATTGCCGGCGCCTCTCTCTCTCTAGCAACCCAGCTCTGGACAAAGCATTTTCACGAACTACAGTTAATTTAATTCCTCTTTGTGTGTATATTTGAATGGTTGAGCGGAGGTTAATCTGAGTGTGAATAAGAGAAGTAACCTAACCAAAGTGAAGTTGTCCGGAACGGTAAATAAATGGAAAAAGCAGTGGCAATACGAGGAAAAGGCGAATACCATAGGTAACTGCTGCTTTTCTTCCCTCTCGTGCGCTAAAAAAAGTCAAGTCATGCTCTCTCTCTCTCCTCCTCCCTCCATTTCCAAGTCATTAAAGCTTCTTTTTGTTATTTTCTTCTGCGGCTGTGTTTGGGGTTTTTAAGACTTTTTATTTATTTATTTAAGTTTTATCACTTTCTTCTTCAATTCTCTCTTCTTCCCAGGCTTCCATTTCAACCATTTAACCCTACATTAATTCCTCTTTGGCTTGTTTGTTTGTTTGATCAATTCTCACTTCTCTTATTCTTATACTCACATGAAGGGACATGGCGTTTCCTCCTGATCCAGAGAACCAAGCGCAATCGAATTTGACAATGGATCCTCCTACCAACGTCAAGCCTCCTCACCAACCGCTCCATAACTTCACTCTCAAAGGTCTCAAATGGTCGAACAACTCCGCCAACCACCAGCACTACCACCGCGTTCGGAAGCCCGGCGGAGAGTCCTCCCGCAAGCCTCCGCTTCCGCCGAGGAACTCGGGTTCTGGTGAGAGGAATGAGAAGTTGGAGAAGGAGAAGAGATTGAATGGTGTTTCTGGTGAGAAGAGTGAGAGGGAGAGGAGATTGAGAGCTATTTCTGGTGAGAAGAGTGAGAAGTTGGAGAATGAGAGGAGATTGAATGCTGTTTCTGGTGAGAAGAGTCAGAAGGTGGAGAAGGAGAGGAGATTGAATGCTGTTTTTGGTGAGAAGAGTGAGACGTTGGAGAAGGAGAGGAGATTGAATGCTTTTTCACGTCAGAAGAGTGAGAAGTTGGAGAAGGAGAGGAGATTGAATGCTGTTTCTGGTGAGAAGAGCGAGAAGTCGGAGAAGGAGAAGAGATTGAATGCTGTTTCTGGTGAGAAGAGCGAGAAATCGGAGAAGGAGAAGAAGGTGAATGACGTCTCTGATCAGAAGAGTGAGAAATTGGAGAAGAAGAAGTTGAGTGATGCTTCGGATGAGAAGAGTGGGAAACTGGAGAAGAAGAAGAAGAAGAAGAAGAAGAAGAAGTTGAATGATGCTTCGGATGAGAAGAGTGAGAAATTGGAGAAGAAGAGGAACAAGTTGAATGATGCTTCGGATGAGATGAATGAGAAATTGGAGAAGAAGAAGATGTTGAATGATGCTTCGGATGAGAAGAGTGAGAAATTGGACAAAGAGAAGAAACCGAATGATGATGGTGTTGTTGTTGAGGATGCTGACAAAAAGTCGAAGCTGTTCATTCGCATTCGTGCGAAGAGCAAGGACACTGATGTTAGTGATAATGCTGACGATAAGTTTCCGGGTGTGGAAGATTCCTTTGAACCGGAGCACAAGGTGTGGAACCTGAGGCCAAGAGAATTGGTTACCAAGAAGAAGCGTAATGCTAATGCAGTGAGTGGCGGTGCGAACACTGGGAGTGAGAAGAAAAGTGGCGGAGCAGTGAATGTAGGCAGCGGAGCAGCGGTGACCCCGGAGACAAAAGATGGGTCTGAGAAAAAAGGGAAAGGAAAAGGGAAGGGAAAAGAGAAGATTGCTGATTTCTCGATCTCGCTTAACAAAGACGAGATTGCAGAAGATATCTATGCTCTAACTGGGTCAAAGCCCTCCAAGAAGCCCAAGAAGAGGGCTAAGCTTGTGCAGAATCAGCTTGATGTAAGCCAAGTTTTGATTGTTTTACCTTCGATACATACTTGTTGAGTTTGTTTCTTTGGTTTCTGAGAAATCTGATGTCTTTTTGGTGGGTTTTTGCAGTGTTTGTTTCCAGGGATGTGGTTATCATCAATCACTTCTGAGACATACAAGGTTAATGAGTCCAATCAGAATATGAAGGTTTGACATTTGGTATATCGAGCTTTTTTCCTCACGTTTGATAGCTAATTGGGTCAATGGAATGAAGAAAGAGATTTAGCTAGTGGTTTCAGAGTTGCTGAATTGCTTATCTTCTATCCTAGATGGGAAGAAGAGGCTGGAGACCTTTTGCCCACATATTATATATTTGCAATTCATTTTGCTTTACTTAATTCTGGGCTGAACTTGTTTCATGCTTATTTATAGGGTTGAGGATATGACATTGCTGTTTCATAAGGTCGATGGCCACCTGAAGTAATTTGGAAGCCTGGAAGTGATGATGACTGGTGAACTTGACTTCAGCTGTTCGTTAACAAGCCATGAGCTTGTACGAAGAAAGGGTAATAAATAAGACTTTGTTTTAGTTCCTTCTTTCCTTTCATCAAGGACCTTGATGGAACTGTTAATGTTATAGTCCTTGTTTATATGCAGCTGGAATTGTAAACAGAAACTATCAGTTTAATAAGTAAATGTTTTAAAACTTCTGTCTTTCTGTTGATATTAGATTAAAGCAGTTACCCTAGATTCTTTTGGCATACTTGCTAATTCATGGCTTTACCTATCGGCGTAATGCATTAAACATGTTTTCAAACTCAAATAGTTGGTACAACAGCCTTATTATGTATATTCTTATGTCTTCAGTGATCACAAAAGCCATAATATGGAAAGTACAACATTCCTGTTCTTAATCAATTCCAGGAAATTGCAATTTGTATCATCAGTCATGTATTCGTAATGTGCTTTGCTTGTATTGTTTGAAGAGTAAATAAACCGTGCATGTTATTGTTGCTTATGGAGTAATGCACAAGCTATCTATGGTATTGTCTTTGGTTATCTGTATGCGCCATGCACGTCATTGTCATTTCATTAACTGTACATGCATTGCTCTTAACGGTAAGACACGTGCTTGGAATAAATCTGTTATTTGCAGCACATTTATATTTGTTTTTGAGAATGTCATGCCTAGCCCAATCAGTTCCAAATATTTGGTAGATCCAACCACTTAAACGTGTGGCCTCATGATCGAGTTACACGTTTCACATGCGGATTGTTTTCCTTTCTTAATAACATTGATTGGAGTAGCCTTTAGGTCATCCATGACAAGTGTGAATCTTTGATGGTTTATTTTAAATTTGTCGTATTTGTGTTCCAGTAGAAAAGTGAATGAGCTGTCTTTGTTGACATCTGCACGAGCTTTTTGTGTTTGTAATTGATTGTTTTTGCTGAGATCTTGTTTTTCATGCTATTTTGTGTTAGACCGTTACTCGACAGTCTAAGAGGCTGACATATATTTCTGAAGTTGGATACTTCACGTACAGTCTAGTGATTGGCTTGCTTGTTTCATATCTGCAGTGTTTTGATTTGTTTTTTCGATTGCTGAAATATGTAAAAATTCGAGCCCATTAAAGGTTTATATCTTGTTCTTCAATTCAAGGTAGCCAGAACTTTTCATGATTAGTAGTTTGTCTTTTTGTTAACATATTTGACGTATCAATTAGCTAAAGCGTGTTTTGTGGATTACATTTTAGAACTGCATGAATCCATAGTTATAGGCAAGAGAGCCATGCAACTATAGGTTGCATGTCTGTGTAGTTAACTGCAAGAATCATTAAAGGACTTGGCTATTTATTGTGAGAAAAATTCTTTACCACGGCGATTTAAGGCACCACGATTAAATTAATTATTGGATCTTATGAAAGATGCATATACCTTATTTGGAGACAGTTAATAATGTAATCCACATAGAAACATCATTCAAATTTGCTAGTGATCCATTACTTAAACACTGAAAATGGATTCTAATAAATGCAACTTCTAAGCATCCAAACATGTTTCTGAGTTCCTATTGATATGTGCAACTTGTAGAAAAATATCAAGAGATTCTTTTGAGATTGACCACTCCATGGCGAGAAAGAGTTAATTCAAACTTCCCTCCTTTAATATGAGCATCCGAAGCAGCTTCAGAGCCTTCGCTTCTTTACACAGTCCACTTGATAAAAACCTATCATCCCTTAGTTGAAATGGGACTGGAAATATGAAAACAATGGTTTGTGAATCCCATTTCCATTGGCAGGCTAGATACAGTTGACTTATGTATGCCTATTTTGTTACATTAATATGGCAGAATTATATGCCTCCCTCCAATTTTTTTTATTGTTTTTTTATTAGCATTGCCCTACCTCTCTTTCCTTTTTTCATATGTTGCCGGTAACAAGCTTGTTGTGACTGACAAGTACGAAAGAAAACCTGTAATCCAAAACTATGTTAACTAAACTCATAAACTGGAGCATAGGGGCGAACTGAAGTCATAAATGATTGTGAAGTGAACTGTACTGGAAACTCTCCTATGTCATACCCTTTTCGACTAGGCTTAGACAATTACTGAATTGGAAATGAGAGAACTTAGTAAATCTGGCAGATAATGAGGGTGAAGTAACTTTTTCGTGCATATTTCTTGCAACTTTAGAGTTGTCATTATGTGACTCCTAAAGCAATTGGTGATATGTTGTTGGCACTTGCCATATTAAGATAATAACTTATTTTGTTGACATGTGTAAATTAGTATTCTGTGATAAACATTAAATATTTTTCCATTTCAAGAATGTCCACATGCCATTTTCTAACAGGAGCTAGAAAAGTAATACACTGGAGTGTTGAAGTCTAGGATTTGCCTTGAACAGTTGGAGATAGACTAGTGGTCTGTCTGTTATTCACCTTATAACACATTGAAGCTAGTTATTTGCAGTAACTTCTTTTGGGGTGATTCTGTAGTAAATGGATCCCCAATGTCGAATATGAGTCGAACCCCAACCTGCACACTGAGAATGAGTCAGCTATTATCACTCATATTATTATGATCATTGCCATAATCACACTGCCTGCCTTGTTTGCAGATTCATGTTGTAAGAACGGTTTGGTCTTTACAGTAATTTTATGATTGCTCATGTAGACTGTTTTATGATCTTTGTTTTGATTTTTGTTGGTGGTGTAGATATTTACGGTACTGTTTTCAAGCATATAATTCTGTCAATGCGGCAAATTCAGTTTATCGTGTACCGTCTTTACTTCGTTAGAAAAGAAATGATTTTGATCGCTTTATGGTTATTATGTTGTCACAGAGAGCTTGGGGTGGCCGTGTCTGTAGAGGAGTCAGTGAAAACTTTAGCTTCTTCTCTTCCAGTTCCTGGTTATATGTTTCAGGAGTGTCACCGAGGCAAATTGACTGCACCTGCACTGGTTTTGTGGAGAAGTATGAGGTGCCTGAGGGTTTTGGAAGTGCATTCAGTGGCAGACTTGTCCTTTTCTTCAAGGTTTGGATCCTACCATGAGCACATCTAAAAGTTATACGTGGCATTTGAAGACTGTCTGTCCTTATCTTCAACAACAAAACTGACCCTGATGCTTTTATGGTTATTTATTGAAGTTTGAGAAACTTCCCCCAGATTGATGCCGTAGTTCCTGGTTGAATCGTGGAAAATTTCTCTCCAGTGATGTGTACGGAATGACTGGTAGCTGTTGAACCGACTGTAAGTGTTCATGCTGTTCTTAATCATCCCTGAATCTACTTAAGTTACATACTTATTGCTCATGCCTTTAGATACTGCTCTTTCATTAAGAATGAAATGGATGGATCATCTTAGTTGGTCATCCCTCCCGTTAGAACTATGAAGAGAAAACCAGTGTTCTTCGTCCTTTTCTTCTTCTTCTTTTCTTTGGTTTTCCTTTCAGACGTGAGAACTTTAATAGTATTAATACAAGAAGAAGTGCTCTATGTGGGGGCCTGACCCGTTAAAACTATGCCGTTTTGGGGTAAATTGGGCAAAATGACATTGTTTTAAGCTAGCAGTCGGGTTGGTCGGCCTGATCTCAATCTCATCCCTCAAGTCCGAACTCGATCTGAATCCCAGTACCAACTGCCATAGCTATATGTCATTTTGGTATTATTTTAAGGAGTAAATAGTTAATTCTTTAAGTGAATAGTCCTCGTCATTTTGATTTTCCCATTAGTAATTTGAGTTTGTAATCCAAACTTAACTAGAATTCCCTTTGATAGTAATCCAAACGTGACTAGAACTCCCTTTGATAATCAGCTCTTATTCCTCATAAGATGGGATAGGATAGGATAAGTTGAGATCAGTTATATTTTTTTGTTTAATTTGAAAAATAATTTATTTACTTAAAACTTTTTTAAAAATAGTTAATCTGAATTAATTATTAATGTGTTAAATAATTTATTTATTTATAATTAAAAAAATGATTAATGGATATGAAGTTCCAGAAAATAAATACAATACTTGGAAAACGGAGGCCAACTTACTGTCTACCTTAAAACAAGCACACTGTCCTACGTATCTTCTGCATATCTTACTCGCTACATACATACGTCTCTTTGCCTCTGCAGTTTTATTTTTTAGCTTCCCAACATTCCTACTCATCGCCTTGATAGCAACTCTAGCACTGATCCATAGTTTCCTTTTTCCAAGCCTGTCCACCTTCCCGAGTTGGTGTTCGGAAAAGAAAATGAATCCATCGGCATCAAGCGTGGAGCTTTTGGTCCCGAGTTGGTGTTCGGAAAAGAACATGAATCCAACAGCATCAAGCTTGGAGCTTTTGGTACCAAAACCAATACCCAAGATCGTGTTCAAGGTCAGTGCCGATAAACTGATCATCAAAGAAAACACAAGTGATCAAAACTCGGTTATCTTGAAAGCTCTTGCCAAGAACTCGTCGATCACAGAGAGTGAGAACGAGATAAACAGACTAGAGACACGTGAAAAGAAGTCTAAATCCCAAGTTGAAAGGAAGAGGAACGTGTCGCCGGAGGCTGAGAAATCAAAGTCCAACAAGCGAAGGATGATTGTATCACTTGAACTCCCGGAAGAAAGGATTATTGCTGATGTACTTGCTATGACAGAAGAGAAGCCCTTGAGAAGGCCCAAGAAGAGCAAGAGCATGGTGGGTATGATACACAATCACTTCACTCCTGGTGCGATGTTCGCTTCCAAGAAAGAGTTTTATCCTCACTCGTTTCCACAGTTTATGGATACATTCTTACACGACACTGGTGATGACTGATTCATTGTCTCTCAGCCTTTTCTTTTCCAAACCAATGTACGGTTACTAGTGTATTTTAGCTGCCTTGTTAATCTGGTTTCTGCAATCGTGTATGTTTTTCTTTGATATTCTTAGATAATTAAAAAGGACTTTTCTTTTCCAACCAAGGCCCAATTGCCAATCCTGGTTCAAACCACTCTAGTTTGTGTGCATTTTAAAGCATTGGAAAGTATTGCTGTTCGAAAACAAATGTTAAACGAAAGAAACATGTCAAAATTGGTTCTTTCATCTTATAGAAACCAAAAATAGGAATCTTATATAAAAAAATTGGGGATAATTTATCAATCAAAAAGTAATGTAAAAACTAGTGCAAAGGCAAAATTCATCTAATCCCGAAATCCCTGTTATTACATGGCTTATTACCCAGCAACTTGTGCTGGTGCTGGCATATATGATTCCAGTATCAACTGTGTTTGAGAAGGTTGCATGAATTGGACAATTAGATAAGTGTATTTCCATTCCCTGTCCACTTTGTCTTTGAACATCTCAGCAAAAACTTTCCCAGCTCCATGAGGTCCACGAATATAAAAACTTATCTACACTCAACCAAAAGAAAAATCAAGTCATATGTAAATTCCAAGTTCCTGCAAGTCCAGTTTCCTGTCAGGATGTTTTGGTAATGTTTGGATGAACCCTGAAACTTGGGGAGTACTTGCATTCACTCTTATGACTCTAGTACATGAGGGAAAGTGTTACTTGTAATGAGCCCTTTTGTTTCAGATGTTACCTGGACATGCTCTACACCGTCTTCATCGGTGAAGATTTTGTTGGAAATTCGTTGACGAGCTGCACGATTTCTACTTTCCTGACCGTAACCTGTAATCGGGGATCCAATCCTCACCCTGACCTGATACAATGAAATAGAATCCTACATCAGCTGCAAAATAGTTATAAGAATGTTAAAAGGTACAAAAAGATCCGACGGAGGTTGTCTCACATAGCCATGTTCCTTTTAAAAGAAAAGCGTGAAATGGTGACAAACCATCCCATATCAGCACATAGTAACAAATAGAAGTTGTTGCTAGGAATTTAACATTTTGAATAATATTCCAGCTACGAACCACCTATTTGAGCGCACTGCAGTCACAGGCGAGAAGTAGATGGCAAATATTGGTCCATGCATTTCATCATACGAATTTATATGTACCATACTTCCCCACAGCTTACAAAAACATATTTCCTATACCAAAAGCTTTGATCTCAAGAATCTTATGTGGGGGTGAAAATCAACAACTATTCATCAAAACCACTTGCATTTATGTAGTTCCCTAACACTATCACTTCTTATCTTAACTGAGTTTCTTGGTTAATGGAACTGCATTTAATGGAATGCATTCCTTCACCAACCTGGCTGTCATCTTGAACCCTTTGCAGGGCCTTGTTAAAAATCTTGTATCTACAATAGAACACGGGTTTTTATATCAGTTCAAATATCAAAGTTTGAAAAATATAACTTGATTAGAAGTCAAATCTTACTCTTTTGGTTCAAATATGAGCTCCTTAAATACAGCATAACCTGCCGCGGCCGCAACTCCGAGTCCAGCAAGAATTATAACACTGTAGGAAGCTCCCTCTGTAAATGTCACAGGCTTCTCGGGGATATTATACGTAGGAGCATCAAAAGGATCCTCAACAGTAGATACTTCTTTTCTTGCCTGTATGTGGAAGTAAGGTAAAATTATAACGACTGCTATAAATAAGAGTACATAAGCATGCACACTATCCTTGTAAAACAAACAATAAAAAAGATAAGCTATCTTAGATCACATAGACCTAGTTTGAAGGACGTGATTTGATTCTCACCTAAAATAAACTCTAAATTATTTGCACAAATTCACATAAAAAACTTCAAATTCAAACCTCAGATGGAGTTTCACCGTCTTTCTTTGAAGCTTTTGACGCAAAGTATCTAGCAAAGTAAGGATTTTTGTTGCTCGATGAATGCTTCTCCATGTGTTCAAACAGTGATCTAGATCTAACCATGCAGTCCCTACCAAACTCCCCACCAGATGAAGCATGAATTCCTGCCAAAATATTTCAGTAATCGATAATTATAGACGAAATTCACCAGGAGAAAGTATAGAGCTAATGTTTGGGGCATCTCAACATGTGTTGTCGCAAATACACATATCTTGCAGAAACTACCACCTACTAGTCCATTACTCCATCTTAACCTAATTCCATAGGGATTTTCATTCGAACTCCCCTAGCAATCACATGTCATAACGTTCTTCTGAATACATACTTTAAGAAACCTCAATAGCTGCATTTAAAGATGACTCCTTGCATCAAGCAACAGAATAAGCTAACTGCAACAAAGTTTCTCAATAACAAGAAGCAACTTTTGGGGCTGCAAACCAAATTAGAGAGCCATAGGAAGCAAAGTTGCGTAGAATCACTAACCATTAACTCGAACCATTTCCTGCAAAGCAAAAGAAGAAATTGACAACAAGAGGAGTTATTGACTCAACTCTTTATGTAAACAGACACAACAGTATACTAAACAAAACGTACCCTTCGAACAGAATTGGCGATTGCAGTTCTCTTTATGGTTGCCAGTGATGAAAACGCAGCCAAACCCAAGTCAGATTCAACCTTTAAACCACTGTAGGACCTCAGAAAAGCACTAAAGTTGATCCTGAGGGACATTGTTGATCTTGTAATGTTGCTCGTCATCAAGTGAGCTAAAGAACAATATACACGTATGCAACTGAATCTCCAACAGGAAGTGAGTTATTATATGAAGATTGTCAAAGTAATGAAAATGATAAAACCCCAGATGGTAGAATTGGGAGTTTATTCAACCATGCTACAGAGAGACAAAGAAAGAGAAGAGTCGACGGTGCCGTTAACCCCCAAAACCCAAATTGGGGTTTCATCCCAGACACGTGCCATTGAAGGTCTCACGTACAAGAAACCCGAGAACCTAATCGGCAAGATGGGCTGTTTACAATTGGGTTGGGTTATTGAAGCCCAACGTAAATTACACCCGCATGTGTTTGTTGTATTGCCCCACTGAAACGAAAGAGGTGTTTAGCTGCTAGAGATTAGAAGCGAGAGGGGCGAAGAAATCGCAGCCAAAACACAAGCAAACCTCTCTCTCACACACACAGATAGAAGAGCAACGGAAGAACAGAAGAGAAAAGAAGGAATTTTATTGAACCTTTGTATTGTTTGCTTGCTGCTTCGTCTGGTGTCGACGCTGCCTTCTTCTTGCAGCTGCTTATTTAACTTCCTTTCCTGTAAGTGCTCTATCTCTTCATAGCTCACTCAACATACATATAATTAACACAGCACGCTTCTGTAAGGAATAGGCTGTGACTTGTTATGGGAACAGAGAATATAGCTTTTTTCTTTGGATTCAAGGCGCCAAATACGAGAGACGCGAGAAAAGTGGAAACCATTGAGACGCCACTTGTTTTGCTTAGTCGGAAGTGGCATTTTTATTTTGCTTGGAAATGTTCAAATACGAAGGAGTGATGTGATTGTTATTCCCATCTTTTCTTTTGGATTCTCAGACTCTAGAGTGTTTGTTGAGAGGCTGTATACTTACTGGACTCTTTTTTTTCCCTGTTTCTGTTTGTTTCATCTTCAATTGATGTCTTGTAGCCTGTTTTATAGGTTGGGAGTTTACTTGGTAACATCTTAGTTATTCTGTTAAGCTGATTGTCAATGACTTAGTTGTAATTTGGTTCTTGTTCTGATTGTTTCTTTGGAATTCTTGTATGTTCCATTGCAGATGGCCAGATGGGATGAGATTCTGTCGCTTCCAGTGCAGAATCCTCCATCTCTGGAATTTTCTGCAGCTGATCTTGTGTGGTCCAAGGTTGAGGGCTGGCGTGATAATATTGATAGACTTGCTCTTATCCCCTTTGCTAGGGTGAATGATTTTGTAAGGGGTGAATCGGCAAATAGAGACTGCCCAACAAGATTTCATGTTGAAGCAAGGCGACGCCGTCCTCCAAAGGCACCTTACAAACAAAAAGTTGATGGCATCCTCGAGTATATTTTGTAAGTTGCAAATTGTGTTATTTTGTAGCCCTCTATCTAACACTCTGGGATCCTAAACTTCAAGTGATATAACCAGTCTATTTGAATCTCTAGGTATTGGTGTTCTTTTGGTCCTGATGATCATAGAAAAGGTGGGATAGTACGACCTAGTAGGACAACCTATGTACCGAAGAAGAAAAATGCCGGTCGACCAAATACTAAGAGAGGTTGTACCTGCCACTTTATTGTTAAGCGTTTGATTGCTGAACCATCTGTAGCTTTGATCATTTATAATCAGGACAAGCATGTGGATAAGAAAGGGTTACCATGCCATGGACCACAGGACAAGAAGGCTGAAGGAACTCGTGCAATGTTTGCCCCCTATATTTCAGAGGATCTGCGTCTGCGTGTTTTGTCTTTACTACATGTTGGAGTCTCTGTGGAAACTATAATGCAGAGACACAATGAATCAGTAGAGAAACAAGGTGGCCCATGTAATCGGGACGATCTTTTGACTCATAGGTATGTGCGGAGGCAGGAAAGGAGCATCCGTCGTTCTACTTATGAACTGGATGAAGATGATGCAGTTAGTGTTAGCTTATGGGTGGAAACCCACCAAAGTAATGTATTCTTTTATGAGGATTTCTCAGATTCAGATCCTTTGACTTTGGGAATTCAAACAGAGTGGCAATTGCAACAGATGATTCGGTTTGGCAATCGTAGTCTCATGGCCTCGGATTCAAGGTTTGGAACAAATAAATTGAAGGTTTGTCATTTTGGTATACATATCTAACACTTGTAAATGTCATCATAGTTTCTAGCCTCTATAAGCATGGCAAGAGCTAACTTTTTTCTTTGGTTTCATTTAGTATCCCATTTACAGTCTTCTGGTCTTCAACTCAGACAACAAGGCCATTCCAGTGGCTTGGATAATAACGCCAAGCTTTGCAGATTCAAATGCTCATAGATGGATGAGGGCACTCTATAACCGCGTTTGTAACAAGGATCCTACATGGAATCTAGCTGGATTCATCGTGGACGATCCTTCAACAGACATCCTTACTATCAGGTTCATGATTAGCCCTTTTATGTACTATGATTTCAAGGCCTCTAAGCTTGTATAATGTTCTCCACTCTTATTTTCCTTTCTTTCCTTTTATATGATACTTGACTATCCTTTTTAGAGCCATTAGGGTTCAAGGTTTGGTGTGACTATATAATGTGTTCATCATATTTAGGGATTGGCAGTGTGCAGCAATGGTTAAGTAAGCGGTTGAGGCTGCTTCTATCGAAAATTTTTTTCAATAAAGTTGCTAACTTTTCTGCCCAAATAATCCTTGCACTTTTCATCTTTCTTTTTCATTTCATTTCAATGTGAAGTCAAGAGTTGCTTATTGCCATTGGTAGTTCTAAGATCTCAATTTTGCTCCATTTGGATTTGGGCAGTTCAGGGATGTTGGCTGATTTATGCAGTTCACTAGATTATGATGATTAGATTCTAAAGGTTCCTCCATTTTAATCTTTTCATTCTTCTCAGGGATGTTTTTCAGTGCTCTGTACTAATATCATTTTGGCGGGTCCGCCATTTGTGGCATAAGAACTTAGTAAAGAGATCCCCAGAAATAGAGATGCGCGCTCAAATGTCAAATCGACTTGCACTTGCATTTGATGATATATGTACAGGACAAGGATCTGTGAATTTATTTGAGGCTTTTGTGGAAGATTTTGTTGATAGCTTTGATTTTGTAGATTACTTCAAGGCAATCTGGCATCCTAGAATAGGTGGGTCACCTTTCGATTCATCTTCTTTTCAAGTTAGTTTACTTTGTCCTAAAAGCAGACTCCTAGATTTTTTTTTTTCTCCTCTATGGACATCATTATCAAGTACCTGAGGACAACTAAATGATGTGAATTGTTCTTTTGTGGTCAACCATATATATGAATGAAACTGATTTTCTTCCTAGTTTAACCTGTCATATGAGATTTTCTATCGTTAGAAATGTAACATTAAGAATAATATTTCTTTTGTATCAGGGAGTTGGGTTACTGCATTAAAAACTCTGCCCTTGGCAAGTCAAGAAATGTGTGCAGCAATAGAATTTTATCACAATCAATTGAAGGTCAGGTTGTTGAATGAGAAAGATCACAGTGTTTACCAACGTTTGGATTGGCTGGTTTACAAGTTGGGTACAAAAGTACACTCCTATTTCTGGCTTGATGAGTACTCTGACAGAGATGATTTTGCAAGATACTGGAAAGATGAATGGGTGACTGGTTTAACATCTTGGCGCAAGGCATTGGAAATCGCAGACTCGGATGTCATTGTAGAAAATAGACTTGCAAAGGTTACCAACCAGGTCAATCGAGATAAACTTCACATGGTTTGGAACCCGGGATCGGAGTTTGCTATTTGTGACTGCAGTTGGGCAGAAATGGGCAACTTGTGTGAACATGTGTTTAAAGTTATTAGATTATATCGCCAAAAGGGTTTTCGGAAGCCATCTATTAGCCTATTTCAGTACAACAAGGCCTTGATTGATATGCTACTCTGTCCACCACATGACTCTCTGATTCGTGATCATGCTGTTTCTCTCTCAGTTGCTGTGCAAAAGCAATTGAATGCTCTAGTTAGTTTAGATATCTGTGGGACAGCCGAAGATATCAATCAAAAGCAAGCAGTTAATCTTGTTGAGTGTGAGATAGGTAGGTCAGACTCTGCACATGAAGATAGAGAGTTTCCAAGTAAATCTCTTCCCACAAATGAGGATCCTTTACTTCGTGATGAGAACATACCTGAGGCTCTTGAAGGTGCTAATGGTTATCTTGACCGTGAAAGAAAAATCATCGATTCTGAGATGGACATTGATCCACCATCCATCTATAGTTCTCCTGTTTTAGATTCTGTTAACAAGGTCACATCTGATGATGCCTTCCCAGCAGATGGGAACAGGACCACTGATGATATAGTTGCCAACGTGAGTTTAACTCTAACCTCGGAAGACAGTATTTTGACTAATCAAATTGGAGTAGCACAAGGCAGTGCAATGGATGTGGAGCCATTTTCAAGCCCTCGAGCACAAGGTACTCATAGCGCAATGGATGTCGAACCATTTTCAGCAGGAGATACTCGTGAAGAATGCACAACTATTAGCAGGGATGTTACTTCAAACAATAACCTAGAGGCATTGGCAATTGCTAGCATGGCAGATGTCAGTACTGTGTGTGATACCTCTCTTTCTGCATCCAATGCCATCGAATCACAAAGGATCAATACTGCTGGAACTTGCGGTACAAGCAGAGAGAATAGTTTGACAGAATCAGATTGTCAGAATGAACAGATAGAGAACAATTGTTCTACTAACAATGCCAATAACAATGAGAGGAATCCTGATTCCGAATCAACTTCGGTCGACACATTAAGGGATGCAGAACTATTGTCGAATTTCTCGTCTACGTCGAGTCACGGTTATAACCCACCTCTGGTTAAGTTAGCAGATGAAGAAAACGGTTGCTTGCAGAAGCCATCTTTAATTGATAAATCAACTTTGACTAGATGTACAATTCAGGAGGGTCTTGTAGGTGGCAAAATTGAGAATGATTCAACCAATGCAGTAGAATCTGATAAAGATGGTGTTGCAGCTAGAGATTGCTAACATTTACTGATTTTCCTTTTAATGTATACCCTTCAGTGACATACCTTGCACCCGTTGGAATAATCTTATGTACATCAGATAGCTTCAATTTCTCAATGAATCGTCCATTTCGTCTTAGTAACAAATTTTATGCCTCATGGGAAAGTCTTTCTGGGGCAGAACATTTAAGAGTAGAAATAAGTATGCAAAATTAGGCATAATAATAAGTCGGGTTCAATTGGCCGTTAAAACGATGTCGTTTTAGTCAATAAAAATGCAACTACAATCTGATATGGCTAGGTTAGAATGGCCCTCTTGAATTTAAAATTTATTGACTTTTAGCTAATTGATTGTGTTATTGACTTTTGAGCCTCTCAGCAAAAATCACATTATTGTCTACTATTCAACCCTATCTAAGGCCCAAATTAAGTAATTAGGGTTGACAAGGTTTGCCTGATTCGGTTCAAATTCAACGAGCAGCTTTAAGTCGGACTCAATTTTTTTTTTGTAAATTTCAAACTTTAGGTTGGAATCGGTTCAAGCAAGTCAGCCTGAAGCTCAAAATTTTTAAAGAAATGAAAATATTTTTATTTTTAAAATAAAAACATATTTAATCAAATTTGTTCAAATTTTGAGCAACACAAAACTAATCAAATTTAGTGTTTAAACTTTTGAAGGGTGAATAAGTACTTTTTTTTAACTGCAATAACTATTTTTAAGAAAAATGAATGCTTGACCGTAAAATCTAAAAGTATTTTTTTAACATAAATAACTTTTTTACAAGTAAAAATATAACTTTTTAAAAAACTCTAATTTAAAATTTTTTTTAAAAAACTCCTTATTTTAACTTTTTCGGTAGATTTCCTAATGAGAGTCTCAGACCCAATCACGTTTTAAATTGAACCAGGACTAAACTACAAACTTCTGGCTCAGATTTACGCATGGGTGAGCTCGCCCAAGCCTAAGCCGGGTGCGACCTAACCGATTACTACATGTTTTAACTTTTAACAGATGAAGGGCAGGAAGGTAACTTTTGACTAATTTGAATTTAGAGAGTGGGTATGCTAGTGGAGGGTAGTGCGGGTAACTGCCTTAACCGTCAATACTCGAAAAAAAGAAACACGAAAACAATCAACGAGAAGAATCAGAGAAAACAGACTTAATTTGCAGTGTCTGCGAATCAAATTATTAGGGTTTCGGAATCGAAATGGAAGTGAGAAGAGAGGAGTTAAGGAAAGGTCCATGGAAAGCAGAGGAAGATGAGGTGTTAATGAACCACGTGAAGAAATATGGCCCTCGAGATTGGAGCTCCATTCGATCCAAAGGCCTCTTGCAGCGAACTGGCAAATCTTGCCGTCTTCGTTGGGTCAATAAACTTAGACCCAACTTGAAGATGTAACGACTCTGAATTCCTTTTCTTCTGTAACTAGTGTGAACAAAAAGCTCATTCATGGCGATTCTTTGATTGTTCTTGCTTTTGTGTAGTGGATGCAAGTTTTCAGCGGAGGAAGAGAGGGTGGTGATAGAGTTGCAGGGGCAGTTCGGGAACAAATGGGCAAAGATCGCGACGTATTTGCCTGGTAGAACTGATAATGATGTGAAGAATTTCTGGAGTAGCAGACAGAAGAGGTTGGCTAGGATTCTGCATAGTAACGCAACACCATCTTGTTCTAGTTCTTCCAAATCTTGGAAGATTAAAAAGGAAGGTCTTGCCTTTCATGATGTTCCCACTTTAGAGGTAAACAAACATTTCACGCTTTGATTAAAGGGGTTTCTTTATTCTTTGGTCTGCAAAAAATTCCTAGTCATCTGGTTTCTTTATTCTTTGGTCTGCAAAAAATTCCTAGTCATCTGGTTTCTTTATTCTTTGGTCTGCAAAAAATTCTGTCATTGTCATTTCTGGAGTGTAAAATTATGGATATGATGTTACAATCGAAGGAAAAGAAATGGTTGGGGAAGGATTTGTTCTTTCCAAGTATTTTCTTGAAAGTTTTCAATCGTTGCCATGTTTCTTTTTCTGTGTTCTTTTAAGGCTCCTCCAATGTTCAGTTCTTCAATGGAGGAAGAGTCGTCATCAAAGGCTCAATCGTGCTCATCTTCATACATCGACAATCCTGAACCAATTCAAATGGCGCCTTTGCCGGATTTCATCAAGCCTGAATTATCTAGTTGCAGTGGGATGCTCGTGCAAGTGAAAGAAGAGCCCTACACTCAACTTCCCTTCCCGCAAGTCCTACAACCTCAACCAGAACTAACATTTTCACCAGCAAACCAGGAGCTATTGGCTAGAATTGATGATCCTTATCTGCTGGATGCTTTTGGAGCAGTAGACCCTACAGAACCAGGAAATGGAGCCCAACTTTCACTGGGGACATCACTGTTTGATCCAACAGCAAGTTGTTCATATGGTTCGAGGGATGTGAAGAATCCTCCTCCTCCTCCTGACACATTCTTCGATGACTTCCCGGCTGATATGTTTGATCACATCGAAACGCTACCAAACCTTTCAGGGTGGTGAATCACTGATGCAAAGACTATGTGGTGTAGTAAGATGAAATGAGTTCACTAGGTTCTTTGGTGGAAAATCTGATAATAACATTGTGACACTGAAATCTTTTGTTGTTGTGACGATTGTTCTTACTTTGAACTACACGGAACAAGGATCATGATTTGTAGTGCCTATTCCTTCTATTAAATTATCGAGTATGCTAATTCAAATCATTCCTATATATCTTTTGCATGGACGGAGAGCATATTTATATCTATAATTAGCAATTCTCTATTGGCTCATATCACTTTCGATGCAAGTGAATCATTTACGACGAAGAGGACGAGCTTTAACAGAATGATTTGGAATTCTTGGAGAGAGGAATCATCAGTTTCTGAAAAGTAAGTTTTTCAAACTCTAAGTTCAAGAGATAAATTTATTTCTGTAGAGTCTTTTCCCTCACAAAATGAAATGTAAGCATATCAATAGATCACAATCTATGTTCAAGTGGTATCACAGTCCAAAAATAAGTTATCTTGAGACAATATCACCATTAAACAGAGTACCTTACTGTTCTGCAAATTCACTTGGTTATGCAGTATCAGTTAAGGTCTCAATACCTGATGAGAACACCACCTTGAAGTCACCAGCTGAATATGACTTGTCCTCATGCTTGATAGGCCTTTTCAGATCAGTATATGCACAATACTCTACTTCGTACACTTTTTGGTTGTCTTCTGAAAATTCATCAACCATAGTTGCAACTGCTTCCCCTGAATTATTAGATGCTTAAGATTACTCATCTTAGAACGGAATCTGATCAAGACAACAGACCATGGTTTGTCCGGATACTTCTATTCTATTTGTCATAATTACAACAACAACAACAACCGCAGTATAACCCGCAATCCGCAATTTCAAACGAGAAAATTGAAAATTGGTATCTAAATAAACCTTACCGTGCGTGACTAGCAGCAAATTCTGCAAAGGGTATCTGTTTGCAAGTTCTTCGACAATTTGCTTGTATCTCCTCTTGGCATCTGTTTCTGGCCACTTTGGCAACTACAATAAAACCAAATTATTCTCCACATCTGAAAACTTAATAAAGCTTTCATTAATTTCTCTTAATTATCCACAAAATCAGAAAAACGAAGCTTGGAGTATATGTTACATGCCTCTTTATACACTGATTCAACAGAACGATCCACAGTTCCATTTAGCATCACAGCCTCAAGCTCCGGCACGTTGAAGCTAAACTTCCCATCTTTTGGTGCAACTTTAGGCCTGATTGCAATATTATTCATCACCTCACAAAGTCCATATTCAATTGAAACCTGCAAAAACAAAAATGGATCACATAAAGAGTACATGCCAAACAGAGATTATAGAACATTAATCAACAAAGCTATCACCTTGACTCTAGATGGATCGACGGCTACACAACGGCCTGTGTCGGTGTCGGTGTCGGTGGCGGGATTATCGTTGACGGCGCAGAGGGCGGAAACGACCTGGGCGGCGGTCTGAACACATCGATAGAAAGGGGAGACAAAGACACGATGGATCGGGAACCCGAGAATTGTCCGGAAACTTCGACCCGCCTTGAATGCTCTTCGAAGACCAGCATCAATGAGCGGAGGGTCCCAAGGCCTCAGGGCGGTTTTTTCCCAAAGTGGATCAAAGTTGTCCATGCGATCGCCGTGTCTCATTACGACGACGTGCTGACGGCGTCCAGAGCTATGGCCGACTCCTGCTGCGTCGTCGTGCAAGGAAGAAGCCATGTCTTCTCTCTCTTAACGTCGGCGGCTTGCTCCTTGCGTTTGAATTTTAATCAATAGAATAGAAGCGAGACATCAAGATAAGACTTTTTTACCATTTAAAGAAATATTAGCTATTCTGGAAAGTATTAAAACTTGACAAGAAAGGCACATGGGGGTGGGGTTAGGTGGCCTCCAGTAATATTATTTAATAACATGGGTATGGATAGAATTGACAAATGGCCGGATCGAGTCTCAGCTCTCTTGGATCTAGGCCCGCCCGATCTCAGGTCCGACCTGATTTATCATTATTAGTCTGAATTTTTTTTCCGAAAAATACTTTTTTATATTAAATTTGAGCTTCAAAAAAATTAATATTTTTTTAAGAATTTCTTAAAAAGCTGTTTATTTGCTGTAAAAAATTCATATTTATTAAAAAAAGTATCTTTTTATTTTATAACTAAATACTCATTTTTTTATAAATAATTTTTATAGTCAAAAAAAGTATTTATTGAAATTTCAAAAATCTATTCAAACAGACACTAAATTGCGGGTTCGGTAAAAATTATTTATATCCCTATATTTATTAAAAGGGGAATTTTAAAGAAATAAGTTCATTTTATTAAATAAAAGGAGTTTAGATTTTCTATCTAGTTTTACTTTGCCTTATAAAATCTCAGTCATTTATTTTGTGGGTCTCATGCAGAACTCATGCAAGATTCACATAAATAAATTTATTTTATGGATCTCATGCAAAACTCATGCAAGATTTACATAAATAAATTATTAAGATTTATTAGACACCATAAATACAGAAAATATGAGATAAAAGTGCCTCTCGTCTATTGACATTAACATTTGTCACAGGAATTAACGAGGCTTTATTATACAACACACAAGACATGCAAATTCTCAGTTTCTCTCGCGTTTCTTCTTCTTCTGCACGAACTCTTTGCACCAGAGAGGTTTACCCTCGACCATGAACTTGGCTTCCTTTTCCCCTTTCAAAATGGTCGCCGGAACATAAGACGCATCAAACACCACCTTCCCGAAGAGCGGTGGCATTTTCTCATCCGTCCTATTTTCCCAGTGAACGTACACTCTCTCAATGCAAGCCCCGAACTTCCTGCATTAATTATATCTCATGTCAAAGAAGAAAATATATATCATCTAATATAAGCATAAACATATAGAAGTTTCAACGTACTGGGTGAAAAAGTTGACAATTTGGCTTTCATTGAGAGGGTATCCGTTTGAGAAGGTAAGGAACAAGCATCTGTTACTCTCGTTGGCTCTATCTTTCAGTGGATTCCACTCTTTGGCAAAAGGATTCAACTTGAATGGCACAGAGGGTCCACTAGATTCAGCCGTTTCAGTTCCACCAACTTTGGAGCAAGAGGCTTGGACTATGTCCTCACCTTGTTGGTCTTCAAGTTTGATGTTTCTCTCCTCCAACATACCCTTCAACATGACATAACAGACTCTTTTATAGAAGTTTGATATGCCCATTGAGACCTTATCTTTTTCGGATATAAGGGCATTCAGAGAATCGAAATTTGGAACCAAGTTTTGAGTGGCACGCAACGACGGCGCTGAATGGCCTTGGAGAGAAAACACAACACTCTCTGCTTCTTCTGTGACCTGAGCCAAGAACTCATGATCATCAACAGATGATATCACTTTGATGATATCACTAAACCCTTGTGATTCAAGCCACATCCAGAAGGCAATCACTTTCATGGCTAAAGCAGCTTCCGTTCCAGAGTCAATTATGCGACAGAACAGAGCCCTCGCCGCAACCTCAAGAACGGTACTGAAATAAGCCTCGAAGTTATCCATGCAAAACAAGTTAGAAAGCGAGAGAAACTGTGTGAGACTGTGGAGGCTTTACTGTGTTCGCTTGAACTTTTTCGGCGGTTGCAGAATCTGTTCCTTTCCTTTTCTGTTCAAATGGAAGTAGGTTGGTGGAAGAAATGAGAGTATCTATGAGGTTTTTATAACGTTGGAGATTGAAAAGTTACGATGGTTCAAATAGGGCTTACAAGGAAATGTTTCTTTATAAGGAAGTTGATGCATGTTCAAGTTTTGTTTGTTCAGACCATGCAACTGTTATTTTTCCTTATTTCAGACACAATGACGTCGATATTCCGATGACACCAATTGCCGGCAATTTCCAAATCCCATCTCCAATTTCCACTCAGCCAACACTGAACGTGAGATTAAAGAGAGACAAGATAGTTCTACGCCTAAATGGGATGTTGAAGCAGTATTTTCGTGGGAGAGAAACATGTTTTCAGTCAATCGGAGGCAAAGAAATACGGAGATAAGAGAAAGTGAGAGTAGCACTGCAAAGAATTTTGTAGTTTAACAAAAGAAAATGCTTGTATTCTATCGGTAATATAAATTTTCGACGGAATAAAATGACGAACAACAGAGAGAAGAGAAAGTTTGCGAAGAAGAATAGAATTTAATATATTCGAAATTTTAAACTTTAAATCTTTCTTCTATTCGAATTAAAAAATTTCTTTTGATTGATATTATTATTTTTAATCCAATTTTTCTTTTTTATATTTGGTATCAATTAATATTTATCATGCTTTTTTTTATTTTACTTATTCTCTTGCTAAATGAATATTTCTCCTTTTTAATTAATAAATTTGAC
>JANKYE010000013.1:23308245-23324261 GCA_032467995.1 Erythroxylum dillonii | reverse complement strand
GGAGCATATTGAATAATATGAAGTCCATCTTTTTTTATTTTATTAAGAAAAAATGACTTATTTTGATTCAGTTATTATTTATTTTAATTTATATGAAAAATTTATTGTTTTTTAAATAATTTTATTACTAACTTAAGTAGTTATTTATTTAAGAAAATATTATATAATTTCTCTTATAAATCGACATCACAATGAATATAATTGTTTTAAACATTCAATCAAAATTAAAACTTGGTTGAGACATGTAAAAAAATTATATCTTAGAAGGTGTTTTAAGCTTAAATTTGGATATCATTCAATTTTCTATTATATTTAAATTCAAATTTGAGCATAATTTTATATTTGATTATATATGATTTATCTATACAATTTGGTTCGAATTTCAACTTTTTCTCTAAACTTACTTATCAAGAATTTGTAATAAGTACTAAGGTTTGAATATTATCAAATATTTATTAATTTATTATTTTGTTAATTACTTTGAAACTTAATTTATTAAGCATTTAAATAATTAGAGATGACAATAAGTTAGTTATAAACCTAAATTTAAGTATTTTTAATAGCCCGAGTTTATGAATTAAATTAGGTCCAAATTGATTTGAGACTCCTTTTTTAAGAAAAGCATAATTGTTTTTTAGAAGAGTTAAGTATTGAGTAGATTTGGGTTTAGACAATTTAGGCTCGAACTTAATTGAAAAATATTATTTTATACTTTTAATTTTAAAAAATTTAATTAAACTACCTGTAGGTTAGCCTATTGTTATCCTTGAAAATAATTTTTATTTTTTTAAAATAATAATTATGAGTTCAACAATATAAAAATTCGTACAAGTTTTTTCTACAGTAACTCTATGTCTATATATTGGTACGAATTCTTATATTGTCTTCTTTATTTCAATTTACCGCAGTGAACAAACATTTGGAAGTAGCATTTCTTATTAAACTAAATAAAATTAAACCTGAAATAACGGACACAGACAATTACGATATAAAATGACCGCGGATAATTGAACGCGTAATTTTCACGCAACATCTGTTTTGCTCTAAGATAAGCATTTCTTGATTTTGACTATCGTCCTCCATCGGCGACTCTTGAGTGTTCTTAATTTCCCAAATCTCACTTCCCCAGGCAACACTGCTTTCCCGAAGAACCCTAGGCTGTCAGTTGCTCTCATCATGGTGATTAATTTATCGTCGACGCTCCCGGCTCAGATTCGGTTCTTGATTCAGAGCTTGAACGAAGCCAACTCTGATTCCATATTCCAAGAGCTCTGCGAGGTTCTTCTAGATTTCATTTTCTTTTTCTTTAATTGGTGCATTGAACGTCAGCTCGCTAGAACCCTAAATTTGTCAGACATTTACTTTAGTTTTGGTTTAAACGTGGATTATTTTCTTGTTATTTTGGGTAAGAAAAATTGGGTTAGGTCGAAGATGATATTGTTACTTTTTTCGTTGATTTTAGCGATTTTACTCTTTTTTTAGTTCGTTTTGGTTTGGGCGTGTTATTGAGGGGAACAGAACGTGTGATAGAGAAACTGAAACTCCTGCGTTTACTCTATAAATTCTTATCATTTGCAAAAATTAGTCAGTTCCATAATTCTCTGAGTTAGCGTTTTAGTGGGTATGTATAAGGTTTTGCTGGGCTTACTGATTGAGTAGTTGTGTTAATTTTGTCAGTTCATTGATCATGGAATTGAGGGCAGCGTTCTCACTCTTCAAGCTTGCTTGGAAAGTCTACTTTCTGCAAAGTCAGACGTTAAACACATGCAAGTGGAGCTGGTTCTCTTGTCAATTTTCAAGTATCTGCTGGAAAAACCAAATTTCGGCACAGTGTTTTCACAATCACTGAGATTCTTGGAGATCAACGAAGAGTTCCTAGAAAAATTGTCAAATGTTTTGCGGTTATCGTTGCTTGAAAAAATTGGCATTGGTCTTGCACTATCAGATTCTGAGAACATTGAAACCCGGATATGCGGTGAGCAGTTTTAGTTTTAATGTGATATGGTTTTTGTGTGATGTTATCTTTCTTGGTTTATGTTTTCTAATCCCTTCTTCAAGCTTTTTTGCTGTGTCGCAGGGAAGAGATTTTGCATGGCTCATGTGGAGGAATTGTGCACCCATCCTGTTTCAGTAAAATCTGCAGAGCAAATTCAGGGCATTGTTTTGTTCCTCCAGCAGTCCGCAGCCTTGTCCAATTATGTGGACCGGTTTATTCAGATGGTATCCCTAATTCATTCAGAAGATGTTATCCCGTTTGTTTTGACTCCATTACTGCCTGATGAATTGCATCAGACAAACTTTTTGAGGTCCTTTCTTGCACTCCTTGTAGTTATCTTTCATTTGTCAGCCTTTGGCAATTTTTTATATACACGACATACCTGGAATATGTTATTTATTAGCTTTCCCTGGTGCAGGAACATGAATCTTTTCCATGAAACCAAAGAAAGTGAATTTGATGAACTTCTAGCAGATATACAGAAGGAGATGAGCTTGGGAGATGTTTTCAAAGAATTAGGCTATGGATGCACATTTGATGCTGCTCATTGCAAAGAGATTCTATCTCTTTTTCAACCTCTAACTGAGATTACGATCTCAAAGATACTTGTAACAATTACCCGAAGTCATTCTGGTCTTGAGGACAATCATGGCACTTTGTCTTCATTCCTTTTGGCTCTTGGTTGTAGCATTTCGACTGATATTCCATTGTTAAGCTCCTGGAACATTGAGACTATCGTAAAAACAATCAAGGAGCTTGTGAGTTTTTCTCTTGTTACTTTTTTTATACACATTGATTATGGAATTCCAGGGTTGTGAAGGTTGTGCTCTTCTGTAGGCTCCTTCTGCCAACTGGGTACAAGTCATTGAGAACTTGGATCATGAGGGATTTTACATTCCTAATGAAGACGTGTTTCGCTTTTTCATGTCTGTATACAAATGTGCATGCCAGGTATAAAATTTTTATGGTTCAAAATTACAATCTGCTGGATATGTTTCTAGTGTTGGGTTTATGTTTAAAATGTTTTCTCCCTGCTGTGGTTTTTAATTTTAAGTTAACTTGTGTAGGATCCGTTCCCTCTCCATGCTATCTGTGGGAATGTGTGGAAGAATATTGAGGGGCAATTATCCTTTCTTAAGCATGCTGTATCAGCACCACCTGAATTGTTTACTTTTGCATATTCTGGAAGGCAGCTGGTGTGCACCTCTTTTTCCTTTCTCATTTTATTCTTTGGTTGTAACTAGTTGGCTTCTCATAACTACTATTTTCTATTCTTTTATGTATTCTATGCATCTTTTCCAAGGTTTATGTCTTTTTGTTGTGAGCATACTCCTGGACAATTAGATTGGCTATGCACCTCTTTTTCTTTTCTCATCTTATTCTTTGGTTGTAACTAGTTGGCTTCTCATAACTTCCATTTTCTATTCTTTTATGTATTCTATGTATCTTTTCAAAGGTTTATGTCTGTTTGTTGTGAGCCTACTCCTGCTATTATATAGCAATTGGATTGGCTATCCCCCTTTACAAGGGCTTTTCTTGATCTTGTTCACATAGTTCGGGTTGAGCTTTTCATTTCAGGAGTATCTACTGAGCTATGAATCTATATGTTACTAATTGTTTCAGGCATATGTTGATGCCCTTCATGGGCATAAACTTCAAGTAGGACAGACAAATCAGGCGTGGTTGTGTCTTGACCTTTTGGATGTGCTTTGTCAACTGGCTGAAAGTGGTTATGCTACCTCAGTTCAATCCATACTGGATTATCCTCTTAGACACTGTCCGGAAATCTTGCTTCTTGGGCTATCACATGTCAATGTACTTTTTTTCATCAGCAGTCGGAGAATTCATATATTTTTATATTCCATGCTTTTTAGGTGATAATTTTGCCCTCACTTTGCAGACTGCCTATAATCTTCTTCAAAACAACGTGTGTTCAACAGTTTTCCCTGTGCTAGTTCGAAGTACTTCTGGTAGCAGCATGATCCTTTACCTCTGGCATGTGAATCCTAATTTGGTTTTACGTGGATTTGTTGATACATACAACACTGATCCAGACAACTTGATCGTAATACTGGATTTATGTGAAGAACTAAAGGTATGTCAAACATCTATTGTAGAACAATTTGATGCTCTACTATTGATATGGCACTGGTGCAATTCCAACTTTTAACTGTCCTCTCTGTATTTATTGAAACTTTGTTGCATTACTAAACTAATTCTGGGTCTTTAAACTCTCTGGCTTCTTTGTTCATTGAAATTTCCAATGTATTGAATCTATGTGTATCTTGTTGATCTTGCAGATTTTTCTGTCAGTGCTGGATGCAATTCCATGTCCTTTTGCAATCAGGCTGGCTGCCATTGCTTCACGAAAACAAGTTTTAGACCTTGATAAGTGGCTGACTAATAATCTAATTACATACAAGGATTATTTCTTTGAGGTACGTGTTAGTTGATCTTTCTTCCACCTTGATTGTGTGGCATCTAATAACTTCAAAATTAAAAAATTTAAGCTTTTATTAGACCTGTTTTAATATTGTGGTTAAGATTCTAAGATTTTATTAGACCTTTGCTTTTAAGATGTTATTAGACTTGTGTTGAAAGTTCCCTTGATGACATCTGTGCAATATTTCAGGAGTGTCTCAAGTTTTTAAAGGAAATCCGACATGCAGGATCACGAGATTTTTCTGGCAAAACTTTTCATCAAGCGGGTGCCATTGCGGAGCTTTACTCTGAGTGTAGCTCTACCTTCTTCAAGGTTCTTTTTTGTTTTCCTGACACTTAGTTCTTTTTCCATTTCTCACTGCATTTAGTATGTGAACCATGAGGGTGCTCTTTTTCTATATTTTCGTTAGGTCCTTGGTGCTCACACCGGCTTAATTATTTCTACTGAGCTTTCTGAGGAACTGGAGAGACTGCATGTGACAATTACGGGTGCCAATCCAAGGATGCAAAATAGTGGTTCAGATGATTCATCTGTCCCTGATGGACATTCAGATGATGTTGAGGCAGAAGCAAACTCTTATTTTCATCAAATGTTTTCGGGCCAGTTACCTATTGAATCAATGGTTCAGATGCTTGCTCGGTTTAAGGAATCATCCGTAAATAGGTATGGTTGTATTTTTTAAACCCGTAGTTCTTCTTTAGTTTTTGTTCTCTTTCGGCTTATTTCATCTGATGAACCTACTTCACTGTGTTCTGAGATTATTAAGACAGGACTAAAGCCTCTCAGAGCATTGTTTTCACATATTACTAAGCTAATGACGTGGGGTTCTAGTTTTTATGTGCTCTATGTTAATTGGGATTCTAGGATGCTTCAGAGATTGTCACCCTTTTCTGACCATCTTTTGTCTGTGTGTACTAGTAATAGTTAACGATATGTTGAAATGAATGGCAGGGAACACGCAATATTTGAGTGCATGATAGGTAATTTATTTGAGGAATACCGGTTCTTTCCAAAGTATCCAGAACGGCAACTTAAAATAGCTGCCATTCTATTTGGTGAGTTCCCATTCTGGTACTGGGCTACAATCCTGTTTTCTGGTAAAAATGATGATCTTAACTTTTGGCTGAATAATGTGGAACTATCAAAGACCTTCTAGCTGTGATTGGGAATAGATAAATAATACTGGCATTTGCTTATTTATAGCATGATTTTGTGGAATATATTGTTTTGTGAACAGGTTTGTAACTCTAGCTGGTTTATGTTGTTGTCGTTGTCAACTATTTCAGGTTCTGTTATCAAGCACCAGCTTGTTACCCATCTTACTCTTGGGATTGCCTTACGCGGTGTTTTGGATGCGCTTCGCAAACCTCCAGATTCCAAAGTCTGTATTGTCTATTATTGAGTGACTTTCCCCATTTTTTCTTTTATCCCTTATTTTGGGTGACTTTGTTGACTTTCCCCATTTTTTCTTTTATTTGGGTGACTTTGTTGCATACACAGATGTTTGTGTTCGGGACCAAGGCTTTGGATCAATTTGTCGACCGTCTAATTGAGTGGCCACAATATTGCAACCATATATTACTAATCTCTCATCTGCGTAGTACTCACGCAGATCTTGTTGCTTTCATTGAACGGGAACTTGCCAGGATTTCGTCTGGTCATTTGGAGTCTGATGGAAGCAATAGCACTAGTAGCTCAGCTTCTCAAACCCATGGTATGTCTCAAGTTACCTTGGGTAATCCTGAGGTAAGAACAGTATCTATTATGGTCATTTTAAGTTTATAGTTCAATATAAATTGAATATTATTTTTCAACAGTTTTATGATTTGCTACTTAGCTGGAATCCTTTGTGCTGTCTAACTTTTTCCTGGATTTGTTGAAATTGACGGAACTGATCCAAATTTGGTTCTCATTTTCTTTCTTATAAATATTTCTCTGGTCATGGCCTTTTCTCAATTCTATTGTCATGAGCAATCATCTTAACTCTTTTGGGCTATTATTGCAGTTCAATGGTGTTAACGTCACACATCCTGGACAGCAACTTTCCTCTTCATTGCATCTTCAGCAGAGATTTGAAATCCCTCTTGAAGATCGCTACAAACTGCCTGTAGCATCGTCCACTGATACTAAATCACTTGTATCTGGTGGTCAGTCTTCTGCTGTTGCTGTTGATACTTCCAGTGCTCAGAAAGTATGTTGTGGCTGCTAATTGTTTCGAATGTAGTGCAAATTAAATTTCATTACCCTAACTCCATCTATTTTTAATTTGCAGAGTGCTGTTACTGGAACTTCTATGTTATCTTCTTCCCCTGGTTTTGTCCGTCCTTCGAGAGGAGCTACATCTACCCGTAAAATTGCTGTCTACTGCATAAAACTGATTTCCTTCAATTATTAATGACGGTTTGTTTGTCCTGCAAATCTTGATTTGATTGTCTATTGCAGGATTTGGCTCTGCATTGAACATTGAAACACTTGTAGCAGCTGCTGAAAGGAGGGAAACACCCATAGAGGTATGGTCTTCCCTGTTATTGTGTTTCGGGCTTATGTGACTGCAGCATATTTATGAGGGTTAAATGTTGCATGGTTTAAGGTACCACGGTTTGTCTTTTTGCTGACATGTATATAGGTTACATTCTGCGTGAAGTCCGTAGATAGTTCAAATCTTGAATTCGAGATATGTCTTCATCTTGAAATCGAGATATGTCATGTCTTCAAACAACTTTTATGATATCTAGGAATTGACAATTTTGAACATCAGACTACATAAATAGTCAGATATCCAGTTCTACTGTGGGGTTTGTGGGCTGCCTTATCCACCTAGAAGATTCTATTTCTGATATTGGGTTTTGATAATTGATCAAACAATCTAAAACCATGTGATTACTGTTTTGCATTGTTTCTCTCTTGCTAGTTTGGTTTGTTATAAAACAATCCTATTTCCACTCTTGGTTACAGGCACCAGCATCAGAGGTACAGGACAAGATATCATTCATTATCAATAACATTTCAGTGGCAAACATTGAAGCTAAGGCAAAAGAGTTCACTGATGTCCTGAAGGAGCAATACTATCCCTGGTTTGCCCAATATATGGTTATGAAAAGGTCAGAAATTTGCTCCATCTTTGGTGTGTATTTGTTTCTGTATTCCTGAATTCAGATTTGTGTCTAAATTATTAGAAAATAAGTCTTCTATTGTGCACGAAACATCTACTGATTTATTTTGTTATAGAGCAAGCATTGAGCCCAATTTCCATGACTTGTACTTGAAGTTCCTTGATAAAGTTGGTTCAAAGGCTTTGAACAAGGAAATAGTTCAAGCAACCTATGAAAATTGCAAGGTTTGGATGATAAACTCCCTCCCTCCTTTCAATGCAGCTAAGTGCTTTTTTTTTTGAAATAGAAATTGAGTGAGAATTGCCTTTAATATGATGGTTATGTCCAATTGCAGGTTCTTTTAGGATCAGAACTCATAAAATCAAGTTCAGAAGAGCGCTCTTTGCTAAAGAATTTAGGTAGTTGGCTTGGGAAACTTACAATTGGAAGGAACCAAGTACTAAGGGCACGTGAGATAGATCCCAAATCTTTGATAATGGAGGTAATCTGTGTTGTTAAAAGCAGTATTAATGTTGTCAGTCTTGTTAATGCATATCATTGAGGCAATCTTTGAGGTAATTTTTCAAGTTCTATTTTGCAAGTTTTTACCACATTTTGGGCTGTTTTTATTTTGTTTGTGTTGATTCTTACAGGCATATGAGAAGGGATTGATGATTGCTGTGATTCCATTTACTTCCAAGGTAAGGTTGTGATGGTGATTGAAAGAGAGTTCTTCAGCTAAATCTTCTGTGACATTTTGATTACAATAATTTTTACAGATTTTGGAGCCATGCCAGAACAGTCAAGCGTATCAACCTCCCAATCCATGGACTATGGGTATACTGGGACTTCTCGTGGAGATCTATTCAATGCCAAACTTGAAAATGAACCTCAAGTTTGACATAGAGGTACTGAGTTGTTTCAAAACCCCATTTGCATTCTATAATATGCTAAAAAGTCTTTCTTCTATAATTCTACGTGCAATTACCTTTGTGATATATCAGGTGCTCTTTAAGAACCTTGGTGTAGATTTGAAAGACATAACCCCAACTACGCTTCTCAAAGATCGAAAACGGGAGATTGAAGGGAATCCTGATTTTTCAAATAAAGATACTGGAGCAGTGCAATCACAGATGGTTGCTGAAGTTAAATCTGGAATAATATCTCCGTTGAATCATGTAGAGATGCCTCTGGAGGTTGCCAGTCCGCCTAACTCTGCCAGCCACACGCATTTGTTATCTCAGGTTTTTGTTTTTAGTCTCTTGGTTTTAGATATGCGGTATATGTTATAAAGCTAATCTGCTTCCTGCTTTCAGTATGCTGCTCCAGTTCATCTCCCTTCAGGTGCATTGATGGAGGAAGAAAAACTAAGTGCATTAGGCTTGTCTGATCAGCTCCCATCAGCTCAAGGATTATTTCAATCTACTCCATCACAGTCACCTTTTTCTGTGAGAGAGATTCATCATCATCTTCATTTTTAATTGTTGATTTTAGATAATGATATGCTTCTATGTTTACCCATTATCTAATTTTGTACTTGTTGCAGCTTCCTGCAGCAATTCCTAACATTGGAAGTCACATTATAGTCAACCAAAAAATAATATCTTGGGGATTTCACTTGCACTTTCAGAGGTTTGACACTGTTGCCTTCTCAGTCTTTTGTGTTTAACAATTCTCCGGGCTTTACTTCTTATAATAATCTCCAAATCTTGTTTGTATCAGAGTTATTCCTATTGCAATGGACAGAGCTATCAAGGAGATAGTGTCTGGTATTGTTCAGCGCAGCGTTTCTATAGCAACTCAGACAACCAAGGAGCTTGTTTTGAAGGTATGCTGGCTGTACTAAAATCATATGGGTCTGCGTTGTTGGTTGATTCTACTATTTTTACTTGCAGCGGATCCCGTTTAGTTTGCTTGTTTCCCAATGTGCTCACTTGTTTCTGTTCACCATTTCAGTCATTCATTTTCCACCTTAAGAAAGCTGATTAACAATTTCTAGGACACTTTCTAACACCGTAAATACAGGATTATGCTATGGAATCTGATGAGAGTCGAATATATCAAGCTGCACACTTGATGGTTGCTAGTTTGGCTGGAAGTTTAGCTCATGTTACATGCAAGGTTGTCTTTCATTGCTGATATTGCAGTATTTGTTCTCTTGTTTCGTTGTCTTGGCTGACGTTTTTGTGGTTTTCCAGGAGCCACTACGCAGTTCGATATTAAGTCAATTAAGAAACTTGCTTCAAGGGACTATTGCAAGCGAGATCTTGGAACCTGCTGTTCAGCTGGCTACAAATGACAATCTTGACCTTGGTTGTGCAGTAATTGAACAGAATGCTACTGATAAGGTAGTGTCTAATTTTTATCTGCAAGTGGTACATCTTTTCCCATTCCAACAGGGTGAATAGATTTCTACTCTCGAGCATAATAAGGAAGCATTTATGGTTCAGAGAATTTTTGTACGCAGTTGCCTCAAGAATCTATCTAGCTCTTGGTTCCACCACATAATGTGCATATTTGTGATCTATATCTGCAGCTAAATAGATTAAACTTTTCCTAATTCACAATCATTACTTGATAACATTGGGTCATATCAGCAAGTATAGGTATATGTCAAGTTATATGTGACAAGGATGCTGTTCTGCAACACTACATGTGATGTGATGAAAACTAGCATGCAGAGTTTCTTCTATATTATTGCAATATCACTTTAATGTGTATACCACTATCGTATAGAACTAGAGTATCTCTCCCTAACCAGAGCAGATTTGCTCCTCAGAAGGTTGAATCCTTCTGTCACTCTTCTTCTATCTATTTTCTCCTATCCCCTCCCTTCTTCTTTCCTCCCTTTCTAACCTCCCTAGGTACATTCGGTTATGCCTAACTAACTAGCCACCTCATGCTGATAACTAACTCCTTCCTTGGCCCACTGTCCTTCCTCTGGAATAATTCTCTCTCTCTCCCGACGATCCTAACACAAAACCTCAAGTTGACTGAGTTCACTTGTGAACAAGCAGAAGCTAGTAACTGATCTGCACTGTTCGTGTTAGCTTTGGCATGGTGATGTACTATTCACTAAAAACATGGCTAATGGTGTCCATTGTATCAATCTGATGGAAATTTGTGCAAAAGCTGTTGTTGAAATGTGATCTATTATCGGACTCATTTTACGTATTGATCTGGGATTCATTACATAGACTTTAAAGATCATTGCACATCGCCCCAGTGTTTACATGGATTTCTAACTGTTTTCCCTTGTACAGGCAATACATGTCATTGATGAGGAAATACGTCAGCAACTTGCATTGCGAAGGAAACATAGAGATGGTGGTGGTCCAACATTTTTCGATGCTAATATTTATACACAAGGCTCCATGGGCATCATACCTGAGGCCCTCCGTCCTAAACCTGGTCATTTGTCTGTGACTCAACAGCGTGTTTATGAGGTATGTCTGTTGCATCTTTCTTGTGAGGATTAACTACTGAAAGGAAAGCTAATTTGGTTATGTGTTGTCCTGCCCTCCCCATTATCATTATCCTTTTCAGGACTTTGTTCGGCTGCCATGGCAAAACCAATCTAACCAGAGCTCGCAAGCTGTTCCTACTGGCTCTTCAACCTTCGCCGCTGGCAGTACTAGTCTTGCTGGTTCATATGGCGTGGCGTCGACACAACTTAGCACGAGTTACTCATCTGCTCCAGTAAACATAGGATTTGATGTATTGTCACGTACACTGGATGTTTCATCTGAGAAATTTGAGTCTAATTCAGCGGCCCTTCTAAGGTGATCTATCTTTTCTCAGAATTTGGTACTTCATTTGATGCAAATTTGATTTGATGATTTTTTTTAATGCGTATTCAATGTTTCAGTACTTCCACCATTCAAATGGGAATGGCTGATGGTGTTCTCCCACAAAATACTGAAAATAATTCTGGCAATGTAACTTTTTCTGCTGGTGCTACTGCTCATGAACTTCATCCAGTGGATGCATCCATGGATGCACTTAAGGTTGGAAAATGATGTTTTTGTTTAGCGTTATACTGCTAATGACTTGTTAATGGTGGTTGATGTGAATGACTGCATCTGTTAATAGGAGCTGGGAGTATCTTCACTACCTTCATCATCATCAGTTCCTCCTGAGCGCCAGAACAGTAACATATCAGAACCCTCATTGAGCACAAGGGATGCTTTGGACAAGTACCAGATCATTTCCCAAAAGGTCGATTTCGAATCTTTGCATTTTCTATGTAGTGATTGCACTTTTTGTTTGTTCTCTTCCTCCCTATTCCATGGTCTCCACTCTGGAACATGAGTGTTTTAACTCAAAACTAATTTTGATTTAATTGTTTAAATTCTAGACAAACTCTGGCATCAATTTGTAGCCTTTTTCTCCTTGTAATATTCTACTTCTGAACTTGTTTACTGTTTATGTATGGTTTCAGTTGGAGGCTTCTGTCACTAGTGACTGCAGGGAAGCAGAAATTCCGGTATTCTTTCTAGCACATTAATTGTGGGATATGTCTGGGCAACATGTTCAACTATTTCTATTGATTGGTCTTCAGGGTTTGATTGCTGAGGTTCCTGAAATCATACTCAGATGTGTTAGCCGTGATGAAGCTGCTCTGGCTGTAGCACAAAAGGTCTATCGTTGTTGTCTTGGAGACTATTAAGTTTTCATGTTAGAATTGTTTTTGGATCAACTTTTGTTACTGCTACATATTTCCTATAATGATATAATTTCCAGTGATCATTTTACTGATTATTTTGGATCTTAATAGTTGCTAAATTGTTCTTGGATACAGGTTTTCAAGGGTTTATACGAGAATGCATCAAACAGTTTTCATGTTAATGCATGTCTTGCTATTCTGGCTGCTATTCGAGATGTTTGCAAACTTGTGGTTAAAGAACTCACCAGCTGGGTATGTTTTTATCCTGTCTCTTTGAGCAGACTTTGTCTTCTTGTCCCATAAGAACTTACTGCAAAGATGCAATGTATTTTATTTGTGTAAATGCTGCTTATAGTTTTTCAGTTGGCAGAGGTAGAATTTTACTGCACAATTATATCTTCCAGGTCATTTACTCAGACGAGGAGCGAAAATTCAATAAGGATGTTACGATTGGACTTATACGGAGTGAATTGCTCAATCTTGCCGAGTACAATGTTCATATGGCGAAACTTATTGATGGGGGAAGAAATAGTATGTTTTTAATGTGAAGAGATGATTGCATTACTGATTTGCTATTCACGACAAATGACCAATTTGTGTTGTGTGCAGAAGCTGCTACAGATTTTGCTATTTCCCTTATTCAAGCTTTGATTGTTGAAGAGCCTAAAGTTATTTCTGAACTTCACAATTTTGTTGATGCATTAGCCAAGGTGGTTGTGCTTGTCTACATTGTTTGTTAGACTGCTCTGACATGTTTTTTTCTCTTTTGAAGTCTCTTACTGTTTACTACTTACAGCTTGCAGCAAAACCAGGATCTCCTGAGTCAGTACAACATCTTATTGAGATTGTTAAAAATCCTGCTGCTGGTTCAGTTTCTATGGCTGGAAACTCTGTTGCAAAAGATGACAAGACAAGACAATCTAGAGAGAAAAAGGTTTGAATGATTTCTGTTACTTACCATAGGTTTGTTACTCTCTCTCTCTCTTGGTTCTGAAATCCTTTTCTTTTTGATACAGGCTACTAGTCTGGCCACTGGTAACAGGGAAGACTGTAGCATTGTTGAATCTGTTGAGCCAGACCCTGCTGGTTTCTGTGAACAGGTTCCTGACCTTGAAACTTTCAGCTACCTTGTTCTTTATTTGATGATAATTTCATTGCTAGGTACTTCTAGTTTAGGAATATATTTTCCTTTCTTTCTGGGTGAAGCTATGACGCTAAATACTGTGTTTTGAGCTTTGATGTATACTTCTTTTTGGTGGTTAAATACTCTCTCTTTTCACATGCTTGGAGGAGGGAATGATAAATTCTAGCTTGCAACCATTTTGTTCTTGAATCTAGTCATACTGCCGCTCTGCTCATTTTACTCTCTCACACATACATGCATTGTTATCCATGCCTTTAAGTTATGGGCTGATTGAAATGTACCCAATTGTTCAGAGGGACAGTAATTTTAGGAAATTTTCTTTTTGTAATCCCTTTTTTATCATATTGTTTGTTTAAACTGTTAATATTGGTGTTATACTATATAGGTCTCTATGCTATTTGCTGATTGGTGCCGCATATGTGAACTGCCCGGTGCAAATGATGCAGCTTTTACTCATTATATACTACAATTACATCAAAATGGACTGTTGAAGGGGGATGATATGACAGATCGCTTTTTCCGAATTCTTACGGTTTCTTTTTTGACTTGAAATGTTTTTATGTCGAAGGATAATTTTGAAGCTACCAGTCTAATATTATCTTATAATTGCAGGAAGTTTCTGTCAAACATTGTCAATCTTCTGAGGTGATAAATTCCGGCGCATTGCCTTCCCCTCAACAAGTGCAGAATCTATCCTTCCTTGCAATTGATATTTATGCAAAGCTTGTATTTTCAGTCCTGAAGGCAAGATTTCTATGTAATTTTGTTTTGTTCTCTAAACTAGGTTTCATTTCATCTTGTGACTAACACTAGTATTTAATGTTTTCAGATGGAGCAAGGATCGAGTAAAGTGTTTCTTTTGTCCAAGGTTAATCTTAAACCAAATTGTTTATATTTTTCGTTTCCCTATGGCTTCTTGTATATGATATCTGTGGTATGCAACAGATATTGGCTGTCACCGTGAAATTTTTGCATAAGGAGTCTGAGGAGAAGAAAGCATCTTTCAACCCAAGACCATACTTCAGATTGTTTATAAATTGGTTTCTCGACCTTGTTTCCCTGGATCCTATTAATGATGACGCAAACTTTCAGGTACGTTTTTTTTGTTTATTTATTCTTTTTGTTTCTGTTGACTAACATTGACTGTATTTGTCACAGATTTTGACAGCCTTGGCTGATGCATTCCATACTCTGCAGCCCCTTAAAGTTCCTGCATTCAGGTTAGCGCATTCAATTTGGCCAGCAGAGATGTGAAATACTACTGATGAGCTTATATATTGTTCTATATTGTGAGATATTCAGTCTAGTGGTCTGTTCTTGTTCTGTTTGTTTGTAGTTGGAGATTGAAATATGCAGCTGATGTGAAATACTATTGATGAGCTTATATATTGTTCTATATTATGAGATATTCAGTCTAGTGGTCTGTTCTTGTTTTGTTTGTTTGTAGTTGGAGATTGAAATATGCAGCTTTTCCTATATAATCTGATAACAATCCACCCTCTCCCCAGCCCATACTAGCTAGGCCCATCAACACTTATACTCGTAGAAACAAACTAGGAAGGAGGGGAGTGACTGCCATGTAGGCAAGTTGTTAGAAATATGTTATGGAGAGAGAATGAGGGAGGGGAATATAGAGCTGTCAAATGAGAACAGAGGGAATAAGGATTTTACTATCATTGTTGTTAGGGAAAGATTGGCCTGGATAATCTAGGAGGGGGAGCTTGCTCCAGTTGATATTTCCTACATTACTATCAATATACTAACAGCTATACAATCTCTATCAATTACCTATCAATTGGTGCTTTCATTGAGAGACCAAGGGTAGAGATTGTATGCAAACTAGAATGGAGGCTAGAGTATCGGCAGTGGAGGCGTCTCTTGGGACGCAGGAATCATTCCTCTCAGCACAAGAGGGCATGATTAAATCACATGACACCACTTTGAAGGATCTTCAATCGCAGCTGAGCTCTTTGATGGCCAGCATGGAGACGCTGGCCAAATCGCAACATCTGCTACAGTCGGAGATGAGGGATGGGTTTCAATCCTTGATGGCCAGAAACTCGTAGAAACAGAAGATGGGCAAAGAAGAACCATCGGCATTTACTCAACATGCGTCCTCTTCTGGTGGTGGAGAAAAACCCGCGCAACTCTCTTTGGTTACCGCCGACAACGACAAAATCGCCAGTGGATCGCAAGGAACTAGGCACCACGCTATTGGTCCGCAAGGGTCTGGGCAACACCGACAGGGGGACCACATGTCATTGGCAACGACAACCCATGCGTGGGAAGAATATCGGAATACAACTCGTAGGGTCGACCTCCCAACTTTCCATGGGGACGACCCATTCGCATGGGCCACGAGGGCTGAATCCTACTTTATGATTCATGAAATCCGTACTGAGCTTCGTCTACCCATGGTTCAGATTTGTATGGAGGGTTCGACGTTATATTGGTTCAAGACTTTACGAGAGTTGGACCCATGTATGACTTGGGAACGCTTCAAGCGATCCTTGTTCGACAAATACCGGGAAAAAGATGAGGGAAATCGGACAGAGCAGTTGAAATCGTTAGTTCAAAATAAGTCAGTGGATGAGTATGTCGAAGAGTATGAGAGAGTGACTTCACAAATCACTCATTTACCCGAAGAGTGGTTCATGAGCTGCTTTTTGGGAGGA
>JANKYE010000013.1:23267488-23278804 GCA_032467995.1 Erythroxylum dillonii | reverse complement strand
AATTCAATTTCTTCTCCTAATTCATATGTAATCTCCAATTAAAAAGAAGACATTGTTCTTTCGTAGTAATCTTAACCCATTTTCTTAAATTAAATGCTCAAGAAGTACAAAACTCTTTTTTGTTTCCTTCAAGTCCAGAAGATGGGAACCTATGTACCAAACATACATGTAACTATTGTTTTTCTAAAGTTGAAACATAATATGTGAATAGAAGCGTAGGAAAAAAAAAGATGTTTTTGTTGTAGAGCATATTACTTTATTGACAGCAAAAAAATTAATTATATAGAGCTGAAATGTAGCAGAAAATCTTTTTTATTTATTAACTATCACAAGAATATCTCTAAACTGATTCCTAAAATCAAGCACTAAATATCATAATCAAAATTTCCCATTTATTTCATAATAATCTACAAGCCTAGGGAATTTTCTAACAAACTCCTCCTTGCCTTAGGAGTTGCAGAGCTTTAATGTCAAAATAATTTATCCTCTTGATGTTGCTTAGTTACTGCTTTTGCTTCTTCATTTTGTGACTTGCAAATCTTCTCCATATGTCCAATTTGTCGACATTTTTTGCATTTGATATCAGGCCTTACCCAACACTTTCTTTGTGGGTGATTTGTTTTGTGGCAATGTGGGCATGGTGGATATGAATTATCATTGTTTCTGTTGTTGTTGTTGTCGATTTTGTTGAAACTCTTGTTTTTGTCTCCTCCTAAATATTTTTGTTTTGCTAGCTGAGCACCTTCAGTAATTCCTTCTTCTCTCATCATCCTCCTTTATTCTTGTGCCTATAGTGCATTTACTAATTCTTCCAAAGACATGCTTGATAGATCCTTAGCTTCTTTCAATGCAAAAATTTTAGATTCATATTTTTTAGGTAAGGTTACAAGAACTTTTTGCACTATTCATTTTGCACTATGCCGAGCAACTTGTCAGAGTATTCTTTAAAGGTTTCTGACTTTTTTTATCTTCAGCATCTTAAATTCTCTAATCAAATTAAGTATTTGCATGCTCTTTGTTCTTTCATTGCCTTAGTATTCCATTTTGCGGTAATCCCAGATATCCTTTGCCGATCTAGATTCATAATTCTTGTGAATATGATGTTTGAAACAGTAGAAAACAAGCAAGCTTTGGTTTTAGACTTCTTATTTTTCCTTTCTTTGTGCATCTTGATTTGAGTCATTGTAGGATTTTTTGGTAATGGAGGCATTTTATGCTGAATTGAATTGTCTTATGCAGCCTGAAGTGTTGAAATTAGTGGAGGAGTTGGCAATGACAGTGAAGGTAAGGAAGAAGAGGAAGCTGAAAGGAAAGTCGAAGGAGTTTAGAAACCCAATGGAAGCTGAAAATGGTGATGCTTGACATAATCCAAAGGTGTATAGGTCAGAAGAATGAAGATCAAACTCTGATGAAGGAAATTCAGTCCAAAAAGGAAGAAGAAGAGAGGATGGAAGCAACCATGAAAAATCCAGAAATTGCAACTTGAAGAAGATCATAACAAAAGAAGTGCAGAGCAGGAAAAATAGCAAATGTTTGAAGCAAGATTCCAGGAAGATTAATTAATGAAATCAAGTCTTGTTAGAGCTAAACCACACACGAGTAGCTTGAGCATCTCAATTCCTTGGCTGCATGTCAGGATATTGTTTGCTGAAGAATCAAGTAGCTGTTGGAAAAAAATCATTTACTGTTCATGTTGTTACAAGCTTCAGTTTTTACCAATGTTAGTTTTAGTTATGCTAAAGACAAAGGAAGTTGCTTTTGTGTCTTGCCAAATCAGGAAATGTCTGCGCTAGTCTAGCTTTATTCTTCAGATTAAGCTTTTATCCTTTAGTTTGACTTTCAAGTTGTATCCGAATGTGATAGAGCTAAATATAAAGCTCTTCATTCTTCATCTTCAGACATGTATGGAAAAATCAGAAAACCTGCAATACAAAAATCTTCTTTTCAAGTTTCAATATTCATGTTATGTTTCATTTTTGATTTCCAGTAGCAAGTTTTCTGAAGTTGAATAACAGAAGTGGAGAAGAAGCATTAGTTGATGTTCTGTTTTTGCAAAATCCTGATGCTAGCTTAGGATTAGGATGAGAATTAAAAACCACAAAACTCACTAATATACATGTTCCAATTAGTTTTGATTTGCTTGCTTTTGTCATTTTAGTTCTGTTTTTCAGAAGCAAATTAGTTCACTAAGGAGTGAGTAGCTGAAGTAGCTTATACACAAAACAGATAGTTTTCCAAAGTTTCAAATACAGAAGTTGATATTTTGATTTCAATAGAGTGAGATACATCCATTTCTTAAACACATCAGTCTTTTAGTCATACATTCACAAATTTCTGAGCAATCTGAGTTGCTATTTTGGAGATATATTATACACATGAATTACAAATTGAGGAACAGAAGCTGTAACATTTTCATTTTGTTGAAACTTGCGTGAATAGTACAAAAGGTGTTTGATGATTTGCTTCAACTAGAATCTCTACTCGACAGGCTGTGCGGTAAAGGTGTTATCTTCATCTCTCGAAGGGGCATGTTCAAAAGTGGTATCAGAGCTTCAAGGTTCACTTAGTTTGGACCAAAGCAAGCCATGACAGGTATGAATCCTTCAATGATGAACTTGCAAAATGTATAGGCAAACGTACCAGTACTGATTGGAGACAATTACAAGGCATGGGCTATTCGAGTTGAGGATTGTCTTAGGATTAGTGACTGTTGGAGTGTAGTCACTGAAGGAGCAAGAGAAGATCATGGAGCCACAACTATCTATCAAGATTGAATCAAGATAGGGATAGAGATTTTTGAGCTTTGGTTTTCTTGAGATCGGTGGTGAGTGAATCTATATTGCTAAGGCATGCAAGTTGTAGGAGTGCCAAAGAACTATGAGATACACTCAAAATAGAGTATGTGGGATCAACTCAATCATTGAGGCTGAAGAAACAAGCAATCTTGAGAAGCTTCGAAAATTTTTCAATGAAAGATGAGGAGAGTGTGTCAACAGCAAAGACTAGATTTCTGAACCTAGTGCAACAGTTGAAGTAGTTCGGGGAGAGCACAAGCATAGAGAGGTTAGTGGATAAATTCCTGAGTAGATCGCCATTGAGGTTTGAGGCAAGTGTAGCACCGGTGGAGTGGCAATTCTCAAATGATCCAGAATTAGTTACCTTGAAGCAAGTGTTCAATGTTCTGGAAATGCATGAGGAAAGACATGGCTATAGAAGAGAAGGGGAAGAGTTTGCACTAAAGGCTGAAAGGTTCAAGACACCAAAAAACCCTCCAAGCTATATACAAAACTAGAGTTCATTTGGTTCAAAACCTGCACATGTTCAAATCCATCAACCTAATCTGCTTCATAACAATCAAATTCCTTATCAGATTAATACCTACTCTCAGAACCAGCCTTATCTGAACCATTTGTATCCTCAAACACAATATTTCTCACAAATGTCATACCAAAATTTCCATAACACAAACTAACACTTTGGACACAAAGACACCCGAATGCAAGGAGGATCAAGAATGACTAGATTGGAAATGTTTGTAAATTGCAGGTTTTGTGGGAGAAATATCCATGCTGCTGAAGAATGCTTTTGGAATGATAATGTTGAGTGTATTTTTTGCAGAAAAAGGGGACATACTAGACGGGTATGCTATGAAAAATGGATGAAGGAGTAACAAAATCCTCAAAGCTCACTCTTTGGCAAGCCACCTCCAATACATCCTCTCCAAAGACCAAATACCTCACCAAACATGATGCCATCTCAACCACAACCTTACCAAAATTCCACTGAAACACAAACACATCTAGCTCACTTTGCTAGAAAACTTGAAAATCATCAACAATCCCAACTAACTCAACCTTGTATAACTCCATTTGCAATATCTCAACTACATATGTTTCAATCTCAATTGCCTCAACCCTCTTCGATCCCTCAACCTTATTCCTATTACCCTCAAATGACTCAACCAAACTTATCTCAATCTAGCTTAATACATCAAACTCATCAGACTATTCAAACAACATTGCCAAACCAATCAAGCCAACAATTCCAAGGCACAAACCCGATGACTGAATCAGTTCCATATTCAAAACCACAAACACATTTAAATTATCAAACCAACTCATCAAACATGTCAAGCACCCAACTTGAACCTACACAAACTAAAAACCAATCAAACAAAGCCATAACTAAAGAGAGTGTTTTTGTAGCAGAAGTTTGCAAAGATTTGAAAAGAATATGTGCTGATAGTGTGTATGCATCTGAAGTGGAAAATGAGAAGCAATGTGAGTGACTAATAGATAGTGGTTGCTCCAACCATATGATAAAGAAGAATGAGGGATTTGTGGAGAAGAATGAAGGAGTTAATGTTATCGTTAGGATAGAAAATGGTGAAGTTTTGCCTGTTACATGGAAGGGGTCTGTGAAATTGAAAACAATAGTAGGAAATGCAATCCTTCATGAAGTGTATTACATCCCTGAACTTGATCAAAACTTGATCATTGTTGGTCAGCTATTGGAGAGGAAGTATAAAGTGTATTTCAAAGATGGGATGTGTAGGATTTTCAATGAGCAAAGTGATTTAGTGCATAAGGTTCCAATTGTCAACATAATTTTCAAGCTTAAAATGCAAGAAGTGGATGGAACATTTGCTGCTTTCTCATTGACAGAAGTGACTCAACTATGGCATCAAAGATATGGACATGCTAATTTGGATTATGTCATTGATATGCAGAAGAAGGGCTTGGTTTATGGAATACCTCCATTGAGCAGTAAGTTAAAATCCATTTGTAAGGCTTGTGCAAAAGGCAAGAGCCATGTTCTACCTTATCCAACAAGTGATTAGAGAGCAACCGAAAGGCTACAATTGGTAAACACTGATGTATGTGGACCAATGAACACTCCATCAGCTGGGGAAAGCAAGTATTATGTAGAGTTCATTGATGATGCATCAAGGTATTCATGGATCTACTTTATGAAAAGCAAAGATCAAGTGTTCGGTTTGTTTAAAGTTTGGAGAGCAGAAGCCGAAAGCCAAAGTGGAAATAAGGTGAGATGCTTGAGAAGTGATAGGGGAGGTGAATATGTCTCAAATGAGATGAAGAAATACTTTGAAAATGAGGGGATATTCTATCAATTCTCTATTGCTTACTCACCACAACAAAATAGAGTATCAGAGAGGAAGAATAGGAGCATAATAGAGATGGCTAGATCAATGTTGGTTGGAATGAAAGGGCCAAGAAAATTCTGATCTGAAACATGTTATACAGTTGTGTATTTGCAGAATAGATTGAAGACCAGATCATTGAATGGAAAGACTCCATTTGAGGTTTGGTTTGGAATGAAATCAAAGGTGCAACACTTGAGGGTATTTGGATGCATAGCTTATGTGCACATTCCAGAAGCAAAAAGAACTAAGTTGGATGAGAAAGCAATCAAGGGAGTCATGATGGGTTATAGTGGAGGTCAAAAGGATATCAGATTTACAATCTAGAAACAGGCAAGATGTTGGTGACTAGAGATATAAGATTTGATGAAAATGAGGAATGGAAGTGGGATGAGCTGATTGATAGAAGATCAAGGAGAGTTGGTGTTGAATTTCCACTACATGATCCAAATGTAGATGAAACAGCAAGAGAGGATGCAGATGATGATCACAACCTTAGAGGTGATGGATCTCAGGAGGAGACACCTAGTTCAGATGGCATTGACAGTGATAAAGCTCAGGAGGAATCTTAAGAAGGCTCATCAATCTCAAACAGTGCTCACAAAACAAGGGACAATTTACAGAGAAACTAACCCCATTTTTGATTTCAGGTACAGAGTTGCAGATGAAGAAGAACCCAATGATGCATTAACAATTGTTGAAAATGTACTACTTGCAGGATAGAGCCGAAGATATTCAAACAAGCAATTAAGCAAGGAGTACGGAAGATTTCTATGGATGAAGAAATGAAGGAAATTGAAGAGAATGGAACTTGGTTGTTAGTAGATTTACCAAGTCCAGAAACCAAAGTTGTGGATTTGAAGTGAATATTCAAAGAGAAGTTAAATCTAGATGGCTCAATCAACAAATACAAGGCAATACTATTTGTGAGGGGATATAAGCAAGAGTATGGGATAGATTATACAGAAACCTATGTTCTAGTTGCAAGGTTGGATACAGTGAGGATGTTATTGGCTCTAGCAGCAAACAATGGGTGGAAAGTGCATCAAATGGATGTCAAAAGTGCGTTCTTGAATGGGATGCTAGATGAGGAAGTTTACTTGAAGCAACCAGAAGGTTATGTGAAGGAGGGGCAAGAACATAAGGTGTATAAATTGAAAAAGGCATTGTATGGCTTGAAACAAGTTCTAAGAGCTTGGTATTCGAGAATCAACAACTACTTGATGTAAAATGGCTTTAAAAGAAGCAAGAGTGAAGCAACATTATATGTTAAGACCTATACCGAAGGGAAATTGATATGCTCATTGTATGTTGATGATTTGTTGCTTATAGGGATTGAAGATAAGCTTGTGAGTGAGTTCAAGGATTCAATGAAATCAGGATTTCAAATGACTGATTTGGGATAGATGAGATACTTCTTGGGTTTGGAAATTCAGTAAAGAGAGGATGACATCTTCATTCATCAAAGGAAGTATGATGAGGAATTGATTGACAAATTTGGTTTGAAGGACAGCAGTGGCTTGGCAACACCAATGGAGCATTAACTAAAGTTGGAGACTACAAAACCTGGTGAACAATTCGATGAAACCTACTATAGAAGCATGATTGGTTCATTAATGTATTTAAGTACATCAAGACTCGACATTGCATGTGTTGTCAACATATTAGCTGGTTTCAATCACAATCCTTTGAGATATCATGCATTGTATGCTAGAAGAGTGTTGAGATATATAAAACATTTAGTTGATTATGGTATATGGTATGGAAGAAGGAAAAATGTGGAATTGTATGTGTTTAGTGATGCAAGCTATGCTAGAAATGAAGAAGCGGAGGAGTGGATATTGCTATAGTTTGGGGACAGGTATCTTTGCATGGAGTTTAAGGAACAAAAGGTGGTAGCTCAATCCATGGCTGAGGCTAAGTATGTGGCTGTTAAAATGGCAGTTAAGCAAACACAATGGTTGAAGAAGATTTTAATGGATGTTGATGAATTGCAAGGGAAATGTGTGACTATATATTATGATTCAAGTGCAGCAATTGCAATGGCTGAAAACCCTTATGATCATATAAGAACTAAGCATATGAGAGTCAAGTATCATTATGTTAGAGAATTGACGGAAGAAAAGGAGATTAAGATGGCCTTTTGTCGATCAAGCTTCCAACTTGCAGATGTGTTACTAAAGCATTACCAAGGTGGAGGTTTGAATCACTTCAGAAGATGATTGGTGTGCAGGCATCACAAGACAAAGGAGGAGCTATTGAATTGAATTGTCTTGTGCAGCCTAAAGTGTGAAATTGGTGGAGGAGTTGGCAATGACAATCGAAGGAGTTTAGAAACCAATGGAAGCTGAAAATGATGATGCTTGACATAATTCAAAAGGTGCATGGGTCAGAAGAATGAAGATCAAACTCTGATGAAGGAAATTCAGTCCAAAAAGGAAGAAGAGGAGAGGATGGAAGAAACCATGAAAAATCCAGAAATTGCAGCTTGAAGAAGATCAGAACAGAAGAAGTGCAGAGCAGGAAAAATAACAAATGTTTGAAGCAAGATTCCATGAAGATTAATTAATAAAATCAAATATTGTTAGAGCTAAACCACACACGAGTAGCTGGAGCATCTCAATTCCTTGGCTAACAATCGGATTTGCATGTCAGGATATTGTTTGCTAAAGAATCAAGTAGCTATTGGAAAAAAATCATTTACTGTTCTTGCTGTTACAAGCTTCAGTTTTTACCAATGTCAGCTTCAGTTATGCTAAAGACAAAGGAAGTTGCTTTTGTGTCTTGCCAAATCAGGAAATTTCTGTGCTAGTCTAGCTTTATTCATCAGATTAAGCTTTTATCCTTCAGTTTAGTTTTCAAGTTGTATCCAAATGTGATAGAGTTAAATACAAAGCTCTTCATTCTTCATCTTCGGACATGTATGGAAAAATTAGAAAACCTTCAATACAAAAATCTTCTTTTCAAGTTTCAATATTCATGTTATGTTTCATTTTTGATTTCCAGTAGCAAGTTTTCTAAAGCTGAATACTAGAAGTGGAGAAGAAACATTAGTTGATGTTCTGTTTTTACAAAATCCTAATGCTAGCTTAGGATTAGGATGAGAATGAAAAACCACAAAAATCACCAATATACATGTTCCAATTAGTTTTAATTTGCTTGCTTTTGTCATTTTATTTATATTTTCCAAAAGCAAATTAGTTCACTAAGGAGTGAGTAGCTGAAGTAGCTTATACACAAAATAGATAGTTTTCCAAAGTTTCAAATATAAAAGTTGATATTTTGATTTCAATAGAGTGAGATACATCCATTTCTTAAACACATCAGTCCTTTAGTCATATATTCACAAATTTGTGAGCAATCTGAGTTGCTATTTTGGAGATATATTATACACGTGAATTACAAATTGAGGAACAGAAGTTGCAGCATTTTCATCTTGTTGAAGCTTGCGTAAATAGTACAGAAGGTGCTTGACGATTTGCTTCAACCAAAATCTCTACTCGACAGGCTGTGTGGTGGAGGTGCTATCTTCATCTCTCGAAGGGGCATCTTCAAGATTTCATAGTCTTCCTCCACAGCTTCCCAAATATCCATAACATCAAGATGAGCTTTCATTCGAAAAGCCCAAACTTGATAGTTTTCACCATCAAAAATTGGTAGTGCACCTTGAGACATTTGTGTTTCAAACCTTATTGGTTGAAGATGGTTGTAATTTTTATTGTAATTATGGGTTGTAAATCAGGTTTGTGTTTTGGTTTCGCTCATCTCACAGGTCTCCTCAAGACAAATGCTTTGATATCATATTATTTTTCTAAAGCTGAAGCATAATACGTGAATAGAAGTGCAGGAAAAAGAAGATGTTTTTGTTGTAGAACACGTTACTTTATTGACAGCAACAAAGCTCATCATATAGAGTTGAAATGCAGTAGAAATCTTTTTTATTTGCTAACTATCGCAAGAATATCTCTAAACTGATTCCTAAAATCAAGCACTAAATGTTGGAATTTTAAAGAAAAAGAAGATGATTGAGATGGGATAAGATGAAGATTGAACAATCCGTAACACACTCTCATACTTTTATTATTGAACTTGATTGCCTTATATAGACAAAGTACAAATAACTAAAATAGATTTTTCAACCACTAAATATAGCTTATAAAATAAGATTAAAGATAATCTAAGACTTATTCTAAGGTAATCTAAGACCTATTCTAAAGGAATTTAAATAAATTTAAAATTTGAATTAATTCCCAACATTCCCTCTTAATTCAAATTTTCTGGATGGAGCATATCTCTCCTAATCTTCAGAATATTATGTGAAGCACTTCTCTTTACCAATTTTCTGTTGACGCCATTCTCATCAATCTGCAATGATTATGTGAAGCACTTCTCTTCACCAATTTTCTGTTGATGCCCTTCTCATCAACCTGCAATTATTGGAGCACTTCTCTCCAAACACATCTTGGTGCACTTCTCACCAACTCTCAAAAAAGAGTTTCTTCACCAACCGACTCCACCATATTTACTTACTCCTTTTTCAGTCTGCAATTTTTTTGTAGGTGTCCAAATTTTTTACAGTTGAAACATTGAGATTTTCGCTTATGCCAACAATCTTTCTCTTCATGCCCCGGTTTCTTGCAATGATCACATTGAAGAAATTTACCTTTTCCTTTTGACGATTTGGCTAGAAGAGTTCTTTCATCGATTTGCTCAGTTTCAACTTTCCGCATGGCCCTTCTTTGCTCCTGTGCCTGCAAAGCATTAATCAATTCAGATAAAGTTAAATCATTAATATCTCTTGAATCTTCAAGAGATGAAATTTTCGCCTCAAATTTTTTGGGCAAACTTATGAAAATCTTTTCTACAATTTTGCTGTCGGATAGATCCTCCCCCAATAACTGCATTTTGTTCACCAAAGCCATCAATTGATCAGAATATTCTTGTATGCTCTCATGTTCTTTTATGCTCAAAGCTACAAAATCTCTTTGAGGTTTAAAACTTGCATCTTCTTCATTCTTTCATTGCCTTGATATAATTCTTTCATCATATATATCCCAAGCATTTTTAGCTGTTTCACAAGTCATAATTCTTATAAAAACTGATTCTGAAACTGCAGAGAAAATAATAGATAACACTCTTGGGCGTTTTGCTGCTTCTTCTTCATTTCATGAGCTCTTATTTGATTTAGTGTTGGATTATTTCCCAAGGAAGGTAATTCCCTTTCTTCTTCCACCCATTGTCATAAGCCGAGACCTCTTAAATGAGCTTTCATCTTAACAACTCATACTTGATAATTTTCACCATTAAAATTTGGAGGTAGGAGAGTAGTTGACTCGCTAGCAGCCATTGGAAGAATTTTTTTCCACTCAATCTCACAGCCCCTCAAGGATCTATGGCTCTGATACCATGTTGGAATTTTAAAGAAAAAGAAGATGATTGAGATGAGATAAGATGAAGATTGAACAATACGTAACACACTCTCATACTTTTATTATTGAACTTGATTGCCTTATATAGACAAAATACAAATAACTAAAATAGATTTTTCAGCCACTAAATCTAGCTTATAAGATAAGATTAAAGATAATCTAAGACTTATTTTAAGATAATCGAAGAATACTTTAAACAACTTTAAAGGAATTTAAATAACCTTAAAATTTGAATTAATTTCCAACACTAAATATCATAATCAAATTTGCCTAAGACCTAGTCATTTTGACCATTTATTTCATAATAATTTGCAAGCCTAAGGAAGGTTTACTTCTTTCCTAAGTTTAAGAATTATGTGGCCTTTACATTTCACAGAAAGTTTCTTCTTTGACTTTTAAGTTAACGAACTTAGAATCTACCACGAACTATACACAGGGGCGGATGCACATTGGGGGCACTTGCCCCCACTACCCCAATTTTTTCAGAAATATATATATATAAATATTATTATTTTAATTTTTTTTATTCAATAAAATAAAATTTGCCTCCACTCAAAAAAATTTATCTCTATTAAAATTTTGCTCCCATTTAAAAAAATTTCTAGATCCGCCCCTGACTATACATATATGTATGGTCACATGGAAACGCAAACGATACAAGCGTAGACAACCTTCCTTTCACCTCTGTTCAATATAAGTTAAATTCATAGAATTTCAGGTATTTGT
>JANKYE010000013.1:23186823-23201369 GCA_032467995.1 Erythroxylum dillonii | reverse complement strand
TCTGGTTCGGCACAAAAGACGGAACGATTTTGGGCTATGAAACCAGACTCGGTTTTGTACTGAACGTTCGTGTTCATTGAGACCAAACTATTGTCTAGTTCAGAAACAGAACCAGACCAAATTTCCGACTAAACGTTTGTCTAGTTCAGAAACAGAATCGGACCAAATTGTCCACTAGTGAAGTTTTAGTGCTTTCGTAAGCCCAAAACGAAAACAAGGTCCGTTAATTCCTGCACACGCATGGCATAGTAATCTATGGACGTGATTCAGTTAGGGATTGCAATCAGTCCAAGCCTAATAGGTCACCCGAGCCCGGTTTAAAATTTAGTTAGGTTCGAATATTTTGAACTCCTTTAAATTATTTTAAAATAATATCGTTTTAATTTACTTTTTACGTAGTTTTAAGCTTAGATAGGTTCAAAATACTCACCAGAAAAATAAAATAAGTATTAAATTGCATTGATAAAAAAGAAATAATATATTTTTAAACATATATTTTTAAAAATTAATTTAGTGTAAAATTTTAAAATTTTAATTTACAATCAAAATTTTAAAATTTGTACAATTCATAATAATAGGCTATTTTTATTAACATGATTAGTAAATAAATATTTATATAGTATTTAATAGACACATCGTATTAGCAAAAAATAATTTTTGACTTAATTTACTTGAATTTTAGAAATTTAATCACTAAAAATTTCAATACTAATTTAAAAAATTTGTAAAAATGAAATACTATTTAATTCATTATATATATGTATGTGTACGTATGTATGTATGCATACAAGTAACTGCAGGACTATCATGCGTATGACCGGCAGGTTTGGTAGGATGTTGACTGGTCGAGAAAGGACGGTATGCTCTTAAAGATCATGCTTCTCATATGTAATGATCACTTGAAAGCTAAAATATCATTTGTCTTTACTAAACATATCAGCACAAAGCTTTATATAATACAGCTAAAATCACTTTCTGAATCTGAACATGACTCAAGCATCGATGGAACATTGAGAGAACTTGTTAATCGAATCTTGTGTTAAAGATATTCACCGCCAAACACGTGAAATATACAAGTCATATTCAACGGGATTAGTTCTTTCTGCTGGCCTGTAACATTTTATAGAATAAATGGACCAAATCACCTTTTTTATTACTATCTTCTATAAAAATTTATTTAAAATTAGATGACTAAGATCCCACTGAAATAGAGGACACATCGAAATTGGGAACCGAAGATCTTGCGTCGAATAAATGAGAATATAGAAATGCACGGTGATTAGTGTTATTGAGTATAAAACTATTTTGGAATAAGTCTCTTTGCTAATTAAACATAAGACTATTAGAACTTTTCAGACTTCACGCTTGGACGAAATTTCTATTTAGTGTTATTGTTGTTGCTATTGATTATAAAGAGTATTATATAGAAATTAAAATTAAAATGATTTTTTTTGTTTTGTATCAAATTCAAATTTTATAGTTAGATTTAATTTTATAAATTAAAATAATATTATTTTATTTAAAGAATTGAAACAAAACAGTTAGATTCTAAATTAAAATTGGCCAATTTGATTAGTTAAAATAATATTTTTTAAAAATTTTGAAATAAAATAACCATACCTTTCCAACGAAGTAACTAAACTTGACTGGTAATTTTTTCATCCAATATGTTTTTATTTGTAGTAGTGATAGATGTATCCATAAAAAACATTTAAGAGGATGTGTCTTAGTATATATTATTTGCTAATGATATTATTTTAGTGTATAAGATAAAAGAAAATGTTAATGTTAAGCTAGAATTTTGGCGACTGAGTACTTAGGAGCTGTTTGGTTCCATTTTAGTTTTTCTGTTTCTTGTTTTTTCTTAAAAAAACAAAAACCTGTTTAGTTTAAATTTATAATATAAAAACTAAAAACAAAAATTTGTTTGGTTGAGATTTCTAATAAACAATCTACAATCTCAACTAACCTTCTAAAAACGCACCCATACGGGCGATTCATTATCTGGGGATTCTTTTCTAATCCTCTCCAACACCTCCAAATTCAAATGCTTTTGAAGAACAGAACCAAAAACTTGAAATGGCAAAAACATTGAAACCCATTACAGAATAAAAACATATGTAAGAAACCTCTTTTAACTTGTCCTCACCTTTACGTGTTCCTTTTTATTGAAAGTTTGAAGAAAAGAAACCAAAGTCTCGCGAGTCCTCTTAGCTAGGTCACTCAACGAGACCCGATCTTTGGATCATGAACATTAAGAAAATCCTTCCTGCTTCCTTTGACTCCTTGCAATCCTTGCTTTTGAGCTATTTTTACTATATCTACAAGAACCTATTCAAAATTCATTTCTTTCGAAAGTCAAAACACCCTACATGAAAACAACTAACAAACAACTTGTTGGTGGGTGGTGATGCGGAAACCCGCCATTTTTGGTGTCGTGGAAATAGTTGTGATAGACTTGTCTGCCATCAGAACACAGCGGAGGAGAAACAGAGTTGGACAGTGGAGAACAGCGACAAGCACAATCAAAGTAGCAAAATTGGTTCTTATAAAAATTTGTTGGATGTTGTGTTAGGTGCAGAGTTATACTAAAAATGATAATCGATATAGAAAATAGAGATATGTTGTTTTTCTGTAGAAAAAATCATGTTGTCAAAATTTAGAGATACGATGTTTTCTAGTTTTTGTAAAACTGTTGTGGTTTTTTATTTTCAGAAACAAAAAACCACAACAGAGTAAGCTAAACACGTTTTACTTACTTTTTTTTTTCAAAAACGACAACAAAAAAGGAAACAAAAATGGAAACAAACAACCCCCTAAAGTGTAACTTTTTAGACTACAAAGTAGCTTATGATGTGAAGGTAAATAATGATTCAAAAGTTATACCATAGAAATAGCATTTTGAGTATTTATGATATATCATGTGAAGTAGTTGAGGAATTGATGAAGATATTGTTTATCATATCAAATCAAAGTGGCTTAAATAGAAAAGTGCATAAGAAATTTTATATGCCAAGAAGATACTACTTAAGCTCTAAAGTAAATTATATCGTTTAGCTATTGGCCTAGAGATGGCAGTGAATTTTCAACCCGATTAATATCAGCACTACCTGACCAAAAAAAATGAATATGGAGGCTAAAAAATAGATTTTAAATGGATGCTGAAAAATAGATATGGATATGGATCAAGTGACAACCGGAACCGGCGGATACCCATACCCTACTTGTTTTTTATTAACTCTATTTTTCTATTTTTTCTTGAATATTTATGGTTAAATATAATAAAATATTAATATTTTCTGAAAAGAAACAGCTTTAAAATCTCTATTTTACTCCGCAGTCCTCACCTTTTTCATCATATTTTATTTTCTTATAGGTTGATAATAATGTAATTGATATAGAGATAGAGTTTTAAATGTTGCGGAGTTCACGTAAAGACAATTTGAAGCTTCGAATATTTCAGTCTTTGTTCTAGTTCTTGATTGTGAAAAATAAATATTGTCTTTGCATTAGACATTATGATTTTTCTTATGCCAATTTTATAGTTTTTTTAAGACATACAAATCAAAATATTGGCTTATTATTATTAAAGTAATTTTAATTTAGAGTGTTCGCATAAATCTGCTTTTTATATTTATATTTAGAAATTATATTTTTACGTACTATACAACCCGATGGATATCCAAAAATTCGAACAATCCAATGGATTTGGATATGGGTAGAAAATCGTAAAAATCGACGGATATGGATATAGATATGGGTTGAGTCATAAAAAATGAATATAGATATGAGTTAAGTAATATCCGAACCGAACCCTACCCATTGCCATTCCTAATTGGGCCTACTAATAGTGGCTGATATGAGGATATTTTGTTTGATGTGCAACTATACTAGAAGAGATAAAGTGATAAATGTAACTATAACAAACAAATTAAATGTTACTAATATTAATGAAAATTTAAGAAAGACAGGGCTTAGGTAGTTATGATATGTTAAGAGAAGACATCTTAATGTTTTAATGAAAAAATACAAGAATATTGTATTTAAGGACTATAAAAGGAAAAAAGGACTTAAAAAGAACTAGAAGAAGGTGATCAAAAATAATATAACTTTGTTAGAATTTACCGAGAATGTAACCCTAAATAGAAAATTTCGACATATTAGGATACGAGGAAAATGATCCCACATAGAGATTTTTTTCATAGGTATTTTGAACTTTTTTTTTGAATTTTATATCTTATATTTAACCTAAATATTTAATACATAGTAGTTTCCGCGTAGTCATTTAACCTAAACAAATTTCTAACTTAACCTAAACATTTTCTTGTAATGATTTGTTTGTTTTATTTATTTACTTGTCTCCTTTTTATTTGTATATTTATTTACTCATTTTATCTTTATTTTTATGTTTTACCTTGCTTTCTATTTATTGTATTATTTATGTTATTCCTTATTTATATATATTTTTACTTGTACTTCTAGACCTCTCTAGTTAGGGGTAAAGATATGGATGTCAAATTTGACCTTATTAAAATTTGGGCGTGATTAATTGGACCCGATCGGAACATAAAAATTGTCTTTTTTTAATTTTTATAAAAATATAAGATTGGGTTGGGCTGCTTAGCCTATTGAGCCACGGGCCACCCAACCCGTGCGTAGGGTCGGACCCGGGCTACTCCATCCCCTAGGTAAAGATGTGTATTTTTGAACTTTTCTAGATCCTATATATAAAGACTTTTATATCATTGTTGTTGTTTAAGTAGAGTGAATTATTAGAATTAAAAGTGAGCCATCATTCTTGGTTTTTTATAACACTGCACTCTATATTTGATATAAATGTTTGGTAGTCCTTAGGGGTGGTCTAGTTGGTGGAGTGGAGGGGCATTAGGTCAAAAGATTTTGTATTCGATTCTTCCTACTTATGCTCTCTCGATCAAGTCTGTTTATAAGGTTTGCCTAGTGCGAAGTACCCGGTTGACGAGATTTACAAGCTATTGTGTCAAACTGAAGATTTGTCCGGTGCGCATTTAAAGGACAACGGCCGCAGGCTCTTCCATTTCCAAAAAATATGTTTGGTCGTAATTTAAGCAATTTAAAGATCGATTGGACTTGTAATATTTAATTTAGACTCAATCTGATTAAATTTTACAAATTTGAAAGTAATTATTTATTAAAATATAAAATATTATTGCTTTATATATGAAAGAATTAAATTTGAGTTATAAAGTTCAAAATTGAGCTTAATTTAAAATTTAAACTCAAAGTAAAAAAAGGCTCAAATCCAATTTAAATTCTGAGGACACTAGAGCGGGTTCAACACAACCCGGTAAAACCCGACGCACCGAAAAGTTTTTTCTGATGGCGTATTTTCTACGCCATTTTTGTTTCCGTCGTTAAAGGTCTTTGCTTGTCTTCTGGTTTTCTCTGAAATCTCAGGAAGAAAGAGGGACAACGGCAACACAAAATGTCTGACCAATCTCTCAAACTGCCGTCTCTGAATGCTCTCACAAACAACCTCGCGAGTCAGAACCAACTCGTCGACTCACTCACTGCGCACATCTCTCTCTACCATTCCCATTCTCTCTCTACGACAAGCCCTAATTCCAACTCCAACTCTCGCGCCTCGATCCTAAAGTGGTTCGCATCGCTCAACGTACATCAACGTCAGGCTCACCTCACCACCGTAGATCGAAAGTTCGTTCAGGTCGTAATTCAAATGCTCGGCAAACTTCGCGCGAACGGTTACGGCCGTTTTATAATTCTCCCGGACCTGCCCTCATGCGACCTTCCGAGCCTCTGCTACAAGAAGTCACCAGGCCTCTTGTCGCGAACCGCCGAGTTCAACGACTCGGAGCGGTTAATTTTCACGTCCACTCGGTTTTTTGGGTCCAGAGAAGGCGAGAAGATCGAAGAATGTTCTTGCTCGACGAAGTTTCTAGATTCGATAACCGTACATGAAGAGCTGGTGGAGAATGTTGATAGATTCGTGGAGGCTATGGATAAGGTAACGAACGGGTCGTTTTTAAGAGGAGAAGAGAGCGAATTGGGATCGGAGTGGGTAGAATTGGAGTGGTTAAAATCGAAGGGCTATTACAGCATTGAGGCTTTTTTGGTGAACAGATTGGAAGTGTCTTTGAGATTGGCGTGGATGAATTGCTGTGGCGGGAAAAAAAGAGGGGTGAAATTGAAAGACAAAATCACCGCGGCGGGTGTGTCGGCAAATGTGTTTTGGAGGAAGAAAGGTTGTGTTGATTGGTGGTGTAATTTGAATGCTGAAACTAGGAGACGTTTCTTCACCCTGGCGTTGGGTAAATCTGCAAAATCGTTGGTAATTTCTTCTGGTGTTTGATAAAACTTGATAGGTTTAATTAAGATCACGTTATTAACTTATGGTCTTTTCAATTTCTCAGACTCGTGAGATTCTGAATGGAGCTAGTGGCTTCTTGGAGGATGAGATGTGGCTGCTTAGAGCAGGAGGGGAGCAACCAATGAGGCACGTATATGCTGAAACTTCAAATGTTTGTTCCCAAAAACTCCCAATTGATGCAGAATTTGCTTCGGCGATTTTGCGTGATTGTTTTCCTAGGAAACCTGTCATGACCAATGTGTATAATAGTTTGTTAATTCTTCAGGATATTGTAAGCTTAATATCTTCATGTCAGCTTTGTGAATATGATATGTCAAAGGTGCATTTTACTACGTTAGGTTCTGTAAATACAATTTCTGACTGTATACTAAGGAAACTACGAGGACTTGTTATGATTGTTTCACTTGAATGTACAAAACTTGAACTGCTTGGGGAGGGAAATACTAAGTCTTCCATTAAACCAAAAGACAAGCTTGGAGCAGGTAGTCGTAAGAAAAGGGGGAAAAACAATGGTGTGAAGAAGATAGATTCTGTGCTGGGAACAGAAGTGGATAAGACTTTTTTTGAGAAACCCTGCAAGGTATTTTTTGTAATTTCTAAATGTAATGATATTTTTGAGTTCACTAATTCTATCAATGGTTCCATTGTGTTAGGATGTTGAATTTGAACTGGCTTCTGCCGGGAGAATTAAATCACTTGAATGCAACGGAATGCCTAAAGCACCTCATGGATTGGAAATGGGTGGAGATGTATTGTCTTCGACTGTTATAATCGTTGCATAATTTTCATTTGGATGAACTCCCTTATTGATGATTTGAATAGGTTGTAACGTGTAGCCTGTCATCAGGAACACTCTCAAGGACCTGTTCTTGGAAAAGGACGGAGTGCTGCAAGGAGAAGTAGGAAAGCAAGAAGTAAAAATAAAAATTCTGATGTCAACAACATATTTGATGTGAGAACTTCTGAAATATCAGTTGCAGAAGCTCCCTGCTTATCCAGTGTCACTTTGCATCAGGCAGTAGAGCCTCATGGGGCCTCTACTAACTTGGTGAAAAAGAATGTATCAAATAGCAGTTCCATCTGCAAGGCCAGTCATCCGTCGCATATAAGTCTTAGTAGTTCTATTGATGAGCCTTCCAATGGGGAAGTTAATGTTGAAGAGAGTCATAAAGATCATGCTGTTGGCCATACTGAAGATAGTTGTGATAGAGGTATGAATTCTTTCCACGTCTTCTTACAAACTAAAGCATACAGAAATGAAGTAATTAATTTATGACGTAGACAATGATGTGATATCTCTTTTCTGCCCTTTCCAGAGCCTGATTCTGTCTCCTATAAAGAAGATGGCAAAATTCAGAATGAAAAATCTTCAGCAAATCCCATTTCTACAGACAAATCAGTCAGAATTCTTGGTGTAAAAGGGGAATCAGTTCATATTCAGGACCATGGGACTGAAAATCTTCATAGTAATAGAACCCTTACACCATCAGAATGTGTTTCGTATGAGTGGCCTACTTTAGCTCCGGTTTATTTTCCATCAATTAATTCACATCTTCCACCAGCCACAGATAGATTGCATTTGGATGTTGGCCATAACTGGCATAATCAAATCCGCCAACCTTTTGTATCTTCAGTGCATCAGACAAGAAATTCTTCACTTGAAGGTGGGTGCAACCGGGTGCTATCTCAACCATTGCCAATGAGTTTAGACTGGCCCCCTATGGTCAGGAGTGTTTGTGGATTAGCTCCATCTATGACGTGTAATTATGACTCTAGGTTTATCTCCAGGAGGCTATCTGCCTTTCAAACAAATTCAAATGCTCACAACTCTCAGTTTAATGCAATAACCAGCGATGATGACAGAAGGTGTTCTGGAGATTCTCTGGATTTTCCTGAAGCTTCAAATGGACAGGAACTAGCAGATGAATGTGAAAGTCACTGGATATCTGAGGAAGAATATGAAGTGCACAGAGTTCCTGGGATAGATTATAATCAGTACTTCGGCGGTGGTGTGATGTATTGGGATCCTTCTGACCATCCTGGGGCAGGTTTCTCTCGGCCCCCTTCCCTTAGTTCTGATGATAGCTTGTGGGCTTGGCATGAAGCAGACATGACTAGTGCAGTTGATGACATGGTTGCTATTTCTTCTTCATATAGTACAAATGGTTTGACATCACCAACTGCTGCTTCATTTTGCTCTCCTTTGGATCATTTGGGCCCTGGACATCAAGCAATTGGTTATGTTGTGCCAGGAAATGAAGTACCTGGCAAAGTGCTGCATTCATCCCCAACAGTGGCAGACAGCACAACTGAGGAGGATGTCTCTGGATCCTTAAAAGATTTATCTGGGGATGTTGAGGGAACGGGTGGAGAATCACTTCCTTATCCAATTTTACGTCCCATTATTATTCCAAATATGTCCAGGGAAAGATCAATATCTGATGTTAAGCATAATCATGATCATAAAAGTCCAAACATTCCTCGTTCTAGGAGAGAACAATCTCGGATCAAGAGGCCTCCATCTCCTGTTGTGCTTTGTGTGCCGAGGGCTCCACGTCCACCACCACCCTCCTCTGTGAGTGATTCCAGAAAACATCGAGGTTTTCCGACTGTTAGGTCTGGTAGCTCGAGTCCAAGGCACTGGGGTATGAGAGGTTGGTATCAGGATGGAGCTAATTTGGAGGATGCTTGTGTGCGTATGGATGGTTCTGAAGTTGTTTGGCCTTCATGGAGAAATAAAAATCTTTCAACCCATTCTATGATTCAGCCTCTCTCTGGAGCTTTGTTACCAGACCATCTGATAGCAATGTCACAGCTGGCGCGTGATCAGGAACATGTGAGTATGTTTCCTTTCTATATCATTTGTACTGCCGGTATGCTTGTTACTTGATTGAATAAGATTGTTGTGCAGCCAGATGTGTCATTTCCTCTTCAACCACCTGACTTACAGAACAATCCAACAAGAAAGGTTTCTCTCTCTTTGTTGCACAGCCTCCTTCATGATGAAATTGACTTATTCTATAAGCAGGTATGACTAATACTTGATGTTATCCTTTCTAGAATCTTTTTTGTGTGTTGAGTAATCCCTCTGTTCTTCCTATGTGCATATCACTGAACTCTTCCATTATTTATTCCTTTCTATAAAAGGTTGCTGCAGAGAATATGGCACGCAAACCTTTTATTAATTGGGCTGTCAGGCGGGTCACTAGATCTCTCCAAGTGCTGTGGCCAAGGTCAAGAACAAACATCTTTGGCTCCAATGCAACTGGTTTGTCCCTTCCAACAAGTGATGTGGACCTTGTGGTTTGTCTCCCTCCAGTGAGAAACTTGGTAGGGGCTCTTTTCTCATTCCATTGTGTTTTGGATCCGTCTCTTGCAAGTAAGTTTAGTGAAGAAACTCACTAGCAGAATATGTTGTAGGAACCTATCAAGGAAGCTGGGATTTTGGAAGGCCGTAATGGAATTAAAGAAACATGTCTTCAGGCAAGTGTTTATCTTTTCAATCCTTCTGAATTTTTATTTAGTTGTCACTTCGACTTTGGTATTTTGGGAGATTAAAACTGCTCATTTGCCTCCAGCATGCAGCTAGGTATCTTGCCAATCAGGAATGGGTGAAGAACGATTCACTAAAGATTGTAGAAAATACAGCGGTATTGTCATATTTCTTGGGATTCTAGTTTTCATTCGTCACGTTTTGCAGTTCATCTCTGTTGTGTTCTTATTCTGGTAATTTATACTCTTTAGATACCTATTATTATGCTTGTGGTGGAAGTACCAATGGACCTGAATTGCTCAGTTGCTTCTTCTAACATACAATCACCTAAGGAGGATGCGATTCGTATGGTGGGTGAAAATGACAATCATGCTTTGTCAGATGTGGTCAGTCTAGAAGACAATGATTCACCAAAGTCTACACAAATTAATAATGGTATTACAAAAGAAGTTAAATCAGTTCGTATCGACATCAGTTTCAAGTCCTCATCTCATACAGGGCTTCAAACTACAGAACTGGTAATCTTTGTCAAGAATGCTGTTCTTTTAGCTTCAACATTTTCGAACTATTGTAATGTATTTATGATCTATGTTCTAGATAATTTTTTTAAGATGCAGTTTTTTACTTTCATTTGCTTCAGTCTTTTGATGACAGAGTATAACTAGATTTTATCTCTGTTAATATTACACAAAGGACTATACCTACATGGAGATATACATATTCTTTTCTTTGGCACATTTTTCGAGATTCAACTCATCTGAGCTTTTACAAGCATGTAGGTTTTGCATTGGGGTGTCATTTGCTGTATTGCTTATGTGTCTGGTAATTGGTATCTGCTTTCGTAAGCTTTCTATTTTGGTTGGTTAGGTGAAGGAACTCACTGACCAATTTCCAGCTGCACCCCCTCTTGCCTTGGTATTGAAACAGTTCTTGGCAGATCGTTGCCTTGACCAGTCGTACTCTGGAGGTTTGAGTTCCTATTGCTTGGTGAGTATTGCTGCATTACCTAATTCAATAGCATGGTGCTATCCACTCAAGTGAGTGGGTTCATAGTTTTGGAGTTAGCAAATGCTTCATGTTGGTAGTTGTAGCGATCAACCAAATCTCATGTTCGTAGATGTGCACAAAGTTACTTGGTCACGATCATATTGGTTTTACTTTCATAAAGGAGAACATATGTCTCTCCCTGGATTGGAATTTGCTATTGAAACTTTCATGCTTATAGCATCCCAGGGATGTCTCTCTTGTTAGCTCTTTTACTTCTTATCTTTTTGTTTTTTGGGTTAAACATTAACAACTTTCTTTGTGCTCATCATGGTTGTTAATATATGACAGGTTCTGCTAATCACACGTTTCCTACAGCACGAACATCACCTTGGTCGGCCTATTAGTCAAGTAATTCTTCTGTAGTTCTCTCTCTCTCTTAGTCACTGCATTGTGTCTTTATGTGTCTTTGAGTATGTCAGAATATGGCATGTTAGCATCCTAAAATGCTCCGTACTTGTGATGGTGTATACTTGTGAAGTTTGATGACCATGGTAGGTAAATCCCATTTGACATTGCTCACATCTATCTGTATTCTCTGTTGAGTAAAGGTTACATCCAAGGATTGTTGAAATTTTGTATCATCATGTGCAACCCTAGCGATCCAAGATTTGGGTCTTTAGATGAGTTGATGGCTTATGAACTACATGTAGGCTCTTGTTGGACACATGGAAGCAGCAATGAAGTTAAGAGATCTCTTTTCTTAATACCAAAGATTCTCCTGTAACCTGCAACACTTCATATACTTGTTAGTAGTGCTTAACAAGTTATCTTTCTGTTTATGTTCGTAGCCATTTTACTACAGTTGATTGGAGAAAGAACATAGTTTATATGTTGCATAAGTTGTATCCCAATTTTATGTCACTTATTATGCACATAGCTCACATCTAAATTGTTTCCTCGTGTTAGTTCTGTCATTTTTCATTTAATTTAGCAATGCTCTTTCTCCTTTTTTCTGGACCTTGAAGAGAACAACTTTGTTTCTGATTATAGACTGGGATGATCTTGCAGAATTTGGGAAGCCTTCTAATGGATTTTCTTTACTTCTTTGGGTGAGTCAAAAGCTGAGCATATACATTCTCTTGCTCTGCATTGTTAGAAGTGCTTCCTACAACTGATTTGACTCTGTATTTGTAGGTTTGTGCTCGTTTCTTTTCCCTTTTCCATAGCAAGTTCTAATGTGACTATATCTTGTCCACTTTACAGGAATGTGTTTGATCCTCGCCAAATACGTATTTCAGTGCAGGGAAGTGGCATTTATATAAAAAGGGAGAGAGGATACAGGTAAATGCTGTTGGTTTTTCTTCTTCTTGAATCGAAATAATGAATTCAATGCTTTTTTATTTCCTTCAGTATATCATCATATACTTATTATCCATTGATCGTGCCCTTGTTGCAGTATTGATCCAATACACATAGATGATCCACTCTTTCCAACAAATAATGTTGGGAGAAATTGCTTCCGTATACATCAGTGTATTAAGGTCAGCTTTTGTCCAACTTGTAAAGAAGTATATGATTCATTGCTGTGCATTTTTTGTATGAATGTTAATATCTGGTATTAGCAGTAGAGTTTATCCATGGATTTGCTAAGAGCATTCTGGAAGTTTGGACAAGATTCTGAAAGAACTCTTGGATTTGCTAAGATATATGTTTGATCTTGCTTGTGTGCCCCAACTAAATTGCAGGCATTTTCAGAAGCTTATTCTGTTTTGGAGAATGAGCTAGAAAGCATTCCGGATGAAGGGGATTCATCTACAAGGGGATCATACGTTTTGCTACCAAAAATTGTCCCAAGTATTAATTCATTACAGGATGCTTAATTGTTTGATGTCTCTTTCTTGTTTGGAAGGTATCATATTAAACTGCTTTATATTTTAGTTTGATTACTCGGAATCGCATTTATTTTACTAATGGATGGTGTCCTCTACATCTCTTGTATCTTCCAGTTGGATGACAATTTGGCAGATTATGACTCCTCTTTGAAATTGAGCGCACCAGATATTAGCTACCAAATATTTCTGAAGCTGCATATCAACTTGAATCATTTTGCAGAGTCTTCTGGTAAAATTGTAAATTTTCTAAAAATTTATACTCAGTTCCTGTTTTACTAAATGAGTGGAATATTATCTTTGCATTACTTGCTGTTTTTTCTGTTCCTCATTTGCAGAGAGTCTCTTATGATTTATGGTTCGAATGTGGTTAGGCATGTTTCAGATTTGAGGTCTACTTATAGCTGAATTCTTCTGTTGCCACTTTTTGGACTGACCTAGATTATAACACTGCCAGCAATCAGCACTGCCCGGTACTTTCTGAGGTTTACTTTTCAATCACTAAGGTAACCCGAAGAGCAAAACGACGAGAACCAAAATACAAAGATCACAATCTAATTGCCGAAAGAAAGTTATATTTGTACTTCATCGGCCGGTGCTTTTTTGGGTGTGCTTTTGGTGAAGATAATGCGTGTTGAATATCGATTGCAGTTTTAAACCTCTGTGAATTCGTAATTGGCTCTTCATTTCGTGTAACTTAACAGATTGGGCAAGCTCACCAAAGATGGACAAGTTTTCCCCAGAAAGAGTCTCTTGACGCTCTTAACACGGATTTATTTCTAGAAATTATGACAGAAATTTGAACATAAGTGATGTTTCAAGAATAACCCTATACAATCATTTCAACTGTGATCAGAGACATGCCTTGTGACGGAGAAGTAGTTGAAGCCATTATTTTGATTATGTTTGGCCCTTCAATCTGAATACTGATATGTACGAAAGAATGGTCGTTGATTTACCGAGCTTGCTAATGCTTGCTGTTTGTACGTTTGTGGATTGGCTCACGGATTCGCACAACTTTTATGGTTTCTATGTTTGGGGAAGTGAAGCTGGAGAGAGCAAAAGCGAAATGTAAATGGTTTTCGTCTCTTTTCGATTCCAGGAGACGGCTCCGAAAAAGGTAACCATTTGTGGTTTAGGGAGTTCTTTTGTAATTTCCATAAAGCTGAGTTTATCAGCTCTTCTCAGTAATATCAAAGGCCCCGAACTTTATTTTCTTTTGGTATGTATTAGGTAATAATTTATAAAATATTTATTTAATGAATGAATTAATGTTATAGACCTTTTTTTTTTTAACTTTTTATTGTTAATCGACTGCATTCAATGGTCTTTGGGAGCACTGAGGATCCTCGGTTCAAAGCTAACATGTTCAATCCTGTCCATTGTTCTAAACGACATCGTCTTAGGCATTGGATATGGTTGGACAGTCTTTAAAATGCTCATAAGGACGTATCTAAATCTGTCCAATGTTCAAAACAGATGAGACTAAAATTGGATAGATGATCGGAAGTTCTTTGGAAACCAGGCACGCCAAGTGCTTCAAATTTACCCAGAAAGGCATAGGTATCTATTGGGCTGATTGGAACTTGCTAAATATAAACCTAAACGCTGGGAAAGTGTCGATATGTGAAATATTAATCTCTTATTTGTTATTATGCTTACACATGCAATGAAAAAGCATTTGGTGTGTTAAAAAAAACGACTGAAATGGAATCAGGAACTGTAGGAGGTCCGTAGTTTAAAGGTAAATAAATTATTTTTATTTAAATTTATTTAAATATTTTATATAATATTTATTAATACAGTATTA
>JANKYE010000013.1:23161061-23175799 GCA_032467995.1 Erythroxylum dillonii | reverse complement strand
ATGATTGTGCAAATGGTGATATTGTGTACATTATTTGTTATAGAGGGGCAACTGGAACGTCAACCTCCAGACGTTGCTAGATCTTCCAGGCATTAGCTTCGGGAGTAGATAGTGAGTAACCTAGACGATCTCACTCAATTAGTTGTTTGCTTTAGAATATTTTTTGAATAATGACATTGATGTGGTTTGAATGTGTTGATTCCAGACAATGAAGGTCCGGTGATTTTGATGTATGAATGAGTTATTAAAGTGCTCATTGTGTATGAATATGACGAAACAAGTGCTTCAAAATGTGAAAATTGTGAAATATTCATTACATGAATGCATGAAAGATGAAGCAAGTTATGACCGGAGTCGTCGAGATAATGAGCTTAAAGCTCAGAATGTAAATAGAGCCTCGGGCTCGAGTGCGACTATACCCGGTATCCACTAAGAGATATGAGACGTTATTCGACAAAGCTCGACATCCATGAAGGGATGAGCTGGAAAAAAAAGGCACTCAGTCACAACGACAATAATAAACAAAAGTGAGTCTCACGTGCATTGCAAATTATAATTGATGTGTTTTGTATGAACGATGAGATATATTATGAATATGCAATGCAGTGAATAATGTGTTACGTGTAATGATGTGATGCATGAATTGAGTGAACCATCAATGATTGTTATCTCATTGAGTTTGCAAAACTCACCAAAATTACAACGTTATCTTTTCAGGACTAAGAGATGACTTTAGATACTGAGAGGCTCTACTGCCGTGTAGATTGTGAATTTGGCAAGAGATGTCATGGCTCAAAGGTCGGTCAGCTGAAAATTTTTGGATGGCTTAGATAGATTTGATATATTTTCCTCTTTCAAGTAGTACTTATGTACTAGGTTTTGTTGATGTACCTGTAGTAAAGATTGAAAGACACAATGTAGACTTTCGATTTTAAGAAATGAAATGAGGAAAGGTTGGTTTTAAAAAAAATTGTAGTTTCCTTATGATGTTTTATAAGTGAAGAATGATATGATGCCATATGAAGTGAATGTAGTGATCGATCGTAGCTCGCCCTTATCATAGGATATGTATCAAAATGACCTCCGGACGTCTCGATGTGTACTCTGCGGTAAGGGGACGCTACAATTGGCACCTCGGTGTCTCCTGATATCGAGACATATCTCTCTCCTGCTGATACCAATTATGGTATTTCCTGTAAAAGTCCCGTTACCCACTTTTGTAAATAGATTTAGCTGTCATCTGGTTTTGTATTATGATATCTGTTTGATTCTAACATGTGGCTAAATTATGTTTTGATTCTGAAAGGTTTATAACTTTCTGTGTTATGCAATTTTGTTAATTATAAAATCAGTTTTGAAATGTATTATGTCTGATTTATTGTTAAAGAAATCGTTTAATATAGATTAGTTATTACTCAGTAAGCGATATGCTTAGCACGGTGAACTTCTCCCGTGTAGGTTCAAAGTGAAGATCATAAGGACTGGTACGAGTCAACCGCAATGGCCAATGGAGTCTGAGTCTTGTTTTGATAAAAATGTATTTGGAGTTTGTTTTGGGCTTGTATATAAAGTGTACGATTATGAATTGTTGAAAATTTTTGTAATAACTATATTTCAGGCTAGTTTCGATTTTTGGAATAAATTTGTATTAAGCTTTTGTGATATAATGTATGTTTGTTTAAGATTCTAAAAATGCATGTATGGAATGTTTTGTACATTTTGGAATGTTTATTTTTTAATGCGATTTTTTCGCGAAAGTCACAATTCATCTATATATCATCCCAGGAGGTTTTAGGGTGTCACAGTTCAAGTCCGACCCAACTCAAGTCAAATCAAGTTGAGCTCAAGTTTGTTCGAGCCTCGAGCCTCGAGCCTGACCAACTGTTGGCATCCTTATACCTCATTGTAACAAGTGAAAGGAGGGTAGAAAGTGATTCCCGTGATAGTATACTTGTCTAGTCTTTATTGAAAATGTTAATCCATGCTTCTTTTAAAAGTGGAGCATTTCATGTGTCTGATTTTGCATTTGAGTAGCTCAACATTCCAATCCAGTTTGATTACGTACATTACACTGATTTAGTTCTTATGCATCTATCAAGTGGTGGCTTGAGTCTTGGTTCATCTCATATTACAAGTGTTTGATAAATATTTTAAGAAAATATAATAAGTCATAAATCATATATTTCGAATAGATATTTATTAAGAGAAAAAAATGTATTTGGGCTCAAGCTTTCTATGTGAGGCCCAACCCATCACCGTGTCTATCAAGAAGACGATGCAGCTTGGGTAAGATGTGTGTGTGGGTTATAAAGAACCTCCTTGAAAACATGGAGTTGAGAATAGGCCCGTCTCAGCCTAAAGTATCAAATCCATTATTTATTGCATTTTTTAATAACCCAATGTGGTAAAATAATTATAAAATTAATAGATCATAATTAAAGAAAACTTATTATTTAATCTTTATTTCTCTAGGTAACTTATATATAATGTGTAATTTACGAATTATTAATAACTTGGATAATAAAAATTTAATAGTACTTAACCTTATTATTAATATATTAAATATAGAAATACTAATTAAATTAAATTAATTTATTAAAAATTAACATTCGAAACTTACGAGACTAGAGAATCTAAATGTACGCAGTATTTCATTTGTACTTTTAGAGATATTACTGACAAACACATAATATCTCCGTCATTAAATTTACCTACAGTTGCATTAACGATATCTTTATCCGCTGTTTTATTTCGATAAAAAATTATTTTACCGACAAAAGCTGTATTTTATCGGTATTATCTGTCGGTAAATTACAGAATTTTGTGGCGAGAGTCACCCTTCAAATTATTAATCTATTGGATGACTTAGCTGAACCTGTAATTTATTCCATTTACCTAATGTACATGGAATAATAACATGATGCAAATTTCAAAGTGAATTTGTTGACTTTCCAGTTTTCGTACATGATTGGAAGACATGTCGTCAACCTTATTCCTGTAAACGCGTTCTTACATGATAATCCTGTCGACCACCATAACTCCTGCAAATAATGAAGGACGATGTCATTTGTCAACCTTCATCTGCCGTCCTCTCCTGTATTTTTTATAACGGATAACATTGAACAAGTCCACCTCTTGTCCATAACCTAAACTTATTATTATAACACAATATATACACGTTAAAAAAATCAAACTAAAAAATTATTTAATAAATAATTTTTAAAATTCATGCAAATCAGATCAAAGCATTATTTTTATGTAATTAATATATAATTACACTTATTAAATATAAAATATCAATAAAATAAAATTTTAACTTGATTTATACAAAATTTTAAAAATTATTAACTAAATTAATTTTTTAAGTTTCATATTAAATTTTAAAAATCTAAAAAATTAGACAATTTTTAATTTATTATCCCTTTTATATATATACACACACATTCAAGAATTCTAGGTCAAGGGACATGACAACCACCTAATTATGACACTATCCTTAACATAGACTTGTTTTGCTTAACTTTTTCTTCATGGCTTCACCTAGCTAGCTGTCTATTTATAATCTTCAATAATAATAACTGCAATACTTGTCGGGTTTGTATATATCTCTGAGTTCCTCTTAATCTTATCTCCTTCTTTAGAACGATAAAACAATTTCAGGAACAAACTTGATCAAGGATTCAAGAGCCCCAGTTCAATGCATTTATACCTACACCGATATATATTATGGAAAATGCACTTTCATGTATTATATTTTTAATTTAAATAGTGAATGGCTTACTACATTGACCAAGAAGCAAACAAACACTCAAGGCTAAGCAGATTTGTTGAGGACAAATTCTTATAAAAAGTGGTAAGTTAAACACGAGAAAACCAGGAAAGGGACAAGAGAGAAGCGAAAGTTGGGTTGACCTAAAAGAGATAAAACCCATATATACAAAAGAGAAAGACGAAGATAAGAGAAGAGGAGATGGAGATTGAAGAGAAAACTATATATGGTATGGGAAGTCGCCAACAAATCCATGCAAAAGTGGTGTGGAGCCAAACCTCCACCAAAAATAAAATAAGATACAAAGAGGCTTGAGGATGAAGAGTGATGGCAATGGGAGACCAATGAGATTATCAAGTGCTTAGTTTCTTATTGGAGGGTCCTACCCATTGATGGCTTTTGACAAGCTTTGAGCGCTTACTTTTGGATTTGGCACATTATTGTTAAGATTGGAAAATGGACAAGTAACACACCAAAGAAGAACTTGTGGGGAGCGAAGAATGCGTTGTCTCTAAGCTGACTAAGAAAATGATGGAAAGTGATGGGAAAAATTTTAACAAACAGAAAACAAACTTAAAAGAAGGGTTCGAGAAGATATGGTGGGCAAGAATCTTATAAAGTATAGAAGAAAGAGAGAAGGAGGAAGGATGGAAGTAAAGGATCGTATGAACCTTTCATGCACACGTATACTCATGTAAATATGTTTAGAATTTTTCAATCTTGTAATTATTAGTGATTACTAATATAAATAATAATAATAATATTTAATACAATAACAATGTTATTTAATTATTATTACTATTGTTAATAACCACAAAAATTAGATTGGTCTAGGCAATACCCAAAACCCTCCACTTCAAACTTCACACCTCACACCTCACACCTCACACCCTACTTTTTACTTTTTTGTGGGTTACTTTCTCTGAATTTATTTTGCCTCGATACAAAAAATATTTCTCGATACGAGATTTAGCTCTTTCTACAGTTTTCTCAATTCGTAAACTTTCTTAACAAGTCAAAGAATCCTTATGCGTACGATTGATATAAGCAGCTGCAGGAAACCTTAACCTTTATATATAGCTTTCATGTCAGGTTTCTCCATTATCAAATCGATATGGATATGTCCCACACTAATTAGGATCTATTGCCGAACTCTAACCCATTAATCTAAATTATTTATTGAGTCAATTTATTATCTTTATCTAGATCAAATTATGTAAATTAATCTTTAATTTATTGAAAACAAAAAATGCAACTAATAACTGTCCAACTTTATAGGAAAGGATAAAATTATCCGACATGCTTCACATTCTCCCCCATTCATGTTCCTATTTTCTTGATGATGATAAAAAAAAAATTATTTATTAGTTTCTATAATATCTATGTCATTGCCAAAGAAGCCAATTTGTGCTTTTATGCTTACAAAGTATTGCAATTATAATTTCTTTATATATATATATATATATATATATATAAGGTCTCTAGCTTACATTTAAATTAGGATCAATTAAACATTTAAGATTTAATTTATTGTAAATTTTGTTAAGTCGTTTGGTAGCTTTATTAATACGGGGTGTTATATAATCAAGCTCGTCTGGCTTATCATTACATGAAAAATTTAAATTAATAAATCGATGCTTTTATTATAAATAAATAATTAAAAATAAAAATCAATTGATTACTCGCCCATTAATTTAAAGAATAATTATTAAACTATAAAATTTTAGTTTATTAAATACTTTACTTATTTATATTTTAAAACTATTTAATGTGAATAGACCCAACTTATGTGACAGCCTAAATTAAATTAACAATTATATTTATAAGAAAATAAAAATTTTAACATTGATTGATTTTTATTTGAATTCTTAAATTTGAATTATATTTTTATCGATTAATACTGTTTATGCTTATTGCTAATATTATAAAATTAAATATAGTGTGGAGAAGGGTGCCTTGTTACATCAAGATTGCCTAATAAGTGTCTTTTTTTTTTGGTTATAACTTACTAAAGGAAGGAATAAATTCTTGCAACTAATTGCCTATTAATTTTGGTTTTTGGACACACCTCATCAAAAATACATTTCTAACAAATCAGCAAAGTGTGTGTTAGCAAATGGAATATATAGGAAATGATTTGTCCACATCTCTAACAAATCAATCGGACCCATTTGATTTCTACGTGTTTTTTCTTCGTATAATCGTGATTTTTAAATATGAATTTAAAGTTTAAAAAGTTCAATCGATATTAAACTATCATAAAATCGATATACAGTTAAAAATGAATAGAATTAAAGAATTAAAAGTTATAGTTTAATTATAAAAATCAATTAGTTTATAAAAACCGACTTGTTAGTTAATAAACAACTAATTATTAAGATAAACCGAAAAATAAAGTTTTATAGTTAAATTAGTCGAATTAATTAAATAAATTTAAATAAAATAAATTTAAATATAAGGAGTGAGGTGCAAAGATAGTGTTTTGAACATGGAGGAGGCAAAAGGTGGCTCTTTTTCTCTTTGAATTTGAGGTATTGAGCATATCTTTTGTTAGTGAGATTTTAACTGAATCCCTAACTCCTAGGAGGCTTCTTCAAGACAAAAGGGCTCACCTCAATTCCTTAATCAAAAGTTGCTTTTCTTTATAGCTTCAAAAAACAGAATAAAAAAAAAAGTGTGTTGCTTTTATGGCCTTCCATATCTGGAAGATGCTTGCGTTGCAGGTTATGTTTGGTGCCTCTCTGTCTCAAAGAATCTGCTTTCAACTCTTTGAAAGTGACTAAAGGCAGACAAGTCCATTCAAAAGAGCTTGCCTGTCATTCAATTTTGGTTTTTACGAAAATGATAAAAAAAATTACCTAGTTAAAATAATATTTTGAATTAATTTTTAAAATAATATTACATAAATGTTTCAATTTTGTAACAAAATTAACTCGGACATTAAGTTATCTATTAGATTGGATAATACAGTGAATTATATTAAATTTATATATTTATTAAAATATTTATATGACATAAAAAATTTTATTTAAAAATTAAAAATATGTGAACATTTAGATTTAATTTAGTTGTAGGATTTTAAAAAAATATTAACTAATAAATTTTACGCGTGACACATCTGTCTTATGTAGCAGCGACACAAGCATATAAATTTTTATATAATGTAACAAAAAATTTAACATCAAACTATTTTAAAAAGTACAATATTTTAGCGTCATTTTTTAAATTCGAGTTAATATTACAAAATAAAAAAAGTTTAAATTTTTTTTACAATCAACTTTACCATTTTTTATTTTTAATAATAGTTATTATTAATTTTCAAATTACTGATTTTTCTAATTTTAATTAGACTAACAACTTGCTATTATAACTAATATTTTAAAACTATATCGAGAATTTGAAATATTGTTGAAAAATATTATCTTTATTAATCGAAGAATTTAAATTTTAATTAAAAATTGTTAAATAATAATTCATTAATTTTATTAGCAACTATATTTATTGAAATAAATCAAACCAAAAAATTTAAGATATAATCAAAGCATTATTTACTTTCAAAAAATTAGCTTATTTAAAATTTTTATTATTAAAACGAACAGTTATAGATTTACTTTCAACTAGGAAGTGAAACCTCATCAAGGGCAACTTTTGGTCTAAACCCCATGTGGGGTTCAATTATTTTAGTGGAATGAGAACTCTCCCCGTGCTAAAGACATTCCTCGAGCACGAAAATGACCCTTTTTTTAAAATAAAAATTAATAATAAATTACATGTAATTGAAATTTACAAGTTCAGCATATTTCATGTAATACGTATTATACGCCTTATTACGTACTTAGGATTAATATGAAATGATTAAAAATGAAAGTAATGCAGAATACCTGATTTCGGTTGCATCTCTGATTTCGATGCCGATTTCGATCTCTAAACAATCACAAATCTCCCGAGATCTCTATGGAAAGTATTTCCCAACACATGGTTTAGTCCTTTCTACAGTTTTCTCAATACATAAGCTCTCCTAAAAGATCAGAGATTCCTTATGTTTACGAATAATATAAGCAATTATAGGAGACCTTAATCTTTATATAACTTTCATATCGGGTTTCTCCATCATATGACTAATATAGATTAGGTACATACTAAAAGAGATTCATTTTCTACCCGGACTTTGATTCATTAATTTATATCATTTATTGAGTCACTTTATTATTCTTTATCTAGATCAAATTACGTAAGTTAACCAATAATTTATTTAAAAGATTACAATTAATAATTATCTAACTTTATGAGAAAAAACAAAATTGTCGAATAGTCTATCACACTTTGTCATTTTTTACTATTATTTTCACTCTCTTGTCTGTTACCTTATAGTTTATATTAAATTGTAAAATAGAATTTGTTATGTAAAATAATAACTACTAAAGGGTTACAAGTATAGATAAACCTAAGACTTTTGGGTGGTTCCTTGTCTTGATATAATGAAGACTTTGTTAGCATATGACATGTATCATTGACTTAATCTTCAATGATTGTTCTTAGAACTATTCACCGTCACAAATCCACAAGTACGTATTATGAAGACAAAAATCAAATTGCGATATTACAGATTATTAAAAAATTTACTTTTAACATTAAGTAATATTTAACAAATAATTAGTTTTTATGAAATAATATAATAAGTCAAAAAATTATGTGTATAATAATATAAATATCTCAAATTTAAATTAATAAATCATTTAATTATGAGAGTGAGATTATTTATTTATTTATTTATTTATTTGGTAATTTTGTTCATATAATTATTTAATATGTTAATTTTACTTGCCCTCAAGGAGTGTGATTCGATGGTTGAGAGCGGAGTTTGGTTTCAATTAAATCTAAGGTTCGATTCCATACTAGCCCTTCTTATAAGAGTCTGGAGCGGTTTTATTTGTAGGTGGAGAATTAGTTGGGCCTTTGATGATGAGGTGTGCTCGCTTGGCCCCGCCTACGGAGTTTCCTCGAATAAAAAAAAAGTTAATTTTACTTATATGTTTTCTAATATGAATGACTTTTTTATTGTTATAATTATATGTGTGTCTATCAAAAATAATTTTTTTACTATATAAAAATGAGATTGTATATTATTAAAATTCTCTAAATTTTATTTTATTGTGAGGAATCAAATTGGATGTAACGAGAAAAGATAAAACGTGACGTAGAAATTGGGGTGGTAAGGAAAATTGGAAGTCTACGGTACCCAACAAGCAAACAAAGAAAGAAGAAAGTACAAACAAAAGCAAGCAATCAGCGTACTCAAAAGCATTCAATCAGACGTTTTGTATTACCCACTTTTGACCAATCATTCTGTAATAATCCCATAACTGCAACGATCGAACGGTCAGAATCGCTTGATATTGACATTGCACCATGTAGTACTAGCGTAGCTAATCGCAAATTAAGCAAGCAAGTGTACCTTGACCAATCACTGTGCGCCTTGCGGGGTCCACTTCTATTCCCAATTCTTACCATCCATTGATGTTTGGATATGGACTGTGATCATCAAATTGTTCGTACGTCGTCACGTCCTGTTCCTTCATTGCTGGCCGTCCACGTGGAACCACTACGATTGCGACCATTCGTTCTGGTTTTTGGGTCCCACTTGTCAAGTTGCTTGAGCGAGGAAGATGTACATCTTTACACTTGTCATTTTCAAGGTGTCAGTGTCTCCAGCATTAATAGCTACACATGAGACAACAAGTCACAATCGTTGGATCAGTGTTTGGTACATCAAACTTGGTCGAGTTCGACAGAGTGGGTTGTGGCCCCACGTAGTTCCTGCGTTTCTAAGTAGCCACGTGCCCATGATGATCACTTGTACGTATTTGTTCCGTGCCCTCTATCACAGCCAAGGAAACCTCCGTTGATATGGTTACCTAAATCTTCCATACACTTTTTAAAAACTTTCTAATATTTTAAAAAATTAATTTAATAAAATTAGACTAAATGTAAATTAAATTAATAATTTATTATGATAATTTTGCTTTAAATATAAAAGTGAGTTAAATCATTATAAAAATAATATTTGATCATTAAACTATCTATTTTGTCATTAAATTTAAAAGTGAGTTAAATCATTAACGCTTTTTTTTTTTAATGGAAGAATTTAGAATTGGTATCTTTTGAATGCGTATTGGATAAATCTCTGGATTAATGCAATCGGCTGCCAATCACTTTAACCAAATACTTTGCACTAGACAAATCATGTATTGACAGGCTCTATAAAAAAAGCATAAATAGGGGAATCGAACACAAAACATTTTGATCTCATACTCCTCTACTCCACCAACTCGACCACCCTTAAAAATTATTATTAATTCATTTGTGCTAAATTTTCTAACATCTAAAAGCAAAAATTTATTATCTCAAAATAAGTTTTCATAATTTCCTTATTTTTAGCTAAATTCGAGTAATAATAGTATTCGGTAGAACCAATAATAACAATATTCGGTATAAATCCTACTAACATGTAAAATCTGAAAATATTAAACAATACGCAACCTTACGTCTAACTTATTTCAATCTTTTTTTTCAAAACTACAATTTTTATAAGCTTAGCTATCACCTTTTTTTAGTTAGTAGCACTAGTGCTTTCAATATTGGACCACTGCTTCATTTCAGTCCCTAACAATGGACCACACACAACACTATTGTTTTAATTTCTTATTAAGACTTACTAATATTTAATTACATTCTTTATGAGGTTGTTTGCAGTGCCACCATTGCCTTCCTTGTCTGAAGGGCCGACGTTTTTGGCTTTCTAGTAATAATTAATTTCTGTACTTATTAAAAAAAATATAACATAACTCAAAATAACATGGACTCCATACTTTAATATTAAGCTTACGCTCAGCAAAAGCTTACTTTAATAAATTAATAAAGTGACGAAAAAGAAAGGTTTTTTTTATTAAAAAAATAATCCTTCCCAGAGACCAATCCTACGAGACCCATGTGATTTGATGAGGCAAGCTTGTAGAGGAAATATTAAACAAGCTATTTGTCAAGTAAACTAATAATGGTACAAGACTTGGCTGGATAAATCATAATCGTCGTAATCATCGTCATCATCATCATGTACTTAAGGTATTAGATAAATAATAGCCACTTGATCATAGGCGAGCCGATATGTACCAACCATAACAGACATTTGGTGGACAATTATAATAAGCTTGTCTTTTTTTATACTAATTAATCCATCAATTCGAGTGTAATTTAGGCCATGAATCTATGAACCTGAAATATCGTAATCTTCAATCATTCTACACCATAATTACATACATCAGTAAGAGCACAAACTTGGGAGCTGTTTTTGTACATGTTGATGCACATGTATCAATTGCTAATCCAAAGCTATTGGCAAGGTAAGGTTGTTCTTGTGAACAAAGCTGTTTAGTTGGCTTTTGTCCCAACAAGACCAACATTTTTTGAACAACTGAAAACGTAAGACGATTAGTTTTTGAATCCTTAAAATGGCGACCCCATTGAACTTTTTAGGAGGAGAGACACTATTTGGACTGTCCTTGTTGTGACAGACAAAGTCCAGAGAACTTGATAATCATTGAACATGGAAGACTAAACCAGTTATGGCTGTGAGGAAATATTGGACCAAGAAACGCACCAGAAAAAGGAAGAAACTATGATCACGTTAAGCAAGAAAAATCAGTACAAGATGTTGATGGCAATATCCAGAATGAAGAGAAATGAAGAGAACTGTTCAAATCCATCAAGTTACTAAAATGTTCAGATTCTTGATTAGGAATAATACGCCTAGAGCACATAATTAGCATAGGAGAAGAAGAAACACAGACATGGAGATTGAACAAGATCAGAAATTAAACCGGACTAAGATACTGGGTAGGCACCTTTTGGCAACAAAAGATTGAATTTGGTGAAACCAATTGTTTGAAACATCCTTGATCGCCATTATCAGCACCTCCAAGCGGAAGCTGAGATGAGCTCCTTTCGTTGCCAACAAAGAACAAGTGAAGACTGTTTCTTCTCTACATGGAACCCTTTAACTGGAGTTCGCTGCACTAAACAGTCTGCTTGTGATTCAGTGAAGTTACTGAACGTTATTGGGGTGAAACCAGATTGCAAGAACAGACTTTTCCATTGAGGAGTCCTATCAGGGCAACGTTGGCGACCAAGTACGATCTTTTCAATGCACGGTTGGATCAAGAACCTCTCAATCTTTTGCATCGCATCTAAGTTCACATTCACAGCATCCAGTGATTCAAGCAGGCTAGAATATGACTGAATAGTTAGATTTACGTGGTGAGCAAATGGGAGGTCAGTTCGCTCACAACCTCTGTCCATGGAGACCACAACTTTTGGGGAGAGCTGTTTCACGTACCTAACCACCAAAGGTAGGATCGATGGGAAGCTTGAGAAAGACCCAATTGGAAGATTCACAGCAATAACTTCTTTCTCCGATATGCGCAATGGAGAAAAGCCAGAATTCAAAGACTCAAGACCCAAAATTTGAAGCTCAAACGGCATGTTGATTTCACCAGCAAAGATTCTAAGGTTTTCTTGAGTCAAACCGAGCTCGAGCTCACTATGTGAAGAAGGAGAAGCAAAAGCAGTGATCTTGAGAGAAGGTGCACCACCATTCCTCAAAGATAGCTCTTGCATCAAAGAAGACCATTGCCCACCATATCCAATATCAAAATCAACAATGTGAATCCTATCAAAACCTTCAAAAGCCTCGAGAAGGGCTTGGTTGCAAGTAAAATTGGCAAACTGAATAATAGGTGAGATTTCAGAGAAGGTTTTATAAGCCCCAATCTTGAAGATAAGACTACAAGGGGATATCATAGAGTTGTTGATGATGTAGTTGTTGTGCAGAAGTAACTGCAAGGCCTCCTTGAAGTAAAAGGCAACCCTATGATAAGGCTTACCAATTGGAAGAGAGAGCTGGTGATTGAGCCGCGCCAATATCCCTTGCGCGAGTATCAGATTCCCGGTTTCGATCAGCTCTGCAGCTTGGCATATTGGGTTTATTATCGCCTGCTGAAGCTGTTGGATTGCCAATTCATCACACATTAGCTTTTGTTTTGTTGTAATTCCTCCTTGCCTTTGTTGTTGTTGAAGAATCTGAAGCTCGTTTTGTTGTAGGTGATGAGGGTTCTGTCTCTGCAAAAACAAATCCGACCTCCGATCAAAAGATGGAATCTTCGGGACTCCCTGAGAGTTGGGTCCCTGGTTATGCCTCTTTGGTGGGGGAGGAGACAGGCGATGGTGGTGTTCTTGCATTTGTGCATATGACAATGGCAAGAACATTGTCGGATTCTGACCAAAGTGATGTTGGCTTTGGTTGATTGGATTCAGAATCTGTGGCTTCTCTTCAGTAGCTTCAATCCCTTGTTGTGGTTGTTGACACATAACTGGTAACAGACTGTTAGCAGAGACAGGAACTCCAGGACTAGGATTTGGTTGGGTCATAACTGAACTAATCCTCGCATTGTTGCTAAGAAGAGGGAACTCAGAAGATGGTCCATGAAGTGTTGAAGGGTCATGAACGTTGCTAATCAAGTTGGCATTACTCATGTTATCAAAGCCAAAAACTTGATCCACAGCCCCAAAACCACCGTTAAACTCCATATCTTGAGGCCCACTTCCACTTGGTAAAAGCTTGTTAAATCCCAGAGATGGGTCTTCAATATCTCCCATAATTAGCCTCAAAATCGACTGCTCTTGACTAGGAGACCCAGACAACACGCCCTCCCAATCTTCCATTCCCAGTTGCACGCATTTTTCCGTACTGATATCTACAGAGGAGGGATGGTAGTTGTTGTTGCTGCTGCTGTTGCCGGAAACCACCGCGGTTCCAGCTCCGTTAGTAGTGGTGTCGGTGGAGGCGCCGCCGCTGCCACCACCGCCGCCGTTAGCGCTTCCTTGGAAAGAAGACAGCGTTGACGAAGACGTCGGAGGGCTTGGACTTCTTCTAGCGTCAAGCACAGATGTGGGCTCACTGCCCACAAAGCAACAGTTTTGCTTGCTCTTAATGCTATTGTTGCTCTGCCACTTCTTCTCTTGCAACTGTTCTTGATGATGGTTTTGATGAGCTTGTTGATGTTGTTGAGTGAATGAATCTAAAGAAGAAGAAGAGAACTCTAACACCCCCTTCCCTTGAAAACCCTCAAAGGTTAGGGGCATGGCCTTCATAGAAAGAGAAATCAACAGCAAGATCCAGAACTACAACGCCCAAAGCTTGAACCAAAACGAATGGCTATTTTAGTATGTAAATCCAAACTAAGAAGTTGGCCAAATCAAAGTTCCTGAAAGAAAGAAGACAGCTTTAGTTGAATGGTGATAAGCAAACCCATTTCAGTAGACAGACAGACAGACACGCACACACACACACACACACACCTTCAGCTTCTTCTTCTTCTTCTTGTTCTTGTTCTTCAGGCTCTGCTTTAGTTCTCTCTATTGAACTCTACAGAACCACAAAACCCAAGTTTTCGGTTGCCATCTTTCTATCCTCTAGGCTCTGTGGCTAAACTTTGGGTGTGATTTTCTCCTTTTTTTTTGCTCTTCTCTTCTCCAATTGCCTTTCTTTTTGGCTTTTGTAGTACTCTGTCTTCCTTCTGTTTTTTGCTATGGATGCGTGCAACATAAAAAAGTGGTAAAGTGCCTCTCCTCTCTCTCTCACCCTCTCTGTTTCTTAACTTCCTTTCCAATTTCATTTTCTTAAATAGTTTTTTTTCTTTATTTTTTTTTGTGTGGCTTTTGTCTCTCAGACATATTTGTCTCCCCCTCTTCTGCTTCCTTTACCCAACATTTCCCACGCTCCTAGAGGTTGCGTGTATCACTCAAAATTTAATTAGTTTAAATTAAATTAGATCTAATCATATTTAAATTAAATATTTTTAATATTTAACTTTTAAAAATTACTATTTAAAAATGTATGATTTTTAAATATAAT
>JANKYE010000013.1:23055471-23066483 GCA_032467995.1 Erythroxylum dillonii | reverse complement strand
AAAATAAAATAATTTCTTTTTAAGTTTAATTTAATTTATAATTATTATTAGTAATAAAATGTTTATTATTATTTTAAAAACTTTGAAAAAAATGGGGGAAGGAGAGGTAGGAGGAAGGGAGGGAAATTTTAAAATTTTTTGAAAATTTTGCAAAAAGGTCCCCCAATTTTTAAAAATTTTTGGTACCAACCGGTACAGCCGAAATTGGCCGGTACCGATCGGTATTTAAATCCGGTACCAAATTTTAAAATTTGGTACCGGATGCCGGCCAGAACGGAACGAAATCCTAAACGATGTGTCCAACACCTAGTTTGCTTCCACTCCACGCTTCATTAGATGTCATAGATATCAGTAATATATGTCTTTTCTCCATTTTTCAAGGTAATTGTAAATTTACCTTTGCCTCTGATCGGAATCTTTGTTGAATTACCGAATGTAACTTCACCACAGACTGTCTCATCCATGTTTGTAAGCAACTCTCTCTAATCACACACATGGTTGCTGGCACCAGTGTCTAGATACCAAACATTCTTATAGCTTTGCTCATTGATTGGTAAAGAGAGAAGCATAACATCATTATCTTTCTTGTCTTCTGCTGCTGCAAGATGACTTCCTTCTTGTACCTCATAATTTAATCTGCATTCGTAACTAAAATGACCATATTTATTGCAATTATATCACTGCACTTGAGATTTATCTCTTTTTGGTTGAAATTTACCTTGTCCTTTGTCTCTATAACCTCTTCCACGATCATATGTCAGATTTCCTTCATTTGTATTTTCTCTTTCAAAAAATTGTCGGCCACGTCCACCTCCACCTCGATTGTTCCATCAATCACATCCCCTTTGGTAGCCACCTTTATATCCACCTTGAGTTCCTCTATCTTATTTTTGGCTACTACTTGCTTGATTTCACTAGCTGATAATTTGCTTTGCAAAACTTTCTCCAAGTCGCCAGTGTTATCATTTCGGTTCATTCTTTGCTCATGTGCTTGAAGAAAACCAACAAGCTCATCAATCGAAAGTTCTGACAAATCTTTCGATTCTTCAATTGCAACAACGATGTAATCAAATTTGTGTGTAAGTGAACATAAGAGCTTTTCCATTACACGAACATCGTCTAGAGTTTCACCGTTTCTTTTCATTTCATTAGCCACCGTTTTCAAACGTGTGACATAATCACCAATATTTTCTGAGCTTTGCATTTTTAGCATCTCGAACTCAACTCTAAGTGATTGAAGACGCACATTTTTAGCTTTATCTACTCCTTGGAAAGATTTCAGCAGAATTTCCCATGCCTCTTTTGAAGTCTTTGCATCAGAAATTTTCTCGAACGTGGGTTCGTCAACACCTTGAAAAATAAAGAACAGCGCCTTCTTATCATTCTTTCGATTTTCTTTCAACGTTTTTTTCTCAGCATCTGACAAGACCGCTTGGGCAGCTGCATCTACAGGCTCAGTATATCTATCATCAACAATATCCCATAAATCATGAGAGCCAAGCATCACTCTCATCTGGATACTCCAATTTTCATAATTTGTCTTTGTCAATTTTGGAACTTGAGGCTGGATCAAGTTGGCCATTACTTCACCAATTCACGAATAAATGAACCTTGGCTCTGATATCACTTGTTGGAAGCTTGATGAGCTCCAAATAAATTCTACAAAAAAAATTTTTGCAGGAGCTGTGACTCTTTTTTACTTCTCATATTTCTCTCACTTTTTTGTAATATACTGCTACACTTTCCTTTTATTCACCTTTGGAACTCTCTAAATACAAAAGTGGACTAGCCTTTATATAAAGGCATGCATAAACCGACATTAGGGGGAGGGAGCATTAAATGAAGGAACATGTATCTTAAACTCAAAAGTTGACAAATCAAACTTTACTACTCCTACAACTCTTACCTATTAAGCAACTACAACTCTTAGCTGATAAGCAATTATTTAGAATCACACATTTGGAGCTACACATGTAAAAGAGAAAAAGAGTTTGACTTCTAACAAAATGCACAAAACAAAACTCTAAACAAGAAAAGAGGGCAAACTGTTTAAAAGTTTGAACATAGCATAGAATACTTAAATAGTTGTGCATGCTCTCTCGTTGAATTTATGTTTCCTTGGTTCTTATAAATTACTAAAGCAACAAATTCTAAATAAGACAGAGCCAAATTCCATAAAATAGTTAGATATCAGTATCAGAAACTACAAAAGTTCAAGCAAACCACAAGTATAACTTATAAATTCATGTCAATTTTGGTTTAAAGATATCAGTGCACTTCAACTATTAAGTTAGATGCATTATCCTTGAAACCAAGGAGAGTAATTCTAGTTTGCTCACCAGTTCAAGTAAGAACATGGTAGAACTAGGTGAATTCGTTAAGTATTTCTCTATGCCCTGCTAGCTTTTAAGCAGTGGTAGTTGGAGCTGCAGATGCAGCAGATTACTCATTAAATCATTTATGTCCCGTAGCTTCTTAAGCAACGATTGAATTTGCATTTCAATGAACTTATTGATAGAATTTTATCAATAATTTTGTGGAACAACATAATAAACAATAAACATAATTTTGTACAAACCTCGATTAATTAGACGTCGAGATAATTAGAGCATTTATTGTATTTAGCCTAAAACGGTGATTACTTTTATAATTGGGCCTAGTACTTCTCTCATACGAGTCATTAGACCCGTGTTCATGGGCTTACTATGATGGGTAGGCTTGGCCTATGTTTTGCAGTGCACAAGAGGCCCTACTGCTAGCCAACCTTCAATACAATCGCCCCATTGAGAACTATATGTGGTTTAATCAGGTTTTGGAATAGCAGTAGTCAATCCTTTGCATCTCTATCACTCTGCTTCAAAGAAAATAACAATGGACTCAATTGTTCCTCGGTTTTCAAGTATTTGTTCATCCACTTCTTGAATCTAGCATGCTGCAATCATAGGGTTGGTCTAATTGTATTGATTAATTATGACATTAATTAATAATTTCGTTTTTATTATTTTTCAATTGGTATCAGAGCTAATTAACCTTAATTATGACTGCTAAATTTGGGTAATTTTTTTTCGAGATTAGATGTTGATGGTCATGGAATTTGAGTTTTGTTTGTTGGGGTCTTTTTTGTTTTTTGTTAATTTGTTTTCTGTGAAATATGTTTTGTTGTTGTTGGTTTGTTTCAGTTTGGTGTCAAATCATGTGGTAAGTTTGTTGAATTTTTTTGTTTGCTCTTTAAAATCCCAGAACTTGAAGACAAACTGTTAACGTTTCTTTTTTTTTTCAAAATTTCCAGTAACCTTTTTTTACTTGAAATTGATTGCGAGCTTTGATAAATCGTTAAATTTTGAATCTAATGACATCAATTTCATTGAAAACGGATCAAAATTGATCAAGTTGTGGCTATTTTCAAATCGGGTCGCAAATCGAGTCAAACAACCCAAATTCCAGGTTTTTCGGGTGGTGAAGAAGAAGCTCGACCCGACTGGCCTTTCCTTACGCGGGGAGGTGTCACGTGGAGGCATGTGCGGCTCGCTTCCTTGGCCGTTTTGTCCCAAATTTTGTCTGTTTGCTCCACTTGCCCAACTATAATTAATGATATTTTTAAAGAATTTTTTAATAATAGAAATATTTTATTTTTCTTTTTCCCAAATTTAAAATTAATAAAATATAATGTACTCTTTGAATTTTATCATGAAAATTTGTGTACTTGTTTCTGGTATTTTTGGGGTTTGTGGGGTCTTATGTACTCTTAGTGTTAATGTAGTTATACACCAAAATTAATTTTTGATATAGTTTATGCATATAATGTTATATTATATGATTAATATGGTTAATTTTATACTTGTGGTGCCAACTGAAACTTATGGGCAATCTTGGGATATGTTATTTTACTCTTGTCATTCATTTTGTGTAATTGTGAGCTTGCCTATCGTGAGACCAATTATTCTAAAATGCTATTGTGATGTTGTTATTAGACATACATTAGATACTATGTTAATGATGCATTTATCCTATCGATTTGTCTTTATTAATGTGGTTTCTAATGCTTTGTTTAATTCGTTAAATTATGTCTTTAAGTTTTCAGTGTCTTATCGATATTAGCTCTAGAGCATAATTTAATGTTCTGGGTGATCTATGTTGTAATTCGGGAGCCTTAGGCAGGATTGCAATTACATGAGAACCGAGACATGAGAACCGAGCTATGTCATTTGCCCAATTTTACTATATGTAGATACATTTGATAAATCCTTCTGCATTGTATCAATTTCCAGCTTTAAATTCTTTGGTTAAGTTGAATGGGACCAATTATGAGGACTGACTTGAATCCTTAAATCTTTTTTTGGCTGTTTCTAATGTTGATATTGCTCTCCTTGAGGATGAACCTGCACAACCCACTACTGAGACTCCCATTACAAATAAAGCTAAATATGATAAGGGAGCTCCTTCTAACAGGGTCTGTTTGATGACCATCAAGTACATAATGGAGAAGACTATTAAAGAGACCATAACTGAAACTGATAATGCAAAAAATTATCTCAAGGTTGTTGGGGAAAAATTACAGAAGTTTGATAAGATTGAAAAGTCTAATTACTTGTCTTTTCTATCTAAGACCAAGTATGATGGTGTGGGTGGTTATAGAGCTTGTGAATTGGTATAACAAGTTGAAGACCATGAAAGTTGTGCTTGGAGAGGATTATCTGATCTGGCAAGTGTTTGGATCTCTTCCATCTAAGTTTGATATTCTTAGAGCTACTTACCATGCTCAGAAAAATGAATGGAGCATTGATGAATTGATTTCCATTCTTATTCAAGAGGAGCTTACTATGAAGAAGGTAGAGTCCCACAGTATTCATCACACTTCTCACAAGAGTGGTGATAAGAAGAAATTTTATAGAAACAAAGAGGGTAAGCCTCAATTTAAGAAGAAGGGGACTGATAAACCTGCATTACATTCTGGGCTTGGTGAGAGTTTTGGTGCTAAGCCCAAGCCTATTTTTAATGTTTTTAATGGAAACTGCAACTTTTGTCATGAACATGGGCATAGGCAGCTTGGCTGTGTGAAGCTTAAGAATTGGTTGGCAAAGAAGAAAGGTATACCTCAACTTTTTGTCTGTTTTGAATCAAATCTTGTTGATGTTCCTCCTAATTCATGGTGGTTAGACACTGGTGCCACTATTCATGTAACGAACTAATAGTAGGAGTTCAAAAGCAGGTGAAGCCCAAATAAAAGGGAGTTGATGGTGCAACTAGGAGATGGATTTAATGTTAATGTTGAGCATATAGGAGTAGTTTCCTTGAAGTTGAGTAGTGGACATGATTTGCTTTTGAAAGATACTGTTTATGTGATTTCTATGAGAAGGAATTTGATTTCAGTTTTTGTTTTGCACAGTTGTGGCTACATTTTCCATATAATCAATAATGGTGTTGTTTTGTACTATGATTCTACTATTGTTGGTTTTGCAATTATGCGTGATGAATTGTTTATGCTAATTGCTAATTCTTTTAGTTTTGACCGACAACATGATAATGTTGTTGTTGGAAAGAAACATGAGAGAGTTACTGAAAAATCTTCCATGTTGTGACATAAACGTTTAGGACATATCTCTAAGGAGAGAATGGAGAGGTTGATTAAGGAAACTATTTTACATGATCTGGACTTCTCTGATTTTGACACTTGTGTTGATTGCATAAAAGAGAAGTTTACAGCTAAAGCAAGAAAGGAGAAAATGACTAGGAAAGAGAACCATTACAGATAATTCACACAGACATTTGTGGACCCGTTACTCCTATTGCCATAGGAGGCTACAAGTACATCATCATCTTCATTAATGATTTTTCTCGGTATGGTTGGATTGAATTGTTGCATGAGAAATATAAATCCTTTGATGCTTTTAAATCACTGGAAAATGTTATTGAATTGCAACTTTGGAAGCAGATCAAATGTGTAAGATTTGATAGAGGTGGTGAGTATTATGGTCGGTATGATGAAACTGGTAGAGACCCTGGCCTTTTTGCCAAATACTTGTAGGATTGTGGAATTGAAGCGCAATATACCATGCCTGACACTCCTCGACAAAATGAGATTGTAGAGAGACGAAATCGTACTCTCATAGATATGGTTAGGTGCATGTTTAGTCACTCCACCTTACCAAAGTTCTTGTGGGTAGGCGCTTTGAGAATTGTTGTTTATGTTCTCAATTATGTGCCTAGTAAATCTATACCAAAGACTCCCTTTGAGCTTATATCAAGAAAGAAGCTCAGTTTAAAGCATTTTCGCGTTTATGGTTGTAAGGCTGAGGTAAGGACTTATCATCCTCAGCTGAGGAAGCTTGATCCTAGAACTATTTCAGGTTACTTTATTGGTTATTATACTGGCTCAAGAGGTTCAAGATTCTATTGTCCCAATCACACTACTAGAGTCATTGAATTAGATTGGGTTGTCTATTTTGAAGGGGACGTGGAACATATAGAAAGACATGACTCTCATGTTGTTGATTTCAGAGAGGATCATGTTGTTGTTTCTACACCTGTTGTTTTCATCCTGAGGCAACCTAGTCTCCTCTGACTCATGATGATGTTGTTGATCTAGGAAATGATGTTGAAATTCCTCAACAGGTTGACGTTGATACTCAAGTCCCAAATGTGGTTGTAGTTCCATTTAGGAGATCTGAAAGGATTCCTAAATCCACTGAGTCTTCTAAATTCTGAGACAATTATATTTACTTGGAGGTGCATGAATTCAATTTAGCTGAAGACCCAGATCCTATTTCTTTTTAGGATGCCATTTCTTATCCTCGTAGTTAACAATAGTTGACAGCCATGGAAGATGAGTTGGCTTCTATGACTATGAATGGCGTTTGTGATTTGGTAGAATTACCTAATCATTGTAAAACTATTAGGTGTAAATGGGTCTTTAAGACTAAATATGATGCTAGAGGTGAGATAGAAAGGTACAAAGCCAGACTTGTTGCAAAGGGATATAACCAAAGGGATGGTATAGACTATAAAGAGATTTTTCCTCAGTCTCTACTAAAGATTCATTACGTATTGTGATGGCTTTGGTAGATCATTTTGATTTGGGGCTCCATTAAATGGATGTAAAAACTGCTTTCCTAAATTGTGATTTATATGAAGATGTGTTCATGAATCAGCCTGCTAGTTTTGTTGGGAAAGGTAAGGAACATATGGTATGCAAATTAAAAAAACCCATTTATGAACTGAAACAACCTCCAGACAATACTACTTGAAGTTTGAACAAATTGTTTGCTCCCTTGGCTTCAAGGAAAATGTTGTTGATCAATGCATTTACTTTTAGCCAGTAATGATATAAGTTTTATTTCCTGAGACTAAACAAATGTTGATAGCTCATTTTGATATAAAAAATCGTAACGATGCTTCTTTTGTTTTGGGCATTGAAATTTATCGTGATAGATTTCGTGGTGTTCTTGGTTTGTCTCAGAAAAAGGTATATTGAAAGGATCTTGAATAGATTCAACATGAAGACTTATAATCCTTACAGTGCACCCATCCAAAAGGGTGACAAACTCTCGAATAGCCAGTGTCCTCAAAATGATAAATATAAGTCAGAGTTGGAAAAGGTCTCATATGCTTCTATTGTTGGCAGTCTTATGTATGTTCAGGTTTGTACACGTCTTGATATTGCTTTTATTGTTGGTGTACTTGAGAGATACTTGAGCAACCCTGGTGTGGGTCATTGACAAGTTGTGAAACGAGTTCTGACGTATCTACAAAGTACTAAAGATTACATGCTCACTTACAGGATGTCTGATTACCTTGAGGTGACAGGTTATTTTGATTCTGATTATGGTGGCTACCTTGATGATCACAACTATACATCAGGATATATCTTTATGCTTGTTGGAGGCGATGTATCTTGAAAAAGTGTTAAACAAACACTTACAACAAATTCAACAATGGAGGTAGAGTATGTGGCTTGTTACAGAGCTACTCGACAGGTAATATAGTTGAGGAATTTCATTTCTGAGCTTCATCTTATGGAGAGTGTTTCCAGACCTCTAACCATATATTGTAATAACTCTACTGTGGTGGGTTTCTCTCAAATATGCAAGAACTTCAAGCGTTCAAAACATTTTGATACAAAGTATATGTTTGTTAGAGAGAAGGTTAAGGAATATCAGACCCATATAGAGTATATACCCACCAATCTTATGGTGGCAGACCCTCTAACCAAAGGCTTGACTGTTAAGGCTTTTATGAATTATAGGTCTATTTAAATCTTTTGATGCCTTGAATTAGTGGGAGTCTGTCTTTTATGTTAATGTTGATAACAACTATGTGTTTGACTATTTTGTTATTCAGTCTAGAGAATTTTTGCTTATAATTGTTGCTATTATTGTTATTTTCATATACTTTATTAATATACTGCACAGATACGTTTAAATGACTATATATATATGGCCTTTTGTTGGAGACATTTTTTATACAGTCTCATTTTGTTGTTATGAGATATTTTGTTAAATTTCAGTTGTCATCTTGGATGGATGCTTGGGTCATTTTGTTTGGAATTGCACAAATGGATCACTATTTTGTGTGTATTTCCTTATGACACATTCTGTTTAGGTCATTAAGGTGTGGGTATCTTGCATATATGTTAACAGTACTCCTATCAAGTCTGATTTATATACTGTTGAGGTACTTGTAACTTGATTTTAAAGTTATGATTGAGAGATTGTTGACTCTACTTTGACATCCTATTGTAGCCACATATTGTTATACTAATCTAGGGATTTGTTTTTGTTGTTCATCAATGTTGATTATGTTGTCCAAGTGGGAGAATGATAGAATTTTATTATTATTTTGTGGATTAGCATAATAAATAATAAATATAATTTTGTACAAACTCCGATTAATTAGATGTTAAGATAATTAGAGTATTTGTTGTATTTAGCATAAAACAGTAATTACTTTTATAATTGGGCTTAGTAATTCTCTTATACGTGTCATTGGATCTGTGTTCATGGGATGAGAGACCTGGCCCATGTTTTGCAGTACACAAGAAGCCCTACTGCTAGCCAACCTTAAATACAATTGTCCTATTAAAAACTATATGTGGTTTAATTAGGTTTTGGAATAACAGTAGTCAATCCTTTGCATCTTTATCACTCTGCTTCACAGAAAACAATAAAGGACTCAATTGTTCCTCAATTTTCAGGTATTTGACCATCCACTTGTTGAATCTAACATGTTATAATCATAGGGTTAGTCTAAGTTTAATTGTATTGATTAATCATGACATTAATCAATTATTTCGTTTTTAATATTCTTCACTTCCATGACCTGCTGGATGCAACAGTTGGTGGGTTTCGTACGTCTATGAAATCCTAGCAGATCAAAGCTTCAAACAAGATAGTACGTTATCAACAACGACACTAGGAAGAGCCAAGCAAACGATGGATATTGCACGATCAAGCAGAGAAAAGCAAAATCTGAAGAACAATAGCTTCCTATGGCTCTGTACCAAATCCAAGATCATCTAAAAAAGCTACAGATTGTGCAATCCACGACTTGTAGCGATCAGTTACATTATCGATACTAAATTCAACGAAAAATATAGTAAGAACAAAGAATTAGAAGATAAAAAGCAAGGCAATACCTCCTTCTCCTTGAGTGAACCGAGCACCAACCTTAGCATGAGTGATTGAGTGGAGAGCTTGAGTGCTTGACGTCAAGATCTTCCTAGATCTTTCGAGCTCAATTCCTCACAACCCGGCCCCTTAAATTCTAGATTCGGATCCGCCATTTCGGATCTCCACACAATCCACTTCCACCCTATTTCACGGGTTTCTCAGAGAGACGCAAGGTGTCCAATCCTAATTGGGCCTTTCAAATCCCAACCCATAAATAAGGTGCCATCTTTATTAATAGATAGCAACAAGAGCGAAAGTCGTTAACCTTTCATTGAATATTCATTGGATTTTTCATGTGAGAAGGAACTTTTTCAAAAGAAGAATTCAGAAATTTTTTTAGACTGGAGTAAAATATTTAAAGCATTTTTATATTACTGAATTTTTTTAATAGAAATAAAATAATTAAAATACTCTTATATTATTGAATTAAATTAACAAGGGTAAATTTTTATTTTTTTTATTAGATCAAAATTTAAAATAATAATATTTTTATATTAAACTTAAAATTTTTTATAAACAGTAGGAGCCAGTGCGTCCGATGTGCATCCGTTTCTCTTCGGTTTGAAAACTTATACAAAACATTGAAATTCTTGATTTCAGATTAGATTTGAAACTCGTGAAATACATTTGTCAAAATAATGAAATTCTTGAAGTGGAGCCAAGTAGGACTTTTCCTTCTTCATGCAGCATTTTCCAAATATTAATAATTTAAAATAAAAGATTCAAACCTCTTAAGAAATTAATAATTAAATATTTAAAAGAAATATTAAAAATAATTTCTCTTAAACTTCTGTCAAAATATAATAATAAAATAAACGAAAAAATGTTGCAACCTAGCCCCATCGAGGGACATGATTTTCTGTCTCATTTTGTGTCTATCAATTCGACCCTATTTAATTTCAACCATTTATTTTTATAGAACCTGTGTAAATAGAAGGTTGAGATCAAGACAAGGCATCGGTTACTTTTCAATCAACGACTGTCTTACGTGTTACGGTCCTTACCCGCGGTCCTAGGCGCCCGCCAATATCTGGAACTGTCCAAAGACATCCACTAACGTTAGGGGTCCCACATTCGTAAGCAACTTTTTGTTTGTATCCCAAAAACTCACGTACCCTTGCATGTACGGACAACAAAGCCGATCTTAAAGACCGCCATCAGCGCAAGGAGAAAAAAGATAATATCTGTTAATAAATTTATTTTTTTATTTTTCATATAAAAATGGCTTATTTAATAATAAGGTTATATAATACTAAATCTTGTTGTTTTGAGATTTTTACCGTATTAATAGTTTTTTTTTTAAATATTGTTATTATCAAATTTTATATATTTAAAACTATTTATTAT
>JANKYE010000013.1:23005106-23022413 GCA_032467995.1 Erythroxylum dillonii | reverse complement strand
ATTAATAAAAAATATAAATTTTGAAAAATGATTTATTAGTTAGATTGTGTTAGAGATTTGAAAAGAAAAAAATCATTAAAAATTCAAAATATTTTATGAAATATACCCATTAAAAATCTCAACATTTTTACATTGTTAGATTCTGTCAAATTTCAAAACTAGAAGATTGATAATAACAAGAAAGTGCAAGGGTTAGTATGCAAAAGGTGGCTTAACTATCAAAAAGAAAGAAACTTGCTATTGGTGGTTAGTTTCAAATGTTTAAAAAGATCGATTTAGTAATAACTCAGCCATTTTTCTGACCACGTGAAATCCACACTAGCAAGTTTCCTCCTCTTTATAAGCCAAGGCACGTTTTAGACGCCAACCCAAGAGCCTTTTTGTCATTATTAATTTTTAGTTTTGAGTTTTGATAAAATTCAGCATTGTTGTAAGAAAAGATGAGACTTTTAAGGGGTATATTTCATAAACAACTTCTAGTAAGTATCATAAACAACTTCTATATTGTTTACTATTATCTCATTTATATGTAGATCTATCATAAACAACTTCTATAGTATACAGGAGTAAAATTTTGTACTATCAAACTTTCCTAGATTTTGCTTTATTAGGAGATTTTAAACTAGGTCTGATTATGACTATATTTTATTTCCTATTTGTTATATATTAAATCTATAATTGTTTAAAAATAATTGAACTTTTAAATTTTAAACTTTTTCTTTGGTCAATTTAATGTCTGATTCAATTTTAAAAACGTCACATTTTCACCATATGTCCAAATTTTGTACTTATTTTTTATTATGGTCTAAAATTACTTACATTAAATACAAAATTTTCTTATAAAATGAAAAATGTTGTAATACAATAAAGCCCTAAATTAATTATAACTGCTTTTAACCTAAAGGTCATATAAAATCAAAATATTTTATTTCCTATAATTACATAATTTAAGCTACAAAAATTTTAAATGAAACCACATTTAACTTTATTGGTTAAAACTTAATCCTGCTTCGCTATAATTTTATAAACGTTATTGTAAAGTTTTATTAACTTAATTTCGATAAACCAAATTTAGTTTTTATTTGTTAAATTTTAATTTAATTTCATATAATTTTATGTATTTACTTTAATGAAAATGCAGTTGAAATATCAAGCTTTAATCTAATTTCTTTATGATGAATCCGCTTTAAATTTAACCATTCGGTCTAGGTAAATCTTCAAATTATGTACGATTCTAACATTTTATAATATTGAAAAGCAACTTTAATCAGATCCAAGCGAATTTAAACCAGGTAAGAAAGAGGCCTATTATAAACGAAACGTTAGTAGTTTCTTGAGCAAATACAGGCATAAAACCAAAATGTTCATGGATCACCATATCAACAAGTTAAAAGTTTTTGCCAATCAATAGATATGCTTAATCATTAATAGCAATACTTGTAAAACATATGGAACTTTGTACTGTCTTCAAGATAATAATTGTTCTCAAAAAAATTTTGAAAGATTATTTGATGTCACTTGGGTCGAATATTTTTCAAGCATTGTGAAAAGTGAATTTTAATAGGAAAAATTTTGAAGGTTACCACTTTATAATTAGTAGTGACTATTTTTTTGGGGGGGATTAGTAGTGACTATTATTATTATGATTATGATTATTATTATTATTAAAAAAGAAATTTATAAACTAAAAATTTTGTTAGTAAAAATAATCACTAATAATCTATAATTCATGAATAAATGAAGACATTAATTAATTACCTGATTTCCGTAATTAAAAGGTTTTTCGCTTTATACGATGGGCTTCCGATAAAGTCCCCTCGTGTTATGCACAGCCTACCAGTTTCAAAGAAGACGATATGGACATAGTTGAACGTACTTGAACATTTTATCCTTTTCTGCGTGTTGAGAACCTCCTATAAAACAAAAAGGTGCAAGAGAAGATGTTGTGTGTTTTCCGATATATTAAAAGAACAAAAGATCTACCGTTTTGAAGGACGACAGAATAGTGGGGAGCTGACGGCTTAAAACCCAGTTGATTCAACAAGTGAGGAATATGAAGCGTTTTCGTCGTTCGCATTTGGCCTCGCTCCGTTACCTTTGTTAGGTACTTTTTCAGGCATTGGTGTCTGCTCTAGAGCAGCAATCTCATACAACTCTAACCTCTGGTGTTTAGTACCTTCCAAATCAGCGTCCCAGCAAGTGTCTGAAATCAATTCCAAGGCCTTCTCTATCTTGGCTTCTGAGACCAGATGTCCGTTTTGCAACAGAACAAGATAAACTTGTTCGGCAGCAGCTTTCCTAATCTGCGATTAATAACGAGGAAACGGAGCAAGTCATTCAGTTGAGCTGCCCCTTAAATTCACAGACGTTGTTCGTGAACACAAACCTTGGGATATCGATGGCTGAGGAGAGTCAAAAGATGTGCAAAGGCCCTAGCATTTATGGGTTCCGAGATCAAAGCAATATATCCAAGTATGGCGATGCCAACGTACAGCTTTGAGAAGTCCTTCGAACCCTTTAATTCAACACCCAGAGAATCCAAAACACCATCACAAAAAACTGATGTATGATCCTGGAGCATAAAAGTAATGAGCTACGAGAATTGATAAGAGTTTAGGTGAATCGACGAAAGTAAATGAAATGTGATGGTCGACCAACCTCCATATTCAAGAATATCTTCTTGCTGAAGAGAATCTCTATTGTCTGAAATGCAGAAAAGTCTATGTCAAGAAATGAAACCTCAACGTAGATAAAGTAAAGTCGCGTGAAATTGATTGGAAAGTAATCCAGAACTAAGCATGAATGTTGAAGTAAGTACAAGTCTAATCCACGTCGGACTAGGTGGAATGAAAACGCTGCCCTTCATTTAACCTTTTCTGAGACCTTATACTAAAATGTTCCATATACATCACCGCCGGTACCATTTGGGAGAAAACAGTATTGAAATAGTGTGTGTGTATGAAAACGGAATACAGAAAACTATTAAATCAAGACAATTTAGAACTAACACATGATATTAAATCGTACCAATAACTCGGTCCTAATAAAATGCAATTACTTACGCTTCCAAGCAACTCTCCTGCAAATTTACGATCAATTTCATCTAGACGTACAAGCGAACGTCATTACCTTCAATGTGGGTATAATCACTCTGTCGCATCTCTTATAATCTTGTAGAATCCAAAGCATGTCAGTAGATAGCACGTGTTCTCGAGACCTTCTCTCGCTGGGATCCGATGTTTCACTTGCTTGAAGATAATCCAACAACGCTGTGACTGATGCCCTCCTCAAAGAATCTTGTAAGCCACCGATTGAAATAACTAGTCCTGACACCACCATTCTGCTATAGCAACTAAATTGGAGCAGTTGTACAAAGCGATGATACGTAATTGTAGGTACCTGCAAGCAAAACCAGAACAGCACAGCACCTTCACCAAACAAGTCAAAAGTTGCAACTAAAAACTGAAGAAGCGATCAACCCATGCATATACTCACACCCCAGTTGATATTTGGATCGTTAGGAATAATGTCTTCTAACTTTGCCCTGAAAGGTATGTATCGGACAGATGCTTTCTTGTTGTACAAAATCCTCTGAAGAATTTTAGCTGCAGTCTCTCTTAACTTGTCCATTTTCTCTACGGCTTGCTTAATAATTCCCCCAATCACTCTGGTTGCCAGATTTGTGTCAAAAAGATGGTCCATCTCATTGTTCTCGACCATATCAACGTGAACTCCATCTAATTTTCTAGTTGAATCCATGACACAAAGCATGTATGAACATTTCTCAAGGCCTTCCATAGCAGCCTCTCGAACCCAAGAACCCACATCACCTCTATTATCAACTGAATAATCATCAAGAGCTTTAATTAAACTTGTCATCACTTCACTCTTGATGTGAAAATAAAGAGCCATGTGATCCTCTCCGAAGTTCCCATCTTTTTTTGCTGATGTTAATGTCTCACAAACTGAAATGAGTCCTTTGACAGCATTCGTTCGTGCTTCTGCATCTCTGTCATCAGGATTATCCTGTGAATTATTGAGATTCCATTCTTTTTTCAGTTACATTTCTTAAGACTTGGTATTTATAACAACCAACAGCTTCAAGCAACGTTACCTCAATTGCGCAAGAGCTACAAAGCTTTAAAAGCACATCTTTCCACCTGTCAGCCAAAAATTCGTATGGCAAGACACCTAGTGCTAATGCTGATCCTCTTCTCACAGCAACATTTTTATCATTCAGCTGGTCCAGGTACTTGGACATTATATTACCACTGCGTTCAGTTGCGACAAGATATGTTGGAACGAAGTGCTTTAGTGCTTTGACAGCCGCATTCTGCATAAATTGCATTCACAATTAACCCAAGATATAAAATTCCCCGTAGAATTTTTGAGAGACCTTCTTTGACCCTTTTTTATATTTTTTTTTATTTCAATTCTCATAGCTTAAAATACTACTCATCTTTTAAATATTGTTTAACTATCAAAATAATTTTTTCGTTGTATTCAAGTTTCTATTCATTCATAACTTAAAACGATGCCATATGAAAAATTAAGAATTTTATATATTATGAATAATAAATAAATAGACAATAAACAAATAAAACTGAAAATTTTGTGTGATAACTATAGCTAAATAATATTATAAGTTATAATTCTTAAATATAAAATTTGAAATGAAAAAAGTTAAATTACAAAAGATCCCAATATAAAAAATTAATGAATGAAGCAAGTACCTGTATTTGAGAATTAGGGTGCCTTAAATTTTCATTAAGCGTATCAAGCAAGCCCCTTTTCGTCTTTTCTGGCAATGTCAATTTAGATAATGAGATGCATTCCAAGAATCTAGAAACAGCAGAACGCATTATCTCTCCACCCTTCCCACGATAAAGACGTGCTTTCTCAATGGCAGGAACTACACCAGCAACATGTTTTTGTGCATCTGCAAGCACAAGAGAAATAAGATTGTAACATCTTTCCTGAAACCTTCAACCAGAACCAGGGATGAGATTATGGCTTGGCTTGATAAATAAATTCAGTGGAAGTACTGATTTCCACATTTTTGTTTCGGATGTTAAGTATAAGAATCTATTTACAATTGTCAAACAAGATTGTTTCTAAATTCATGAATGAGCACAAAAAACTAAAGTTCTAACGGCATTACCCTAAAACTGAAGCATAAACGGGAAATGAGGTTACCAACCAGTGTCGAGACTGTGATCACATTGATGTAGCGCCAAAACAACTTCACCCACTGCTAAGGTTGCACCATGGCGTGTGCATAGATCAGGCGAAAGAGTCAATGGGATTAACTTATCGACAACATTAGTTGCAAAATATTTCGGATCATATGTAACAAGAGCAGAAAGTGCATCTGCAGAAAGTTCTCTCAAACCTTTATCCTGAATACATCAGCCACAACTTAGTAACCTGTCGGAGAATTTCATGCTAATTCCATTTAACAGAAAACAGCAAACTTAACCTAAAAAATTCTGCTATATGCTTACTAAAATAACAAGTCGAAACAATTAAATGAAACAGTACATGGCAGAACCATTAGCTAACTTCCTCCTATCCCCCCAATCCCTCGAAATGCACAAGCTATTGCACAATTTTCGTTATCCAACTTATCACAGAATGCAAATGTCACAGATGGGCTGTGATTCTACATACACTTGGATATAGAAGCCATAAAATTTAACATAGTATAGCATACCCAGTGACAAATTTTATTATGCAGCAGTTCTTCTGTAAATGGATATATGTAGCCTTCATACTGGGCGATACAGACAGCAACGTGAAGATAAGAGTTTCCTCGTGAAGAAAGTGAAAAATAATCAGCAGTATTCACAATGTCAATGCCATGTGGATAATTCCCTTGCCTTCCAACATTCTCCTGAAAAGCGGCAGCAGCTGCCCTTCTGCAGTTCACCTAAGCAACATATATGATGAGTTTGGAAATGTTAACAAGATCAACGAAAAAAATCCAGAAAATAATTGAGAAGAAACAAACAGTCTTGAAAAGATATATCACTACCTCACGGTCATAGCAAGCAACTGTCAATAGGTGTGGAGCAAGCTTTTCCAATATCTTTCTCATATCAGTATGATTATAAGCACGACCAAAAGCCCAGCAAACATATGCAGCAGCATCACGTACATGAGACCCAACACTATGAGGGCCTCTTCGAACATCATAATGCAGTGCCTATTAAGGCAAAATCACCCAGATCAGTACCAAAATTTTATCAAAGAAGGAACCAACTAAGCATCTAGCAGATATGTTCAAGCACAAAATCACCTGGCATGAAAAAATTTAAATTCATAGTCAATCTCACAACCTTTACAATATAAGGTAGAACTTTTGGAAGACTGGTAGGCAACAGCAACCCTCTACGCGCTAGTTCTGCCAATGCTAAGCAACCTCCATGCCATGAGCCATCACCCTAGCAAATTATGGCATTTCAATATGGCTCTTCTAGACCCAAAATTCGGTGGACAAAGACAAAAAATGAAGGAGAACTTAAAGAGAGCAACAACAAAGCTTACTTCCCCAGGTGAAAACAACTCCAAAATAGATGACAAAACCTCTTCTGACAGAGCAGAGGTTAAACGTGAAGTTATGCGGCCTATGCCTTTCGCAGCAGACCAACGCACAACAGTATCCTGCATTCCAATTAGATCAAATTTAGAACAGCTATAAAAGTTCAATCCAAGTATAAATAAGCTAATATATACGAGAAATTTCCATCGTGAGAGGCCTGTTAGGCTTATCATAAGATGTATATCAGTGATGTAGATGAATATTCAGATAGTTTCAAGAACAAATCAGGGATCATTATGGAATACCCCAAACATGAAGACAAAAGATAGAAGTTCCAATATAACAGGACTGTTAGACATACCGTATCTCTCAATCCAGAAAGCAAAATCTCAATAATTTCTTCTACATTTTCTGGAACATCCATATCTTCATCTTGAGGACAGGTTGCACTATCGTCTTGTTCGGAATCAGTACTCACACTTTGATTGACTGGGTAAGTCCTTTTAGATGTATCTGGGGGAAAATTCTCTCCTAGTGAGCTCATTCTCCCCTATAGAAAAGGCATGAGAATACCATGAGATGGTGCTTAGTTTTACAAGGCATAAAATGCACATTAGAAATCTTTCTGTACTAACCACATAACGCCAGGTCGTTGAACGATGAGGAAGACAAGTAAGTCCTATTCGCTGAGTTAACTTCACTATATACTTACGCAGCAAAGGACTACGAGCTGCAGTGCCAGATTTCACCAATGATGACACATCCGTCCAAACAGTAGGAACCGCACCCACTAATGATTTTCGACTGCCAGTCTGTATGACAAATTGTATTCAAAAAATCTATCAGCTAAAGAGGGAAAGAGGAAACTATGGCAATGAAATTGTCAATGTAGTAAACAATTTTGAATATATAACCACAAATGGTATGTAAAGCATTTATCTCTCTTTAGTTAAAACCATTCAATATCAACCAACATCCTCAAAAGCAAACCTTAAAAATAGCAGCAAGTGCTTCCACAGCACCTAATAAACGAAAGTGAGATACAGCATCATCTGTTCCACTAGATAATAATTCATGCGTCCACTCAACAAAGCTGTGAACAACACAACGTTAATAAAACTAAAGCAACAGAAAAATCGATAAAATAGTCAGTACAAGGTGACATTTCTGTAGAGAAAAAAGAAGTACTCAAACAAATATAACAAAGAACACGCTCGGTGAAAAAGACCTGGCGAAAACCAATGGCATGTCAGGACGTGTTAGGAGCCTCGATAGAAGTAATCCAGCTATAGTGCGCATAGGGCCGGCATTTGCAAGGTAGTCCTTGGAAAACTTCAATATTCTCAAAACCAGGGGAGCTGGTTCAAGTCCTCCCAACGCATTTTCGTTTGCAATACTTGTATCAACAGACGAGATATCAAACGGGACTAAAACGAGAATAGAAAGCCACAGAAGAATAACACACTTCGCCTCCATCTCTCCTGTACTTTCCTGTCGCAATGACGTTGCCGAGACTGTGTCATGACATTTCTCCAAAAGAGAGACTGCTAGCTCTAGATCAGAAACTTGATGCGGAAAGAACTTGATAACCGCCTTGTATCCACAGACCGTGACCAGAGTATAAATGATAATGCATATAGGCTTGATCACTTTGAGAATTTCATCTGAATCCTCACCTAATGTGATTGTTTTACTGCGTACAATTGACATCAGAGGAGAGATTATGCTCTCCAAGTAAGGCTCCAGTAGCTCTCCTTGTTGTTGATATTTGTCCAGCTGCGAACAATATCATAACAAAAATTTAAATCTCAAAGTAACTTTGCGAAAACAGTAAACAAAAGAATGATCAACCAAAAAAAAAAAATTTGATTGCATCGTTAGATAACAATATAAAGCGAGTCTTATTCAACATCGTAATTGAAGCTAGAAAATCAAGTCGATCTGCTAAATTCTAACTTGCTATGTCATTTCAAAAGCAAACACTAAACTAGAACCGATATTTCAATTGATCCAGTGTACTGAGTAAGGAAACGAAGTTCAGAGAGAAAAATACAATCGATCTGATCTTGTGAACTGTAGCAGAATCGGCGACGCCATCATTTGAAACGATGTCGTCAAGAAGTGACTTCACGAGCTTCCATTCTTGCAAGAAATAGCGCAGTAGAATCGCCTCCTTAGACTCGTGCTCGTCGCCGTCTCCCATAACCGATGCTTCCTCCTCTGTCATCGGCATTTCCGCTTCTCTTTGCGCGATTTCTATCATTGCGGTTTTTGATTTCCCGCGCCGTTGTGACTTTTGATCTGAACCGGAAAATTCTTTACTTCAAATTTCTCTAGGAAAGAAAGCGAATATAAATATCCACTCCAGAACACTCTACTAGTAGTACCTTTATAGCTAGTTAAATGAAAAATTGAAATATCTGAAGAAATATTTTTAGGTTTCAGGGGAAAAAAAAAACTAAATGAACAGGTCACCCTATGAAAGAAAAAGTGAGTTTCCGTTGCCGGGACTTGAACCCGGGTCTTTCGGGTGAGAGCCGAATATCCTGACCAACTAGACTACAACGGAAGGATGAGAAGCCTTGTCCTCCTTTTTTTTAATTAATCTTATTCACACAAAAAGTCAAACTTAAAATAATATTACAGAAGATTTTCTTTTTCCATGAAAATATTTAAAGTTTAATTAAAAATAATTTATTTATTTAAGTTTATAAAAAAAATTAATTAGCAAAAAATAGTCAATTAATTAGTTTTTAACAACAATAGTTGTTAAAGTAAATAAAATCAAAAAATTAAATAATTAAATATTTTAATAATTGAACCTGTTGAATTTTTTTAATCACTCATTTTATATCATTTAAAAAACACAAATCTGTTAAAAAAAATGGGTTTCAGACTAAATCAATTCAAGTGTACCTAAACCCAAAAAAAATTTTAAGCTCAAGTTTGATCAAATAAATTCTATCACGTTAACTTCAAATCGGGTTAGACCAAGTCCCGCTATTTTTGCCAAGTTCGATAAACTAAAAATTAATATTTTACATATTAATTGTATAAAATAAAAAGTTGTGAAGAAAAATGATTATATAGTTCTCCTAAATTGTGAATTCCCTCGATAAGAAAATGAATTCAAGTCCTAAATCCACGGTGTACTTTTTTTTTTTTTGTTACAAAAATCCACGGTGTACTTTGAGCGTACATTTTCTAAAGCTTGTGTGATGGATGGCATTTAGCGGGTTCCTTGCCTAAAATGTATGTGTAAGAAAAACAAAATTTTATAGTGTTAAAATTTTCGATTTTTTTTTAATATTAAATTTTCTTTTTTTTAAATTAAATAACAGAGGGCTCAAGTCCATGTGATTCATCTTCTATCACGTTTAAACATAACGATTTCATTCGCCACTACTACATCGATAGCTTGAAGCTTATCGATTAAACAAGGCAAATGCTTTGCTAGTGCTCTGACTGCACGTTTCACTGATCTCTAAAACATAGACATCTGCTTAAACGTGATACGAATACCCATTAACATACTATAGGGAAAGGCGACTGTATTGAACACGTCCGATAAACAACAGAATAAAGATTGTGGAATCACTCAGCAACCTTAACCCCTGACAGGTAAACGCGGCTCTGAATTACCGTGCCGCCTATCCAAAAACCAGGCATTACCATTAGCCCAACCTTTGGTTTCTCATCACTTCCATCCAAGATCAAGTTTTTTACAATACTTTCCATGTAAACCTCTGAGAATTCATTACCTCTCTTGACCTGAAAGATCTTGACATTGGGATCAAATGAATAAGCCAGCAAGCGCAGAAGCCAAATCGACTTTGCCAATTTTAAGAAAGCCTGGTAAAAAGGGGTCCTTGGGTGACCGCCCCCGGTTATGTAGTTTCGCTGATCAAGATTGCCAAAGAAAGAGGCTTCCATCTTTGGGTGGACAACATCCAAGTACTTGCTGCCGCAAAATTTCCCAAAAGTGGAATCTGAGTTCTGACCTAGCATATCCAGAGGATCCATCTCTCTTAGGACAAGAAATTGGTGGAAGAAACCCTCTCTGGATATGGTCATATTGTCTGATTCAATGCCAAAGCTGTCTTGCTGAAACCCATTGAACATTCTTTGACATATATGAGACTCGAAAGCATACTTCTTGTGAGCTCTCTTTGTATATACAACATTGGGCTCGATTGAATCAGCAGCAGCATCAAGGTCCCATCCAGCTGCTTTCATCATATTGATCAGTGGTTTAGAGAAATCGTGAATGGCTTTGAAAGCAGCTTCTACTGCAGAGATGAATAACTCGGGGGTTAAGTCTACAGGAATGAACCCATTCTCATCTCCAGAACCTTCCGAATCCTTGGTTGACAAGCCTCTAAGCTTAAGATTCTTCTCCAATTTGGTCCGCTTCTGGTTTGCATCCTCAATCTGTTGTTGGAACTGGAGAATTTCAGAATCTTTATTCTGAATTTCAGACTGAAATTTCTTAACCATCACCTCATAAGTTTTCAGCAAGCTCTGCTGCTCCTGGATCTCTGCAGCTAAACGAGAGTCCTGCGGAGACGCACATGTAGGCTTGGGATAGTTTTCTCGGTAAAGGTGCTTGAGATCAGATAAGCTCTTCAACTCAGAAATCACTAGTCTGTCAGCAGCCTGGATTCTTTCAGGATCATAGGGATTGTGACCAGTTTGAAGCTGAATGTAAGCAGATTTCAGGGAAGATATATTAGTAAATATCTTGGCTATCAGGGCTTCCACAGCTTCCGGATTTTGATTCATCAAATCTTCCATTGGTTGAGGGTGGACCTTTTGGCTGTTGCTCTCACGGAGTTGATTATCTTTGAGCCCAGTGGGTAGCATAGCTACTACCAATGGCCGGGATATGCAGCAAGAAAATCTTCAGCAGAAAAGCTTAATCGATACAATCTGCAAGCTTCCAAACAAGCGTTAACTATCATATGGGGTACTAGCACGATGATCATGCAAAACTCATGCAGTTTCCTGCAATGCATCAGGCATGCCAAATAGATAATAACATTCTATAATACATGATTACAGACTAGTAACCTAGCATCCCTAAGACTCCTACCTTATACAACTCATTTCCTCAACATTTCAGCAAAACACAATAACTTTCTTCAAAGTCAACCAATTTGCAAATCAATAATTTAGGCTGACAAAGTTGAAAACCTTTTTCCAAGTCAAACAATGTGCAAATCAATAAATCTAGGTTGACCAAGTAACTCAACGATTAAACACGCATGTCACAAACTCAAGATCAAACTAATCGTGTTAAAACAATGAGAAGAAAGCTTCAGCTCTGACTGCTTACCTGTGAAGATCACCAAACGCTCCCGGAAAATATCCAACAAACATAATAATCCCTTCACCAGAAACAAGAAACACTAAGAATCAGGGTTACACACGCTAACTTTCTATTCAAATCCACGTTGTTATAGTCTCTTAACTAACACAGACAGTCAGTCAGTCACATTTCTCAAATGTGACCTATGGAACTTCCCCCACATAGGACAAAAACCCAGAAAGATTAAAATGCGAAACACTAAGTAATATACCAAATAAATTCACATTCTAAAAGCTGGTGGGCAAATCAAACTAATCAAGAGAAGAAAAAAAAGTTGTCTCATTTACGAAAAACTCCAAGAAAAAGGGTAAAATGAACAAAGCATAGCCCGCTTCAAACTGCATTGTTTCATCTTCCAGTTTTTGTGTGATGAGATCTAAGAAAGCAGAGTATTATAAAACGTCAAACCTTTGGATTACCATTTTCAGACAAATCAATAGATTAGTTCAGCTTTAAAATTCGAAAAAAATTGGGTGATTTAACATTAATTCAAAAAGACCTTACCAAGTCGAAGAAGCACGAAATCGATGAAGATGGAATAAACTGAAGAAAGGCAATGAATACCAGAGTTTGATGAAGCTCTAGTTTAGTCCCAACAAAAGCAAGCCCTAACTTGGGAACAGTCCTTTGTTGTTGTTGGCTTGTTTGTTTCTCGTTATACTCATTCCTTGCCCGTCTTTTGTTTTGCGCCTTTTCATTTTAGCTATTTCTTTCCTCACTGCTTTTCAAATTGTTCCTGCTTTTTTTTTTCTTTTTTGTTATAAATAATTTGTTACGTAATAACGAACTTTTCACGTAATTACACGAGAGATAAAAATGAGGCTAATATAGAATTATCTAATTTTAATTTGATCTTTGATTCTGATATTATTTTCGTGCTCTAAACGATTAAGAATCTTTCAAGACTTTTATAAAAAAGTATTTCCTAACACGAGATTTAGATCTTTTTACAATTTTCTCAATACGCAAGCTTTCTTGATAGGTCAAATAATTATCATGTTTAGGAATAATATAGACAATTACAGAAGATTTTAACCTTTATATAACTTCTATATCAGGCTTCTCCATCGCAAAGTTGATATAAATCTGGTCCATATTAATTAGAATATATTTTTTATCCAAATTTTAACTGATTTAGATAATTTATTTGGTCATTTTATTATCTTTATCTGAATCAAATTATGCCACTTAATTAATTTATTTAACAATTAAAAAATGTAATTGATAATTATTTAACTTTATGAAAAATCGCAAAATTACCCAACAAATAAAAATAAAAATTATAACTAAAATAACTTTATTAAACTAAAGAAGAAAAGGTAACTTGACATAAGTTAAAAAATATTAATAAAGTATTAAGAATTTTAACCATATATTGTCTTATTAATTCTTACAGTTAAATTTTTTTATACGAATTGTATCTTAAAAAATAATAAATTATTCATAATAAACAGTTGTCAGCAATTGAACAGACAAAATGATGAATAGATTCTTGTAATTTGCTCAGATGGACAGATAGAAACCCGTTCGTTGATCCCATACCGTACAGATGTGGAAACAGACGAGCGAAGAGCTAGTATAAGAGAGAGGCCCATTCCAACGTTCAAACATACTTACCTGGACGGGGTCAATGGGCGATCATCAAGGTCCATGGCCTAGAGCAGTAACCTCCATTGCACGTCGGAGGGGTGCTGGTCTAAGGTCTTCCCAATGTGGAAGAGCCTACGTCATAATTTGGGGTAGAGGGGGCCTGCGTTCGCGCGGCCCCTGCAGATCGATAATCAAGTTTATGGATCTTCTCTATGTTTTGTTAATTATTTTAGTGATGATTACTAAGATGATTATTTTAATTTGTTAATTAAATTTCAACTAATATTAAAGAATATTTAAATTATTATATCTAAAATCATTTTACTTGTATTTTAATGATTATTAAATCGGCAAGATAAAAAAATTAAATAATAAACTAATAAGATAAAGATTTTAAAATTAAAAGTTTATTGTATTTATTTTAAATTATCTAATTAATTATTGAATAAATTTACAGGTGCTTTCGAATTAAGGCAAATGCATAGTTATCTAAGTATTTTTATTACAATGAGCTTAAGCTCCTCATCTTCCAATGAGATGAATAATTGGAGGCAGGAGACACCTATACAATGATTTTGTATAATGTTATAGTTGACAAAGGTATAGCTAGAGCAGGAGGCCTAGAACACTGAAATTATGCATCAACGTCGGGGCCAGGATAAGCTGGTAAGCTCATTATTCGCTTGTCTAAGACCGGTCCTCCAACTGTAAAATGGTACAGACTCTGAAAGTTTGATCCCCTGAGTCCAAGAAGTTCATGCACTGTTCCCAAAAAGAACAAAAACAATTTTAACGTGTCAATAAAGCATTGAAATAAGCAAAGAGATGGCCTTATAATCAAAGACATTTTGTAATTTGGAATTAAGTAGCAATGAGGTAGTTCAGTATGCACAGGAAAGTGATGTATAAGTGATAACAACCTTTTTTAACTTAGACATGACAAGGTTTCTGATATGTGTGTGTAGTGTGTAGGATGGAAAGTTCTGTTAATAAATTTTATAAGTAATGAGTTAGCATCCTCAATCACTTTAAGCCTTGGTATATGTAGAATGCTATCCGTGACGAACTTGAAGAATAAGAAGTATACCAGGATCATCGAAGAAACAACCGATTCCAGTAGCAGAAATGCCAATTGCGTGCGGTTCAAGATACAACACTTGGCCAAGAACACCAGTCTCCCAAAACAATCGGGGGTACATCCATACACCCTTCTGAAGCAAGGTAGGCTCAAGATGTGACACCATACCAAGGCTGAAGCAGCCATCGCTTGCAATATCCTGCATTTAAGTATAGAATTTTGTGATTTTCTTAAGCCACAATTCTTGTCGAATCTTCTCCTTAATCAATAAACACAGGCTCAAGCTACACTTGTACTAATTGATGAAGCATACCAATTAGAAAATCCAGAATTACTTCCTATCTGGGGAAACAATTATATATTTGCCAGAAATGAAGGGTTAAAACTCAAAAAGCAAATTACTTCAAGAGACTCAAATGCTTCAAACTGTAGCAATATTTCCCTATCAATGCGAAAAAAGATGCTCAGTTGACCCCAACTAAAATGATTCCATATCACCAATTTAAGAATCAAAGTATCTATACCCTACTTCAAATTTCAGTAAGATACCAATTCTTGGCTTCAATGGAGGACATAAAGCACATCCAGTGTTGTTTCTAAGTGTCACTTCCATTGTTTAGTCACATTTTAGAGTTTCTGAAATATGACTACAAATTGATCATTTCTCAGACAATCTCAGATCAAGTCTAAGAATAACGTATTAATGTCTGCAAAGATTATAACTAAGAAGCCATTGAAGCACCTGGTTGCACGAGAGCCGTTTCGCAATCTGTTGGCAGTCACCTCTAGCGAGTTCATATAGCGGTAGATCAACAGGACACCCTTCTGGTTTCGCCCACTTAAACTCAGCCCTGGTGGCCTTCTTAAGCTGATCCAAATGATCTTCATTCCTCACCAAGAAATACAAACCATTAGGCAGTCCATTAACTCTATGCACAAACAACACAGCATGCACTAGTGCATCCCAAGAAAGGGCCCGAAATGGCATAGCTAATTGCCTCTTTTGCTTCACTCCATTTCCAGAACCAGAGGGCAGACAATGCAACAGAATCTGATAAAATGTCTCCCTCTCCATTCTTGTAACTCCATCCATGTCCACAGCACTCCTCCTCTTCCTCACAACGTGCCTGACTGATAATCCCTTGTATGACCTCTCACTACAAATTCCACTACCCTGAAATGGGTCAACCATAAATCTACAAGCTGGTGTTAACGGCTTCTTCACAGCCTCTGCAGTTCTGTAAATTATATCCCAACAGATGTGCTCTTTGCTAAGCATATTTGGTTTTCCTTTCCAGGTCAAATTCTCAAACTCCATTATTGCAGAACTCAATTCCTCATAATTCACATCAAAGTCATTAACCCCATTAGGAAAAACAAGAAGCACGCAATCTGGATGCTCAAATTCAATCTCCGGCATCTTTCCCTTAACTGGTCTAGATGGGATTCGAAAGCCCTGATAATTATAAACCCCCATGAGCCTCTCCAACTCTTCAAACCCTAACCCGTCAAGCAACTTCACGTCCCATCCAAGTCCTGCTGCGGCGATTGTAATCGCAGCAATCGCATGACCCACATCGTGATTGCAGTACCGAAACGCTCGTTCTCCATATTTCCACGCCTCTCGCCAGAAAATGGATGAAATTCCTACCAAAAACGAATTATCTGGGAAAAACTTGGGAAAAAACTCAGGCGAGACACTGGCTCTAAGTTCTAACGAATGCTCTTTCGGTGCATAATGCGCCACAAAAGCAGAATCAGATAGTGACCCGATTGGTGGAGCAATAAGGTAAGCCTCAGTCGGGTGTAGATTGCCGCTACTCGGGTTGGCCCGAAGAGACCAAGTGGAGAACCCGGTAGTTTTCCAAGCAGAGAGAGCGAGAGAGTCATAGAACAACTGAGAAATCGTGGACTTAGAGATGAGCTTTGGAGGAGGAAGAGACTTGAAAAGAGAATGGTACAAAGGACCAAAACTAGGCGTGGATGGGTTATCGCTGTCTGTGGGGAGGTGTTCAAGAGGGAGGAGTGGGGCAGAGACGTAACGGCGAAATGGGTTGGGTTGGTTTGCCCAGTCAAGGCCGTAAGGACCTCTGGCGTAGTTGGTGAACGAGTGTTTAGTCTGATTGTGATACGTCAGGACTTGGTTCAGTTTGTCGGAGTCGGGGTTCGGGTTGCGGTCACCTTTGGGGTTGGTTATTGACGGTGAGGAAGAGGAAGAGAAGGACATCGTGGAAGTTAAGGGTTTGGCTGTCGAAGGAACGACGTAGAAATGGGATAGGTTCAGTGTTACGGGAGCACAAAACCTTGGAGACAAGTTTGGAGGTGGCATATTATGACAAAAGTGAAAGAAGCTTGCCAACGAGCTTCTTCTAGAATATGTTCGGATAATTGATTCTGGAAAGTTTCGATTTGTATTTTAACATTTTTATAAAAAAATCAATAAAAATAAAGTTTATTTAATCTATAAATTAAAATTATCAAAATTTTATTTATATAAATTGATAAAAAATATAATATGAATAGTAAAAATTAAATTAGACTTTTTAAAAATTAAAATATACTCTATACCTTTTAATTAAAATTTGAGGTTTTAACAAAAGACATGTTAAATCTTGAGTTTGATATGGTACAAAATTAATTTGAACTTAAATTTAAAATTTGGATAACAATAATAATATTTAGATATTTTATTTTAAATTATTTAAATGTATTAAAATTAAAGTGAAATTT